>BMAW01075646.1:22091-86205 GCA_019974015.1 Nephila pilipes
AGTCACTTCACTACAAGTTAAAAAATATTTTTAAATATTATATATTTGTCACAAATAGGAAGATATACATATATTTATTCCCAAAAATATATTAAAATACCTAGCAAGTATTTGAAAGTGTCTGATCATACAATATACTTGATCATAAGCATATACATATTCATTCACATACAAATTCAGAACAACTTTTAAATTAAACTTACCCAAGAGAATAAACACTATTCCACAGACCTGAAACAACACTGTAGGTGTTAATATCATCTTCTAGACCTCCATTCCTAAATAAAAAAGAAATTATAACCTAAAATTAATCAGTTATTATGTAATACATAACAGAATTTCTTGACAGAACAATCATTACACAAATCTTGTTTCATTATGTGTTCCAATTAAATTAAAATTACAAAAGTATTTACAGTAATCAATAAGATTTCATTTTGTTTTAACAGATTGAAAGTTCATTGCATAACTTCACATTGGCTTACTTATACAGAGTGTTTTGAAATTCAAGGGCAGAAATTTAAGGGGTAGTAAAAAATACCAAAGCTAGCAATTTTCATTATATAATGCATTGATGGAGAGTAAGTGGTAAACTGCTAGATGGCACTATAATAAAAACCATTAAGTGTGAGTTTTTTTACATATCAGTTCTACCATGGATTTCAGGAGGCATGGCAATATACAGCAATCAGAAAAAGGCAGACACGCAATTTATGTACGGTCTTGAAAATGGGAATGTTCCGGAAGCCATAAAACTGTACAGCAGCATTTCCAAAGATGACACTTGCCAGACCGAAACATGTTTCAGTGATTGCATCAGTGCTTAGGTCACTGGCATGCATGATACAGGGTATAGCAGGAGTGTGTAGATGCCCCAAGTGGAAGAGAACATTCCACAAAGAGTGGAAGAACATCTCATCTTTAGTACACAAGATGTTTTACATGCCGCACAAGATGTTTTTCAAGCCATAAATATGTCGCACTTGATTGTTTGGCAAATACTACAGGATGAAGGATTACATCACTACCATGTACAGATAGTGCAAGCCTTGATTCCCGTAGATTATACACATGTCAAGTTTGCACGTTGGTTCTTCCTAGTTCATTCCCGCTTGCTCTCCACCTATACATTGTACAGTGAAAATTTCTTTAGATGATTTCTATTAGCCCTTAAATTTTATATAGCCCATGAGTTTCAAAACACTCTGTAAATCAGGATTATAAATTTATGCAATAGGCTTAATTTTAAATTAACTCCAATGTAACATCTTTCTTCTCGCCGAAAAATACTACATTTCTTTCACTTTGAAAAGACTTTTCAATTTGTTAGTTTTATGAAATAAACAACTTATTTTTTCAAAATTAATAAATGCTATATAATTTATGCAACAAGATTCAATAAAGACCAACATTTTAACTTTTAGAGAGCTATGTAAATTTCCAAAAATACAGAAGACGATATATGAATAATTTTCATATTATAAAACAAGAATAAATAAAAACACTGTCCCCTTATGAACATAAACTAATTACTATCAAACTTGAAATTCTGCAAATGACTACAGCATCTGTAGAAACCTCTTATTTTAAATTAATCAATTCAAAAATTAAGATTTAAAATTTTTCATAGAATAATCATACAAGTTTTTTTTCTTTTTCTTTCTTTTTTTTTTTTTTTTTTGCTTATTACATTTATTACGGCTAACCAAGAAATTGAATTTGAAATCAAAATAAGTTACTTCAAAATATAGGTATGGATACACCACCCAAAAGTAATTTTTAACAAATAAAGAATGTGGTTCATTCAATGAAATGTCAAGATAACATGCTTATCAACATAAAATTATTCTATTAAAAGCAACCATAAGTTTTCACAATGTATCTATGTTGTATTTTCACAATCAAGTAAAATCATAATATTAAACCTAATTATTCAATGACTTAATCTAGCAAACTGCATATAAAATACAAGAAATTCTGGGAAAGAAAACCAAACAAAATCACATTGCAATAATTTACACAATTTCATTTCATGAACTGATTTTTTGTTAAATTTACCACATAAGTTATCGAAAGTTCACCAACTAGCACCTTATAAATAATGGATAATACTTACAGGGCTGCAATAAATAGACTTTCAAAAGTAGGAACATAAGCAGTAGCAAATGAAACTCCTAGAAGTGTTAAAGCAACAATACTCAGCCATACACTCCTAAAAATTAACAAAATCTAATCAGTAAGTGGGTGGGAGGATGGTAAAAAGCTTTACAATTTTTATTTCTTCTTTATAATAAAGAGAATAAAAATGCACATATTTTTTTTTATTTTATTTATATGAAACTATTTGAGCATAGTTAAATTATAAAGATTAATAATTTTAAAAGGAAATATTTACCCTTCAAACGGCAAAAAATCAGATGGACCCATTAAAAGCATTGATAAAGTAATTACTGATAAACCAACTATCATGATAGGATATTTATTTTCCTGAAAAAGAATGGTTCATAATTACTTAAGAGCTTCAATATATAATGTAAACAATGTAACATACTGGATATATGGAGTAAATATTTGAAAAGGACTGATAACCATTTAAAAAAAAAGATTTCAACTATTTTATGAAACAATTTTAAATGCACCCATATTATTTTAACTAAATAGTTAATACTTATATTATTTGAAATATAGAAGGTAAGCTTTAAATTATTCAAAATTTAACCTATTTCATACACATATAATAACAGTTACATTCAAAATTCAATTACAGTTATTTAAAAGCTAGCTATTTATTACTGCAATTATTTAAAAACAAATCATATTTTTATGCACTGGTTTAAAAAGTACAGAGATTTTTTTTATTACATTTTTGCTTAGCTTTATTCCGTGATTTTAAAAAAGTCCTGAAAGAACTAGATATCCAGTCAAAAAATTATACTAATCAGAAAAAAAGTCAAAAAGGTATTTACCATTTTTCCACTAACCCATCCTACAACTGGAGATGATAAACCATAAGCACCAGACAATAGGAGAAATAATAAACCAATAATACTTGGATCCAAATCATACTATGAAAAGAAAATTAAAAATAAAAGCAAAAATATCCTTGTTAATACACAAATTGAGTAATGCTAAAATTTAATTTTTTAAAATTTCATAATTGGTATATTTCACGGTTTTTTTAATAACTTAGAGTATACAAATAAACTAACCTGACGCATGTGGGGCTCTAAAGTAGGATCGATAAACCCCTGTGCTTGAGATGCGACTGCTAATATCAAACAAACAACTATAACATGAGGCATAGTAAGAAGTTTCTTGTATGACACAGACGGTTTTAAAAGAACAGCAGGATCTGCAATAACAGATACTTATCTAAAATAAATTTAGACACATAATGAAGGATAATTATCAAAATTTATAACATTTAAGCAATTTTATTAACACAAGATTTAAAGAACCCAATAGGTTTCTCATTTCATGATTAAATATTCTGAAAATATAAATACAGTAGCATCTCTTGTAAGGGGCACCTCCAAATAAAGGGCAATGCTGTTGGTCTTGCTTGCTTTGAATGATCCCTATGTATTTACCTATAATTAAAGGACACCTCTATTTAAGGGATAAAATGTCTAGTCCAGTGGAGGTACCTTAAGAGGAGGTATTATTGTATTATTTATTTTTATTGATTTTTAATGTTATAATGTAATCAATAAATATGTGCACTCATTTTATCCGAAAGACTTACAATTTTTATTTCGGTATATTGTATAATTATTTTTATAAAAATCTGTCAAACTGATCAATTATTTTACAAGAAATCCTTTCATTGGTGGTTGCAGAATAACAAAAAGGAAATGAGAACAAAAAAGGAAAAACAATAATCAAATTATGCAATTTAACATCTTATACAAAAAACAAGCAGCTTTGAACTTGTATATAAAATGAGAAAGCTCTGTCATATCATGATTGATCATTTCAACTGTGCAGTTGGCTAAGAAAGGTTGTTAAATCAGAAAATTTAGCATGGCCAAATTTATATTCATAATACAATTTAGAACAAAATGAGGGATTATTAAAAAAAAAAATTCAAAAATGTTAAGGAGTTTATTTACTAAATAAAAATTTAATTTTTTTCAAGATAGGTTGGTAAAGAAATATCTCAATATACATAAATGTTTATGTACATTTATGTTCTACTTACTCTATGATGGAATTCTCACATGTATTCCCTTCAATTAACCTTTTGGGATTTTATATATATTGCTTGAATTGAAAACCTCTTTTTGTGTACGAATCATAACTTATGTAAATTAGAATTGATATATTGAAGTATAAAGAACGAAAGAGGATCTGATATAATGGATTAAATAGAGATTGGACAGGATAGTGGATAAAGGATTGGATTTGATTGCCAACAAAGCTTAGATATAGTATAAAGAGACTACTGGAGTAAACATATCTAGAAAGAATTTTATTTTCAACAGGCTGATGAACTAGCAGAGATCCTCGTAACATACAAAACAGTAATTCTAATTCATTGCCAGATACACAAAAACTTTATGTACAAAAGCCTTGCTAAATAACACTATATGGGAAAAATTGGTTTAATAATATTTGTTATTTTATTGTATAAACTTATCTGCTATTCAGTAATAACCATAGCACCATAAAAATTCTACTACAGCATCATAAAAAAAATTTGAGAGGTAAGCAAATAATTGCATTAACAATTATATATTTTTATTTCATTTATGATTCCATTTATTCTATGGTTTCTATTTGTGCACTGTTTTCACAAAAACATTTAACCACATAAATGGAGATGGGAGGAGAATGTTAAAAATTAATTTATGAATAACTATTATTTATCAATTACAAAATTGCTTATAATATATTTCTTTTCATTTATATTATAAATTTTATAATTATTTTAGCAAAACTAAGTGATACAGTAAATTGAAAAGGAAAAAAAAAAATTTTTCCTGTTCTATATTCATTCCAACATGACCTATTGTATCTAATAATAATAAAAAATTTTAAAAAAATCTTACTTAAAATAAAAAATACATTAACTAGCACGAACTTCAATTGTATAACTTTCTACACAGGACTGAATCAAAAATTAAATAATCTGGAAAAATAGACTTTAAATGATATTTATAGGACATAGCAGGCAGTTTAAGTAATATATTAAATTAGATATTTGTGACGAGAATCTGATTTATTACTAACAGTAAAACAATTAAATGACATATGAATCTCAGAAACCGAGTAATAACAACCTTGAGAAATTTTATAATAGGTCAGTGAATGTATTTAAGAATGAAATTAACAACTTTAAAATAAAAAAAAAAAACAATGGGGTCTTAAAAAAATCAGAAGACCCTTATTTGATTGGTAAAAGTGATGTAAGCATAATTTATAAATATATTTTTTTTGAAAACTAAAAAAAAAAAAAAAATACTTATTTTAAAAGGATGAAATAAACTCAAATGATTTTCTTTGCTTAAAAAAGCACATTTAAGTAAACAAAACATTACAGGTAAAATTTTTATGAAGTCTAACTAATACATATATAATACAAAATACATAATTATTTCAGTTATTTAAAAAAAATAGGTAAAGCTTTATAATTGGTAAAAGGAGGAAAACCTTCTTAATCTTAACACCCAAATTTACCTTGAACATTTTGCAATAAATACCAACAAACAGGAACAATAAGCACAACAAATCCACCAAGGATGAAAAATGGCAATCCAAAACCTCCAACCTACAATTCGTAATATAACATTTAAAAAAAAAAACTATTTCTTATCCAAGAAAATTTACTACTGTATTTTTAATAACTATAATAAATGGTACAGCCTTAAAAAAAAAGGCATCCTTACTAACTTTTACAACTTACACTCTAATTGGATAAAACTGATATAATTAATAAAATAGTTCAAAAGGAACTAAATTATGACATTAATGGATTAAATTACGGATATGAATTTTCTTATAATGGATTGCAATATATTTTGCAAAGAATTACATATACAATATTTTAAATAGGTAAGATCCAAACTTCATTCTAATTTAATCATTAATTCCAGAGATTTTTAGAGAAACAGTTTGGGAAGGGGGGGGGGTACTATATACTAGATTATTAGAGCAAATAATAATTTACAAAAACCTTTAACACATTTCACTCAGTTCTAATATTTTAACAATTTTGTCTTTTTTAATTTTTATTTAAATACTTTCATTATTTTATTTGCAATTCAACAAAACATTTTTTGAATTTGTGTTATCAGTTCACAAATAAAACAGATTTCCATTTGTAGACATTGCATAATAAGTGGATTAATTGTTGTAACCAGAATTGTAAACTAGTATTTGCCCCAAGGAGGATCATTTTTAACACTGGTCTTTTAGTCTCTATTAATTTCCTCAGCTATTGAAGATAACTGCATGAAAATTTGTATTTAAAGTTTAAGAATGTAACAAATTCTATCAAATGAAACATTTAAGATACTTATTTCATTTGTAGATCCCCCCCCCCATATCCAAAAAACTTCAAAACAGAATTTTTATGAAATTTGAAATCCCAGTTCATTTTAAGATGAGAAATCAAGTTACTAAAAAATGGCATCCATAGCAAGAAAATTTTTCATAAAAAAATTAATTTGCTATCTTTTACTATAATTTGATTTCCTTTCAGCCATTAACAGTTATATTGATTTTATCTCCCTATAATAAAAATTTCAAAAATTTTTAAAGGTGTCTTATTTTCTCTAAGATGACAATGCATAAAACTTCAATAAGAGTTAAATGGAATACATCAATGAAAATTGAATGCAATTTTATAAAACTTCATATACAAAGTACTCACAGCATATAAAGCACCACCAATTGCAGGACCAATGCTCATGCCGATTCCAATGCAGGTCTCTGTGAAACCCTTAAATATAGAAATGATTTTTAAAAAATGAAATTTAAAATAAACAACCTAGAAGGGCATTAAAAATATTTACTCCATGTTTTACAGGAAAAAAAAAAAGTTACGCTTTGCTATTTGGTTATATGACGAATTCTAATCTATGAAAAATTTTGAGCTTAAAATATTTCATTATAAAATGTTACAAAACCAAGCTTGTTTTTGCAAATAAATTATCTCCTTTAATAATAATGATTATTATTATGGTTTACACTAAGCTAATAGCTTTCAATTATTAATTGTTTTAGTTTTCTATACATCTGTAACAAAAAATTAGATTACATGCAATACAAAATGTTGCAGATATGATGAATAATGAGGAGTTGAAAACCAGTATTTAAAATAACGTACAATATCAAAAGTAACTTATACATAAAATTCTGAAAATAATGAAAAAAAACTTACAAAAACTGTTCCAATGTCATCAGGAAATTGGTCAATGAGTATTGTGCAGGAAGCAGTACAAAATGCAGAAGCACCCAAAGCTTCAAAGGAACGCACTATAAAACAAAGAACGGCAAATTCTACTTCCCCATTCACTCGATCAAGTAAACTGAAAATTAAAAATTTTAAAAATGCACATTTTAATAAAAGGAAATAAAATAAAAATTTTAAATATGTAAAAAATAAGAAACAAACAAAAAAAAATATTAAGTTTTTACACACCCAAACAACACATTACAAGAACCACAAAAGCCAATTCCACTAAGAAACATAAATTTTGCCCCAATGTAAGGTTGCTGAAAAAAAAAAAAATTTGCATCAATCAACAATTTATTAAATTGAATTAATAGTATTTACAATTGTACAATCATCAAACAGAAAGGGATTTTTTTTTTGTTAAATACTTAAAATAAACTATTATAATTGTTAAATTCAGTTAACATAACTTTAATACGAGACATCAACTCAACACAATTTGATTTTTTCTAAGAATTAAACAGAGAATATTCTAAACATTGCATGTTTCATTTGAATGTCTTCATTAGTTTGACATTATCAACAAAAAAAATGTCAAAGGGTCATATAATACATATATTTACTTCATTCAAATGATTCATAAGGGTCATATATTTACTTCATTCAAATGATTCCTCCAAGCAACTATTACAATTTTAAAGGTATGCCAAAAAAATACTTATGATAATTTCTTACAAATTATTACCCAAAGTAAAATTAAATTTCCAAACTTCAAAACATTATTTTGTTAATACATTAATCGCATTGTTACGTGCTTTCAAAAAAGTAGCTAAGATTTAGCATGTAACTTTTATTTTATTTATTCATTCATTCTGAATTGACATTATTTTGAAATGAAAAAACATAAATAAAAAGCAATTATAAGAACTTGAAACAACTCTTAGCTTACATTGCATATTCAAAAAATTAAGAGTTAACAAATTTCATACTAAACATACGAGATTAGTAAAATAATTGAAGGATAAATTACTCTGACATTTCACATATTTAAAATTATAGCTTTTGTAAAAATGCCCTAAAAAATTGGGTTATCAAAATATGATTTTAATTGTGAAATGGAAGAATTTGAATATTTTGCAGTATTTAACTTAATTTTCAATTTAATTTTTGTTTTGTTTTGTTAAAAAAGTAATTAAATAAAAACTTGTAAATTAAAATTAATTTGGCAAAGTTAATTCTACTTTCCTAAAAGAAAGCAAACATCCTAAATATATATAAATCCTTTTTCTTCATGTAATAATCTTTTTAAAAGTTTTTTTTTTTTTTTTTCCAAATTATTTTTTATTTTAAAACTTTCAATATCTTATTAACACAAACAATTTAGATAATTTTTTAATTAATTCTGTAAGTTCAAAAATCAAACAGACCAGATAATCTACTCTTCCAGTTTCAAATACAGTATGAGATAAATGAAGTAATAGTTACAAATTTGTCTTTGAGAATGGATAATACATTATCTGAATTTTCTTTTCTTAATATTTCCTAGTAAATAATTGCATGAAATTTTGAAATTAGGGTTTTAAGATACTGAAAACTCCAAATACCTATAAAATTTTGTATTGTTATTTAATAATTCATAACTTTATATTTAATAATTACATTTTATTAATTTTAATATTGAAAAATAATTATTTAATGACTTGTGAAAAAAACTTTGACAAAATGAAATTATTTTCTATTTTTTTTTCAATCAAAACTCATCTAAAAAGAGATCCAATTTTTAAAGTCTTATAATTCTAGTTTTTGAACGGAGACTTATTTCATGGCAACAAGAGTCAGTTACTAAAGAAAAGGGGGAAATATGTAAAGAGGAAATTTTTTTAGAAGTTTATTACAGAAATTAATAAAACATCATGTTAATTTTTATCCAAGAACAATGGAGTTTGTGAAATAAACGAAAATTTTCATCACAAATCTATAATACATTGATAAAATAGGAACATTCAAAAGTATTTTTAACCATACATAGATAATTATAACAGGAAAAATACAAATGGAAATTTTTTTTTTTACTTCACCCTTTCTCAAATAACTAAAATTTTAAGTGGCAACTGGAAACATGAATTTAAAATTATTTGAATTAATAAATGTTTTTGAATGCACAGTATCTATAAAAATGATTAATGATTTTCATAGTTGTTTATATATTGTCTCTAGAATGATTGATTTAATTGCTTGGAATAATAAATGAAAAAGAGAATATTTTAAGCACAGTTTTGCACACACAGAAGAAGTAACAATATAGAAAATATGACAAACTGAAAAAATAGTTTTAAACTTCTTGATGACAACAAAATTTCAAATACTTATATTTTAAGGAAAGCTAACCCTCCATTATGCTTTTTTAAGACAAAAAAAAATTATGAAAATGTTGAATTATTTTTATAAGAAACACAAAAACAAGAAAAGTGGTTAAAATTTACATTCATAAACAAGCATGGGTTTTTTTTTTTTTTTTTTCCCTATGCAAAGGTAGAAAACTCTCAAATGCATAAAAAAATTTGATGGTTTCCTCAAAAAAAATTCAGGTTTTTATAAATTGCCAAAGAAAAACATTTGTCAAATCATCGTAACAGCACTAATGAAATGTGGAAATTCTATTTTGCTTGATAATATAAGCATACAATATGCTACAATTAAAAAAAAAAGATTATTATCATCAGATCACTGTGTTCATGTATAAAAATATAGAGTGAAATTATAGTCAACATTTTGTTACAAACATTTCTTTAATTTCACATGAATCTTTAATACCACATTTATTAGAGTTGCTCAGTTTTTTACAAAAGTATTTAATAATTTACATATAAACACAAATTTGATAAATTATAACATAATATTGCAGCTTAAAAGTAAAATATTTAAATTTAATAAAAATTAGAATAAACTTCAATATTATAACAAAGATTTCAAAATGAGCAAAAGGAACCAGATTATCTTAGAAAATAAACTTTGATGTTTAATCGCAAAATGTTCAGAAACAGTTTTGTGTGCATATAATTATGTTTATCTATAAAGTTCAAAGTAATAAATAATATTTTTCAAAAAGTAGCATAAAAAAATAATTATATTACTTCAACAAAGTGACATTTCAAGTTTTTTAACTATAAAAATAAGCATTATTATTTCTGAAACATAAACCTTTACAAATGGTGATAATGATGGAGTTTAATGACATGAGCCAGATGTGGCCATGCTGCCCCAAACAGGGTGTAACTGTGATCTAGATGTTCAAATAAAGAAGAATGTAAGTTGAAAACAATTGACAAGATAAAGTGTCAAAAACGAGAAGAATCAGTAGTGTACCCTGGAAGTGTTTCACTAATGTTTACCTAAACAATAAACTCCATGGATGAGAAAGAAAAGATCACTAGGGTGCCTTGTGGAGATAATGCCAGCACCTACCTGAAGAAGGTATGCCCCGAGGGCAAGACCTTTACAATAGTGATTATGAAAATACAGATATTATTTAAAATATTTTTTTAAAAAAATTCTTTGCAATATGAGTATTCATAAGCATAACTTACTATTTTTCCAAATATTGGAGAACTTAACATTATAACTAATGCATATATACTGAAGACAAAACCAGATACAGCTTCACGCATTCCTTTTGCAGCAGCCTGAAACAAATATTAAACTTTGCAATATATATACTGGTATAAAAGAAACTCATGAATTAGAAATAATTTAAACACATTTAAGAAATTTTAGTTAAAATTTAATGTTTATAATGTAGCAATTTTTTAAAAATATATATACTAAACACATAAAAATTTTTCACTGGCTAAATGTAAAAGTATTGTTTTCTATTTGGCAGAATGCAAGTTGAAATGATAAATGATACTTGAAAAGGAATTGTTGATTTAATTTTAATGCAAAATTTTCATGCAGGAGAAAGTGAATGTCGGTTAAAATATATCAACACTTATATTTCTTTTAATTGTTCATTAAAGTACTTTTTTACATTTAAAAAAGAGGGGATACTATCTTACATGTTCTTTTAAGAATATGGGATAATTATATTTTATTTTGGAATTGCAAATTCACAAAAATACTAATTTGATTAAAATTTCACATAATAATTTAATAAGTTAAAAATATTTTCTTAGCTACTTTATAAAAAAAAAATTCCATTTATACAACAATGTAATGCATGAACAAAACTTGCATTTGTTTTGCTAAAAATTATAATTTCAATTTTTAAAAATTAAAAACTTGTTGTCTAACATTTTAAGAGGTCTTGGATAAAGATTTATTAATTAATATACAATATAATACAGAGAGAAAAGTTTCTAAAATACTGTGCATATTAAGAGAACACTAAAAAATACTATCAAAAGCTAAATTTACGATTTTTTATCAGATAAAAAGATAATTATAAACAACATTTATTTAAAAACAGCTTATTTAAAAATCAGTTTTAAATTAATTCTCATATAATTTCAAAACTTAAAATATTTGAAATGAATAAAAATAAAAAGGATAAATGAAAATTACCTCACGCGGAAAAAATGGAGCAATTATGGACATGCTCAAATAGGCTGTAAAATCCACTATACACAAACAAAATGCTATCTTCTTTTTCTCCCATGTAAACCTAGATCTTTTTGGCACCATTTCTTCAACACTGGATATTCTGGATGGTCCTCCAAATGGAGTTTGGGAAACTGTTGAAGGAGATCTCACAATTTTTTCACCAGGGTGTACTCTTGGAACTGCCATCAACTTTCCTTTACTAGATGCAACCACAGATATCCTTCTTTGCAATGCAGCACTTGGTGTTTGTAGAATGTCTTCAGATACACTACGAGTGATTGGTGCATGTTGTTGAAGTGAATTAATAACATCATCACTACAATCATAACTTTTAGAAAAAATTGCTTCCGTACTATCGCCATCATCTTCCACAGATAAAGATACATGAAAACTTTTGTTGCCATTTGTCAAAGCAACTGGTCTTACAAATATTTTACTATCACAAAGATTACCATTTATTTTAAATGGAGAATCAGGTATAAATTTTGAGAGCTTGGTTCTTGGCGATTCCATATAATCTATCAAATTATTTGGTATTGCTGATAATTTAGTACTATCCTCTTGATTATCACTATCCAGTAATTTTTGCATATGTGAAATATCAGAAAAATTATCATTTTCACTTAAGTGATTATACTGTTTATTGGGATCATCAGTATCTTCAGTTATATCTTCTACAGGAAGAGAGTTTTGATCCATGTTGATTTATTACTTAAAGGTAACTGAAAAGCAAAAAAAAAAGACAAAGATTTACAATAATATAAAAGAAACACTTAACATATAAAATTATTGAACAGAATTAATGATCAAAAGTTTTGATTAAATAACTACTTATATTCAGCTATTAATCAAAAAACATTTGTTACATTTCTTACAAAAAAACCTGTTAATTTTTATTTAAAAAACAATAAGGGATATAATTTTTCATCTTTAACTATTAATTTTAGTGAACCATTTAATCAGGAAATACCAATTTTAAACTTCTATTGCCAAAATAAATTAATAGATATAAATATTGAAAATGCATAAAAATAATAAAATATTTTTTAAAAAAATTCTTCAAAAAAATATTAATAAGCTGCACATCAGAATTTAGAACTAAAGCTGTAAAGAAAATTCTAGATTTATTAAAATAATTTTCTCTTCCTTTCCTTTCAAAAAGATGTAAAATAAAATAAATAAATAAATAAATAAAAAGTGAAACAAATTTCCAATTTCATTTCTTGCCCTCATGATGTTAGATTATATATTATTTTTATTTTGAAATATTTATTTATGACAATTCTACTTTCAAGGAATTTATAAAAATAAAATATTATTTTTTCAGGAATGTTAAAGAAAAATACATATTAAATACAAGAATGTGTTTATTGATTTAAATTCCAGAATCTTTGAAAATGCTGCAATATATGCAGTCTTGGCAACATCAAAAGTTTCTCCTAAATCAAAAAATTGTTAAAGCCTACAATTTTTATTTTGTAAATGAATGTGAAATAAAATTACATCTGACATTTTATTTAATTTTCAAACATAAATTTGTTTAAGAATTTTTTTAAAATAATTTTTTCTCAGTTTTACCTTAATTGCTTCACAGTAATAAAAATTATTTAAAAAAAAACTAATTTTTTGTTTTTAATACTTTTCACATGAAATCATTTTATTGAGAATAAATCTCTATTCTTAAATTTTAATTATTAATATAGCAAGCAATGGAACTAAAAGTGTGCAACTACTATATGTTTTAAGTATCAATTTTAAAAAAATAACATGTTTCAAAAATAACATTTGATATAATTTTTTTATCACTTATATTTCATTTTTTATATCTAATTAAAAGTTTCATTTCCAAATGCTTAAAAATTCCAGAATACAGTAAAAATCATTTAAAAAGGATACAAGCTTAAAAAATAAAATAAAAAATAATTGAAAAAAACTCATTGATATCACAAGAAAAATTTATTGTATAAAATTGTATTTTAAAAATGTTTATCTTATAGATTAAACATTTTTTTTAAAATCAATAAGCAATGCTAAATTATTTGCATATTTTTTCAAATAATACTAAAAAGCATAACATACATTTTAAGAATTTCTGATGAGTCATAAGCTTTAATGTCTGAAATTTATCTAATGTATTTCATTATCTAATTTTGTGTATATGGTATCTTTTATTAATCTTATCTCATTAACTAATACATTTTTTTATTGATAAGAGAAACTAAATTTTTGTGAAACACTTTATCCCTTTAATACAAAAAATGATTCATAAGTTTTATTTAGGTTAATCCTTTGTTCTGTCTAATAAAGAATTTGGATATGCTATTTCATTGGGACATCAGTTTATAATATTTAAAGGAATAGCCCACTGGCAATATACATATATATTACATACACATATATATACAAATTGTGGCTAATGAATAACAAGACTGATGCTGTAAAACATTTTATTTTCATGTCATACATATTTACTTATATTATCACCTTCAATATACATCCCTCCTCTATCCCTACAATGCTCCCTGTGAATCTTCCAGTCTCCTGTTAGCTCCTTCAGGATGCACAATATTTCTCTTTCACAGCCTCAGTGGGCTCAAATCTTGTTCCTTTTAATGCAGATGTCACTTTAGGACACAGAATAGGGTGGATTCTCTAATACTGGGATGCTGTATTTGGCTAGAAACCTCTTAACAGACAACGTGAAATAAGGCTGCTCTTTGTCTCAGTGGAAAAAAATGCCATACAGATTCTTTATCATTCCTGCAGTCTCAGCAATCTCACAAATACTTAACTGATGGTCAGATTGAACCAAATTACTGATTTTTTCAATATTGTCATCCTTTTTTGACATGGAAGGGCGACCTGGACGTGAATCATCTTCCACATCATCTCAGCCTTCTTGAAAATGTTTAAACCACTCAAAAAGAAATGCAAGCAATAAACATTCATTGCGATACACTTCTTTCAATAGCGTTTTTTCCAAGTTTCATGTGAAATTTCACAATTCCTAGCTCCCTTATATTTCCGGAGAAACAAAAAAAAATAATGCAAACGAAGGTTATGGCTATACATCAACTGGATTGCCCCAGGAGACATCAATAACAATAACTTTCAATGATAGAATGAAAAGAATCAATGAAAATTTTAATTCTAGGAATTATTTGAAATTTTAGGAAACATCCCAACCATACACATAATATCCAGATGGACAAAAAACAGAAGAAAGGAAATACTAAGAACTCAAATCATCAGCAAAATGATCATAACTCTCAGGCTTTTGCACAATTTCAATTTAAATGGTAATGCATAATGTAGTACCTGTATCAATGATATAGAACATATTCTTCTTTGTAATAAATACATGCCCTATACAATTAATCTCTGGAATATACTCAAGACAGACCCACAGCATAATATTACTTTCAAAGAACTTTAGGAGAGAACAGTAGCTAATAAACAAGTATTTGGAACATCCTTGCAAAAGATGATACATTATGATATTTATCGCATTGAAAGAATATTTTAAAGGGAATAGACTTTAATGCTCCATATCCCAAAAAATAAATAAATAAAAAGCTGTGGTTTGAAAACTTAAACCTTGCAACCTCACTCTTAGGCTTAAAAATTTTGAACCCCACCCCCCATAAGTATGGACGGAAAAAAAAATTATGTTTAATTTCTCAATATGAAAATCAATAAATTTAAATAATAATTTTATTTTTTTTTGCAAAAACTTTGTTACTATGAAAACTCATGATATTACACTTATTACTCAAGTTCAAACATTTATCCATGGGTAAAAAATAATTTGATCATGAAATATAAATAAAGTAACTTCTTTTCTAATAGTTATTGAAATAAATATCAACTTCTCAAATAAAACAATAAAATACAATATTATATTGCTCTTGTGATGTATAAACTTGTAACAAAACAGAAATAACCAACTATATTAAAAAGTTGTTTTTGCACTAGTTGCAATGATGCTGAGACTTATTTGCAAGCATAGGGTAGTATGTTACATAATGTATTTACAATTGTATTTTGATTCAGAAATACGCTGAAATTTAGATGCGACACTATTATAATAATGTGCTTGGTTGTATTTTTTCAGTACATGTATATGGTTTACAGCTTAACTTAACCACTATTATGATTTTATAAGTAATTGTGCTTACTCAGAAAATACAATATATTTATGATAATGTACAGAATCTGACTAAAATTTCTTTAAATTCATGTATCTAAATGAAATTTGTGATTCCAACATTTTGCTTTGTGGCCTTATTTGGGGTCACCTACACACGAAATAGCATTTCTTAATATATAGGTGGAGATTCCTAAAGAGGTTGTCACACATAGTTTAAGAAGAAATGTATTAGAGTACTAAATACCTTACAGATTTGTGTAATTCCTAATTTGCATTTTTGGCTTTATTAATAAAGCATAGTTGCGAAACTTTAATTGTAGCAGCAGGAAAAAACAATAGTTTGGCAAAAAATAAGAGATACAGCATTTTAAACAAATTTATGTATATCACATGTTGGCATACAAAAAAAAGTTTGTATTATTCCCAAGAATGCAGTCTCACATTGTGATTTTGATTGAAATAAAATTATATGCAGATTTTAAAAATCCTTTCATTTACAAGAGGGAAAGTGAGCAAATTCACAAATGCTGAAATCACTTTATATTATACCTTCCATGAATAAAAGGAAAATTTAGTCAAATTATTTGAAGTAGAAATTTGCCATGTATCACACACACCATTCTTTTTTCTATCATTTTAACTATTTTTTCAGTGTTCATAGTGACTGTATATATGTGGATACAATTATTTCTCTAAATCTTCAGTCAAGTTTTAGAATTTTCTAAAAAACATATTTATATTTTACTACTCATTACATGATTTCATAAATATTCCTTAAATATAATAAAGAAAATGAATATACTTCATTCAAAATGTTTCACTCACAATCATTTAAAAAGTCAATAAAAAATAAAGATATAAATATTATGGAGACATAAGGGGAAAAGATGCTAATTTTTACAATAAGAAAAAAATCTCCATAACTTACAAAAAGTTATAATATTTTTCTATTTCTAAGTATTTTTGATTAACATAATACTTTAATTACAATTCACATCTATATATTTTTTTTATTATAATTACTTTTTCAGTACTTTAAATGTAAAGTATAATAAAATATTTTACCTTCTACCCATATACTTAATCCATTCATATCAAAACTTCACTCAAGTTACTTTAAAAAAAAAAAAAAAAAAGCTACACACGCACAAAACAAATATTTGCTTCATAACACATATTATGACTAATATGAAAATTCATAATTCTCTGTATTCTATAATAAATATACTATATCTCAGTTTATCATAAACATATTATTTTTAAAAAAAATAAGCTAAATATATATTTTTTTATCATGACTATGAATGTGAAAATCATTGGGATAAACATTTTATACATTAATAAAATTTATATGAACAAAATGAATAACTTTGATTTACTCAAAGACTAAATGAAGGCACATGATTGCCAATAGCATAACACCTAATAAATTACAAATGAAAGAATTATTTCACTTATACATAACACATTTCAAAAAAATTTACTATAAAAATTTTTACCTGCAAATGCAAATATTTCAAATTATTTTACTTGTACACTCTCAGTAGCATAGTAATTTATATTTCACAAAGGGATTTCATTTAAAGATGCAGAAGTTGCAAAATCATCATTTCAGTCATTCTAATACCAAGATAAAAGTTCAATAAAAGGTTTTGTGTAACTAAAGCTAAGTTATCATTGTCAGATAATATTTCTACCAGAGAGATCTGAGTGGATTTCAATCTTATCTTATTTAAAAAGCATTGAAACAAGAGATAAGTTTTAGCACATAAGTAAATATTTATTTTCAAATAAAAAAAAAAGTATATTAAACAAGAAATTTTAAACAAATAAACTAATAAAAATAAGTTTCCTTTGCAATTTTGGAGATATTTTTACTATATTTCAAAATTTGGATGAAAATTTTGGTTTATTCAAAATAAGGCAGCAATATCCACCATAAATAATAGTCATATTTTGGAACCATGGGAAATAAAATTTAAAAAATTTCAAGAACTTGAGCAAAAAAAAAATTGCTAAATGTAATACTTTTTAAGTTGAATTAATACTCAAGATTTATAATAAATTGGCACAATTATGGCTTTGTCTTTGAAAAATATAACTTCTTTTTAATGACTTTTAAATAAAGGTCTTTTTGAAAATCTTAAAAGGAAAAGAAAGGGGAGGGGAGGATTTCCAAGAATAAGAATTATTATGGCAAAATAATAATGATAACAATAATGAGTAACTTTGTGTAACTCACACAAAACTTATATAATATTATAGCATAGCAATTTTTCCATGTGACCTAGTATTAATATTGTGGATTTCAGATTTGACACATATGACTTCAGATTCAAAAAACATGTCTATTTATTGCAGATTTACTTTACATACAATTTATTATAAAATAAAATTATAAATTATATTTCATATAACTGCAGTCAACATTTTAAAGAGTGAATTGCTATAGATTTACACACACAAAAAAAAAAAAAAAATTGACAGAATGCAAATATTTTAAAGTATGCATGCTTATTAGTCCTTATACATAATTAAAGAAGATAATACAGCTTTCAACATTGAATTGCATTCATGATGAAGCCAAAGTTAATAGACTATCAAAATACTAAAAATAATCCTAATATAATTATTTGAATTCAAAAGGCGTGAAGACTTAGGGAGGAAGAGGACTCATAAAAAAAAGTAATGACAAACAAGCAGTTGTATTCAACTGGTAAATTCTACCACAAATACATGACAAATCTTAATTTACCAACAAAGAGATATGATATTGAAAAACTTGAGAATATTTTTTTTAAAACTGAGAGTTTTTAAAAAGGCTTACTCACAGAAAACATAGTCTAACACAGATAACATTAACAGTTTCGTTTGAGTATAATACATTAAGACACTTTTTAACAAGTGTCACTTTTAAAATTACCCTTCTCCGAAAAAAAGAGAAGCTCTATTAATAAATCAATTAAAAGCGATTGTTAAGAACTATACATAATACTAATAATAAAACAAACAAGAGATCAATTTCAAGAAACAGTATGAATTTATCAGAAATAAATATATAAATATTATTGGAATTGAATACATATCTATATACAAACATATATAAATACATATACATATATAAATTTTATTACAGACTTAAATTTTCCCTGTACAACAAAACTAAGCAGTGTTACCGCAGAGCATGAAGAAAATGTTTTGAAACTCCAATGATTTTGAAAGTGTCAAGATAAAAAAACATTTAAAAAGATTAGAATCTAAGCAAACAATAGCAGTAAATTGGACCCAAACACTGAAGTTAAATATAGATTCGTCGCTGCGCAGGAACTGTAATTAAAGCATATAATTCTACATTAGTTTTAATTCACTGCAAATAAATTTAACTTACATTACGCAACAGGTATAAGCCCAAGAGATGTTATGGAAATCTATAAATTTTTATTTCTTCTATTGGTTTAATTTTAGACATTTATTCTCCATTCTTTCCTCCCTCCAACACATTGACTAGCTTACTTTCCCACCTGACCGATAACCGAAACAAAAATTTTTCCTCGAGTGTCTGCTTTTCTGCTTAAGCAACTCTGCTGCCATTTTGAGTATCAAAATAGTGTAATTAGAATTGTTTTCACAGATTTTTCAAAACATTTCTTTGCAACTATCAGACAATAGTAAAAATTTATACCTGAATTTCACTTTGAATGAAACTTTGAGCATCTTCTATTATGCGTTAGATTAGAATTAAGATATCAAAATTCACCCAACGTTTATTAAAGTTTCTTTTCTGGTTTTTTGTTGGCAACAAAACTTTTGGATGAAACGACACGACAGCGGTTTGCACGCAAGCGGCCGGCAATTTTTTTTCTAATCGGCAGTAAACATGGTTTGGATTAGTAAGTCAAATATCAATTTTTTTCTCACATTTAAAATTTTTAATTCATTTCTAGTGTTTTTTTTTTCTTAGTTGTAACTGAACAATTTAAAATGTAATAAAAATGAGTGATTAATGTTTTGTTCCAAATAAAAACACTATACCCTCTTTATTGTGTGTTAAATTTTATAATTTACTGTCATCAAAGTAAGTTAGTTTAATAAATAGTACTGTGTGATTCAACACCCTTCTTTATTTTTGCTTATTCTTATATGGTGCGCGAATAATTTAAATTATGATTTAGATGAGTTCCGTTCGGCAAAGTTATCAAATAAGTGCTTATCAATAATTTTTCTCTGACATATCATACATGCAGCATATTTCATTAATTCTTTTACTTCATTTTCAGGGAAAACGCTTTGTTTCATATTTGCATTAACCGTATTTTGTACATCATGTAATGCACTCACTCCATCAACTTTCCTTACCAATGCTGATCAACAAAGGTTGAAAAAAGTTTTATCGACAGCTTTTCCTTTGACAGAGCTTACTTCAGCTCACTATGCAGTTCTTGGTTATTCACTTCTCAATGAAAAATTGCCAGAAGTAAGAAAATTTTAATATTTGTCTTAAATCGGGTTACTAACTCTGCCTTATATGAAGAAGGGTATGCATTGACACACTAATAGTTTTTAAAAAATATTTAGGTTAAAAAATAAAGGTACATCAAATAAAATTTTAAATATTCAACCAATATTATAAATTTCTTGTAATAAACAAAAAATATAATTTGTGAAGAAACTAAAACAGTCATAATTTGTTTCAGTTGGAATTCAGTTCATCTCCCCCCAGCCTTGGCGATAGGATTTAATTGGTGATAAATCACCAAATATGTGTAGTAACCCTAGTTTTTCTGTTTTGGCATCCTGTTATTGTTCAAATTCACATGTTCATGAAGCTTTACTATCATCATCATCATATGGAAAATCCTTTTAGGATTTTAGCAAAAACTAGAGTACAGTTGGTAACCTTAGTCTAAAATAAAATTTATTAAATTACACTGATTTTTCATTGAACTTCTTATTAGTAATTGATTATACTAATGTTGTCTGAGCAAAAATAGTTTATGTTTGTAATCAATTTCTTTTCAAGTGATAAATACAATAGTACCTCCTAATAAGGGATATGCACCAAACCAGACTTTTTGTCCCTTAATAAGAAGTAAATCATGTACTATATATTCAAAGGAACTTAGACCTCAGAGTTTGCTTTCTTTAGGTAGGTACGAACATCATGATCCAAGTCACCTGAGTGATCTTTTTCTTTTCTATGGGGTTTTACTGTCTTTGGTAAACATGAGTGACATGCTCTCGGGCTACCCTAGTGTTCCTCTCTATTCTCAACCCTCCTCCGTGTCAACCAATTTTGATTTTTTTCAATTTTTTCACATATCTAGATCACAGCTTTTTGGCCCAGTATGGCCATATTTGGTTATTGTGTCATTAAAATATTGTCATGTATTTGTCTTTTCAATTTTTTTTCACATCCAGATCACAGCTTTACCTTGTTTGGTGCTGCATGGCCATGTGTGGCTTATGTCTTTTTTTGCTTGAAACCTGTATTACTATCAAAGGAACCAGGACTAACAAAATTGTCCCTTAAATTGAGGTGTCCTTTACAAGAGGTACTCTAATTGTCTGTTATTGTATTTTTCTGTTGTAATACTGTTCTAAATGCAGTGGTACTAGCACTTAATAATATAATCATTCATTATAGATTTTGTGGGGCAGTTTGCATAATCGTGATATGTATAACTCACTAATGTATATAGGCGCACAAATCTGCATTACATGCATAAAGGCTAATGGTAGTCACATAAATAAATATAAAAAAAAAAGTAATTATCATATAAATAAACATTTCCTGTATTTTCAGTTTTATTAATAAACTGAGCTGCAAAATTCAGGAATTTTGTGCTTGATTTAAAGACTTGACATTTTGGAAAATAAAATTTTCAATTGTCACTGTGTTGTCTTAGTGTAATTTGTCCTCTATAAACAGGTAAATTAGTTAAGGAGATAAAAAAAAAAATTAGTCCCTTGAGTTTTGGGGAGAAATGAGTAGGTAAATATATTGGTACTTTTCTATTAAAGGGGTCCATAATAAATAGCATTGTGTAAATTCAGAACCACAATTGCAAACCGTCACCTCTTTCCCAACACAGTACTACTGTGCTTGCCAGCAATATCGCTCACGTTTGAATTTTTTGTTTGTATGTGAGGCAGGTTGTTGGTGTGTTATCTTACTGCTATAGATTTTTACAATTTGGGAATTGCGGAGGGATGAAAAGTCTTCGATTGAGTTATTTTAAACAAAAGGCCTTATAAAAAATAAAACAGTTGTGCTCGATAGACCTTGA
This sequence comes from Nephila pilipes, assembly GCA_019974015.1. NCBI lineage: Eukaryota > Metazoa > Arthropoda > Arachnida > Araneae > Nephilidae > Nephila > Nephila pilipes. The sequence continues at coordinate 44,527 of BMAW01075646.1, forward strand.
GATGAAATTGTATTTTGAAAAGAATGCTGTAAAATGGCATTGCAGGAAAGAACTTTCAAGGTGAAAAAAGAATTACAATAACAAAATTGGTTTAAAGGTTCCAGAATCTCTTTCCTTGCAATTGGGAGGTTCATATATTTGTGGTGTCAGATGACATCAATTCAATTTTGCAAATTACAACTCAAGAGGAATCATAATATTTATTGGAATTATTACATGTAGGAGGTTTGTGCTGCAGCTTTAATTTCAAAGCCAACAGCGAAAATCAGCGGATGCAACTAGATTGTCGAATTTGACGGAAGCCTTTTTTTACCCAAAGAAAGAACAACATTGATTGGGTTCTTCAGTAATATTGGGTTTTTTGGCTTCTTGTGTAAAAAATCAAAGGCATGCTTGTTAGTTGCAGTTCCTGATTATTTGGTGAAAACTTTTATGGCTGTCCTGAAGGAGAATATTATGGACAGAACTACAATTTACACAGATTGTTAGAAGGGATATAAATTTGATGAACTGCAGGATGCCGGCTTCAAACATTTTACTGTGAACTACAAATTTCATTTCATTGATCTGCAAAGTGGATGTCACACCCAAACTATAGATCGTCTGTGGGGAAGCATGAAATGGCATTGAGGCCCTGCTGGACAACACCTCAAATTGTACTTGATTAAGTTTATGTGGCAACAAATGCATAAAAAACTACCATATTTTTTTCAATGTTGGAAGTCATTAAATTTTTTATGCATCCCCAATAAATTAATAATTCAAAATTACGATCAATATTTCAGATTTTCGCCTATTTTGTGTTTGGTGTTTGATTTGGTGAAAAAAAATTAACTAATGCCAATGGACCTCCTTTAATGAAAAAGTACCTATATATTTTAAGTAGATAAACTCAGACATATATATAAGGAGCCCTAAATCTTCAGCTCTGTATAATAGCATTCCTTAAGTGAAAACTTGATGCTTGTCTTCTATTTTTTTTGCCTTCCTTTATAATAGACAAAAATTTAAAACTTTGATTTTCAAATAACTCAAAAATATTGTCCTTTCAGTATTAATGAGTGGGGCATTTTTATTAAAATTTCATTAATACAAATAAGATGTATTTAGTGTTAAAATCGAAGGCTTTTAAGGCTTAATTTCTCTTATATTTTTCTCTTCAATATTCTGCTGGAGACTGGATTACGTAAATGCATGTAATTGAAACATGTTACTGTTCTATTTTAAATGCTGAGTTTGAACTTTCTCATTAATTTGTATTGATCATATGTGATTCACACAACCTGCAAATCATCATAGGATTACTGGACATGTGATATTGACGTTTTTCGTTTGGAAATCAAAAGCGGATGTCAAGGTTCTGGTAATACAACATATCAACATATTTTGCCAAATTTATTCAAAAAAGAGTTTTAGGCTGACCAAGATAAAAAAAAAAAAAGTTAATAAATAATCATTAGAGTTACTTATTGCAGTTGTCAGATTGAAAACATAATTATTTGTTTAAAAACTTAATAATGCAAGGAGTTGCAAAAAATTATTAAAATGAAAGTAAAGTGCAAAAAGGTAAAGGAAAATAATAAAGCAATAAGTTAAGAAAATATGCAGCATAAAACATATCTATACAGTTATTTGCCGCAATTCTAAGAAAATGTCTGCCAAAAAATATCTGAACATTAAAGTAATCTGGTTTTTGTTGTTTAAGACATATCATGCATTTCTACTGCATTTAAATGATTTCTCTTGCAATGCCTTCAGCTAAATACTTGACTATTTCCTAAACCTATTTTGCTTTCTATTAAATTCCCTGAGTTAACAAGGAATTGGAACAATTATCGCTAAGAAGGATGTCACACTGAATTGGTCATTGTCTAATGCCTAGGAGAGGATATGCATTCTTTTGAACAAATTCTTTTGTTCGATATAAAGTTTTGATTGAAGATTGTTCTTTGCTTTGTGGTTTACAATCACTATTGGAGTTCAATAAAATATGCAATATGATGTTACTGTAACATTATATAAAATTTTTAAAGCAATTAAAGATTAAGAAAAAGGGAGAGGGAAAAGCCTATAGCAAAACCCAATTTGGGTGGAAGAAATTTGAAACTGATTTTATGATTATCTATCTGATTTTCTTTTTTTTTTTTTTTTTTTTTTTTTAAAAAAAAAAAAAGCTTCTGCTTAAAGGTATGAATTAGATAAATGAAATGTGGACATATCTTATAAATTAAATTCTGTTCTAAATTTTTGACAAAATACTATTTGAACTATCTGTTAGGACTGACAGTAACTGTAAATTATTGAGTACCTCTGTTATGATGAAATGGAAACATCTGTTATAATATTCCTTTGTTTAATTTGATGGAAGTTGTGCAAAATATTAAATATTGTTATATCTTGGTTAAAATGGTATATTTGTATTTTTTTTTTACATTAAGTATTGTATCAAAGTGTTATTAACAAATGTTTACTATTAAAGAGAAAATCAATGAAAATTGCTGAATTATAAATAATTTAAAGAGATCCAATTGTAACCAATGTTTTATCTTCAAATAGGAAATTTTCTCGAATATTCTCAATTTATACAGAAAATATAATTAATATTGTATTCAGATATGGTATTTTCTGTATTGTAATAATTTTTAAAATATTAGCTTGTTTTTTAGAGAATGATATATCTTTTTCAGCTAAAGATCAGTATTTTTTTTTTTTTTTTTTTTTTGTAAGAGAAATTCAATTCAACTTATTAAAGTATAAATAAATATATGTGACGCAGATTGTGCTGGGGTAATATTTAAATACTAAATCATAAGAAAATTATTGTTTATTTATTTATTTTTGAAAATGTGTAAAATTTTAAATGACCAGTAAACTTAACATATGCATTTAGGGTTGAAGTTGGGAATAGCGTGTTCCCTATAGTGATGGCGATAAAACTTGGCGATTTCCTAGATAGATCGCCAAGCTTGCATGACTTAAGCATTGAGTATGGAAAATGAGAAGGAAATCAAAAAGGACTGGAATCATTCAAAGAATAACCCATAAACATTTATTTGGATTCAAGATTAATTTGTAAATATTAATTTTAAATAAAAAAAATCATTATTTTTAAACAATTATTAATTAATTATTTATAAATAAATTATTGGAAATGAGAAAGGCTTGTTTTTGAATACTTATTTATAAATAATTATGGGTTATAAATAATTATTCATAATAAAATATAATTTATAAATAATTATTCATAATAAAATATAATTTATAAATAATTATGGGTTATAAATAGTTATTTATAAATAATTATTAGTTATTAATACTTTTTAGAAACAATTATTGTTTATACATAAATATTCCAAGAACTTATTGTTTATAGGCAAATAATTTATAAATTTAAAACTTTTGTAAAGGTTATAGTATGACATTTTTGCTGTAATGAATAAGTTACACATTACTTTCTATTGTTAAGCTCTGGAAAAAGAATTTGTAAAAAAACTTACCTATCTTATCATAATTCCTCATTATAAACTATAGTATAAGAGGCCAAATATATCCATCTTCCAATTCATTTTTTTACCAAGCGCATATCTTTCTTGCAGACCATACATTCAACCATTCACACAATTAAATTTTTATCCATACACCACTGTATAAAATTCATTTTATCCTTTTTTTCCAAATCATAAAAAATCTTTAAATTATATTTTCATATTAAATTATATATTTCAACATGCTTCAATCTTTACTCTTCACCAAAGAAACAAAAAGTTCTTGATCTCACAAGGAAATGGTGAAAAAGAAATATTGTATGTTATTCTAAAGATATCGTCTCCTATTTATTAAAAATCGTGTGCTGTTTTTAACTAATGATAATGAAGAATAGAGAACATGTGACTTATACAAATTTCTTGTCAAATTACATGTATCAGGGTTATCTTAACCTAAGTCGAAATATTTGAATCATTATCACTCCCAAAAGTCGCCAAGGGTACACCCTATACTCGACTTTAACCTGCATTAAGATTTTTTTTAACATGAATTATTCTTTTACAGGACCCCTGCAAGTTCTTTGACTCAAAAATTGATAAGAAGCGTTTAGATACTGTATTCCATGCTTCAAGTGGCAGTAAGTTGGTACCCAATTGCAAAGTAAGTAATATTCTTTTTTTCCCAACATTACTTTTCTTTTGTATAATATTCATTTTATCTACTTTTACTTGACTAGTTGACAGTTACTGGTTTGCAACAAACTTTGGATGCTGCTATTTCAGAAGATACCTCCATGCAAGACATTTATTATGCAGTGATGTCTTTACACAATCTCAATCTCAAAAGTAATTATTCTTTTTATTTTATGGCACAAAATGTAGATATTTAAACATATATCTTGAAATGTTTTGATTTTATCTTGATTTTAATATTGTTCTCCTTTATATTGTAGTTGACAGTAATAAAGTATCCAGAATTATGACCGCTATTCTCAAAAAGGATGACAGTGTTATAAAGTATGTGTTGTCTTTTTCTTTACATTTTCATGATTTGCTAAACAAAACATAATGTGTATATATAAATGAGTAAAAAAAGAAATTGAAACCAACTGACTGTTGTAGACAAAATTTCAGTTTTTAAGACATGGAATGTGTCTAAGAAATTTAATGCCTTTTAACAGTTACTTTTTATTTAAAAATCTTGTATAAAAATTATTAGCAATGTTAGTAATATCAGCACAGTTTTTGCAAACTGAGGTAATATATTCTGTTTTTTTGTCATTCCTGTTGCATTACCTTGGCAACATACCTTGTAAGATTATAAGCAATTACATAACTGAAATTTTTTAAGCTTGAGTGAGGATTTTAGTGAAATATTTTTAATTAGTTAATCTATAAAACATTCCATGTGTGTGTTTTGCCTTATTTTTTTAACTGGAATTTCCTGAGAAGAGAGTTTATATTTCTTTAAATATTATAGATTTGTATTTATTTTGTTTAAAATTGCTATTTAATTGAAAAATTAATTTTTTTATTGTAGAAAGCATTATAAAATGAAGTGCTTCAAAAGTATTTTGTTATAAAAAATTAATTGGAAGAAAAGCATATCTTTAAAGATGCATTTTTTTAAAGTATTAAATAGAAATAATGGTTATAATAAGGTATGCATAATATTTGTTAAATTATACTGTAACTTCCACTTAAGGGAAATTATTGGTTCCTGGTGATTGCTATTATATTCTAATGATTTTTTTCCAATCATAATTATAAGTCTTAAATGTTATAAATTATTTTTTTAAAATTTCATATAATTATCTATTTTCTTAAATTATTATTTTAAAAAAGGAGGTCGATAGAAATTCAATGAATAGAAATATGAAAATAATATTTGTGTGTGTTTATATATATACAGTAATACCCTCCAATGAGGAGCATCTACCAAATCTGACGTTGCTTAAAAAGAGATAAATACATTAAGGTCTCTATTCAATGGGACCAACAGAATTGTCCCTTATGAGAGGTACTATTGTATGTATCGTGTGTGTATGTTTACGTAGAAACCGGGTGATTAAGAAATAACAGATGTTGTTCTGTAGCATGTTTTGTTCAGGACGAAATATAACAAAATTTTGTCACCATGTACATTTAGAGTATGTGGTTTCGATTTTTAAAGAGAAAAAAATTAGTACCAGAAAATGCCGATGGGGGGGAATCTGTTGCTGCAAGCACACAATGTGTGAGAAAAGGATGCATAATTACTAATGGAAACAGTAAATAACAACACACCAAATACCAATAAAAAAATTACAGCTACTTACAAATGTGGCTCAAGGTGACCACCATCTTGTTGCAATAATTGCATATGGTACACAATGTTTTCGACAGTAGCTTGCAGCACATTGGCCTTTATTCAACTGACATGGAACGTTATTTGAAGTTTTCCTGTTGAAATGTCAGGAACATGTCCTTGATACATAACACTTTTCAAGTATCTGCACAACCAGAAATCACAAGGATTCAGATCAGGGGATCTTGGAGGCCAAGTCATGGGAAATGCACGATTAATTGCTCTAATGTCTGTGAAATGTTGACGCAGGATATCCTTCACCTGGCGTCTTATATGCATTGTCATACCGTCTTGCATGAAAATGGCAGAATTGATTCAATTTTTTTGCTGCAGTGCATCCACACCAAACTGTGACTTTCAGCGAGTAAGGGGATCTGTAGATTGATGTGTAGATTTGTATCAGCCCAAATATGGAAGATGTATGTGTTAATATCACCTTGCGCATAAAAGTGTGCTTCATTGCTCCATAATATCTGCATTCGTCATTCACCTCCAGTCAAGCCAAAAAATCTCAAAATAAAAACTCAAATCAGGTTTTGCTGTCCCCTTGTAGCAATTCTTGAATGAATGTTATCTTATAGGGATAAAATTTCAGGATCTTGTGCAATATATTTTGCACCTTCAATAATGAGATTTCTGTTTGTCATGATTCGCTTGATCCGTAACAGCAGTTGCAACTTTATCAACTTGTTGGAGCTCAATACCTTTCCAACCTTGTTTTGGATGCGCACCTAGAGTTTTTGTAGTTTCAAGTCTTTCAATCATTATAAGTTTTTTTTTATAGTCATCAGCCCTCTATGTAACAGTTTTAATCACTGGTATTTACAAGGGCAGCATTGGCATTTTCATACCACTGATAAAACAGCTTGACTAATAAGGGACCATCATATAGTGTCAATTCCATTGAAGAGTGAATCCTTGATGAACAACTAGTGAGTGAATGTTGAGTTTTATGGAGCAAGAACCAAAGCAGGCTATGCTGTGTCACACATTTGTTAAAGTCATTAAAGAAGAATGAGTAGAATTCCTTCAACCCTTCCTTTTATCCTCAATATCTTGTCACAAAGTCCCCTTACATGCAAATTTCATTCTGTATTTTTCGACTACATTACTAGTTTTCCGCCTATTGGCATGTTTTGGTACTAATTTTTTCTATAAATATCAAAACTGCATACTTTAATGTGCATGGTGACCAAATTTTGTTACATTTTGTCAGGTACATAATGCGCTACAAGGCTTCAAATACCTCCTGTTATTTCTTCATAAGCCAGTATATAACACATCAGCTGATAAGTTCCTATACTAATGAAGAAAACAACTTTTTCGGTGAAATTCTATTTCATTTATCAACATAGACTCCTTTAAGAGTGATACAACCATTCCAGCATTTCTAATGTTTTGATACCTTTCTTGAAGACCGATTTTCTTTGGCCTCAAAATAAGACATTTGTTTCAGTGATCACCTCATTCAAGCCAAATATTTTTCCAGAGAGCATTTTTTTAGGTTGCTGAGGGCCAAAACTGGAGAATAGGGTGGGTGCAGAAGCAATTTGAGGTGTAATTAGTGCAATTTTACCTTCGTTGCCAAAGACTTTTGACACAGTGCATTGTCTTGTGAAAGATCACTTTCTTCTCATGGGGCTGTTTCTTCAAAATTTTGTTGTTTAAACGATTCACTTCGGCCATGTAGCAATCGCTATTGACTTTTTGCCTGTTTGAAGGTAATCACTAAACAAGATACTGTAATCATCCCAAAATATGGACGCCATAACTTTGCCTGCAATCAGTTTCGCTTTGGGTGAGGTTTACTGGCTGCTGTCCACTCAGCTGACTGCCAATTTGACTGTGCCATATAATGGTGGATTCAAGTATCGTCTGTCCTTATGAATCAATGTAAAAAAAATCTTTTATTTCGCTGGAACAGCTTTATACAGCCCTCGGAATCATCAACTTATTCTTTTTAGTTTACTGTTAGCACACAGTTTGAAAACAGCTTTCTCATAGACAAATGTTCATGCAAAATAAAGCCTACACTTTCTTTCGATGTACTTAGAGTGTCAGCTATCTTCTGCAACTTTTTTTTACAGTTTGTCAGAATTATTTTGTGAACTTTTTTGATGTTTTACAATATAACCATACCTCTTTTGGGCGACCACAGCTTGGTGCATCATCAGTGTTCATAAGACCACATTTAAATTCAGCAAACCAATCAATAAAGGTTGATTTTCCTTAGGCAGAATCTGGATAATATATATTAAGAAATACTTTCATTTCAATAGTGTTTTTTCCCATCAAAAAGAATATTTTATCAACAAACAAAAATCTTTTTTTCCCCCATTGTTTTGAAAATATAAAAGTTGTTTCATTAAAACCATTGTAACTTTTGAACCAAACGTCAGATTGTCATAAAATTTTTACAGCTACCTTTTGAAGGTTCACGCTTATTAAAAAAAAATATTAATTCTGCATTTGGGGCACTATCTGTGAGTCTTATCAATTGATATGTGTATACACACAGTAGTACCTTTTAATAAGGGATGCCTACCAGATCAGACATTTTGTCCCTTACAAGAGTTGCTTCTGTATTTGGTAAGAAATACAGTGATGTCGAACAATCTAAATGCTGCAGAATTCAAAACATCTTGTAATTCAAGCTAATTATTCTGTGGAATCCAAACACTGCTTTGGAATTATAATGTCCAGTAGAACCTACAAATGAGTATGAGTATGATTACTTAGCTTGGTGACTTAGATATCTTATTCAGTGGATATTTAAAGGAAGTGTAGGATGGGAATTCCAAATAAACCAGGCTGATAATGGGAGGTCGATGAGATAAAAATGATTTATGAGATGAAATGATAGGACAGTCGTTTTTGCTGGTTCTCAAATGGATGGGTGGTAATTTGGCCACTCACCTTTCTCCAGTATTCATGGTCAGTCATATGCTTTGTTCAGTTTGTTGCTCTTCATTGTGGAAAGCATTGTTGTGTTTTTTCAATAGCTGATTTTTAGTTTTTGTGCTATTTTTTAAACAATAAATTAGTGTACCTCCTTGGCTTCTAAAAATAGTAGTGAAGAAATTGAGAATAAGAGAATTATCTTATTGCGCAGTGTAATTTTGTGCAATATACTTATTTTTGTTTAAGCTGTTTGAATACTGTTTGTGTGATTTTCAAAAATAAAAAAGATATCAAAGGGGCTGATATAGCTAAAAAGAGGCTATAACACTATTCTTTAACCCTTTCATAGTCATGAAAGAGTCCAGCTCATAATGTGTGCAGACAAGTTCAGTTTGTCAAAATGATTCCGACCAAAATGGTTGCAACTGAGCCCTACTTGCATTAATTTTTTCCTAATATGAGCTGAGTTTGTTCGTTTATATTATCCTGCGTTAATTGAGTTAAAAAACGATATCTACTTCAAAAATTTGTAAATTTGTTAGCATACAGATAGTGGAAAAGTTACAGTGAAATTTCTTGCATAATGTGGGAAAATGTTGCTCTAGATTTTTTTCGCATGTAATTTGACGGGAGTTTTTTGAAATACTAGATTATTTTAAATATGTGATGATTACATGAAATTCCATATTTTTAAAGTATCACTCCCAGAAAAAAATTTTAGGTAAAAATAAATAAATGTTTCATGAAGTTCTTAAAATTACATGTATATTTAGACTACTTAATATTTTGCAATCAATTTTTATAATATTTATCATTTAATGATTAAAAGTTTGAGTAATAGATGTTGCATTACTTTAAGGTACGCTGCAAATAGTTCTTAAAAGACTATTATTTAAAAGTGAGTGAGATAATTGCTATATTACCAGAAAGGATGACATTTTCATAAGCAACTAGGGAGGAAATGGTTGCCACTTTGAGTTACTGTTTGGTTGTATTGTTGTGCATAATAAGAAAGTGAAAACTATTTATTCTTCTAACTGTCTAAGGGTTAATAGATTGAAATTATGGAAGGGATGGGAAAATTCTCTATTGGCATGAATGAAAAGCATATGGTTAATATAAGGATTTTTGAGAAGGCAATTTATGAAAACCATTTATTGAAAAGTGTGCCTGATATTAAAGTTCAAAAAGGTGAGTTTATAGCTGATGGGAAATGGTTTGAGGACTTTTTTTCAAATTGTTTTAAAGTACATGGTGTTATGCTTGAAAATCCTGTCACTTTCTATTCTGAAGCAGTAGAAAAGTATGTAAGAGTTTAAGGAGTTGGCAAATGGTGAGGGACTTGTTTTGCATTAAATGCTCAGTTACATTATCTATGAGAAGGGGGGGGGGACCTAAATGATCAGACTTCTCAAAGGATGAAAAGTCTTCAACAGCTCACACATATAAGATAATGTAGGACCACTTTTCTGTATTTTAATGCTGATGAGTCCTGCAAAACCAATACTTTAATATATCATTCAGAATACCCACATAACTTTCTGGAGAGAACAACATACATCATTGAAGGCATGCATTACCATGTAATTTTTTAGTGATTTGAATAAACAAGTAGTTTGCTTTTTGGTTAAAGTTTGTTTGCTAGATGAAAACTTTCTGATAAAAGTGTGCCATATCCAGAACAAAGCTGCTGCACATCCTCCTAGCTTATACAATAAGTATACCATTAATGAAAATTACTGAAATAGATGTCTTAATATAAGTAATAAAGTCTTTGTTTTGTAATACACTCTTTAATATTAAATTATTTTCCAATAGTCTTGGTTATGCATTTAACATTGCTGCTGCACTTCAGAAGGATCTTAAATCATATTTTGAGCGAATTGAAGATGTGATTGTTCAAGCTGATGAAGTTGATGGAAAATACTTACAAGTTAGTATTTTAAGTAATAATTTAACTGTTTTCATCTTTTATCTGTAATGTCTCTTGATACAAGTCTTAAAATGTTAATTTCCTTTAAAATAAAGTGATTTAGAAGACCTCAATTTTTTAAAAATTTATGTTAAGTATGCTGGAATTTGAAAATAACAGATCACTTGTATATAGTCATTGCAAAACTTTCAATACTCTTCACTTATATTAAATTAAGAAGCCAAGGTTGATTATAGAACTTCAAGTAAAGATCTGAATTTCACATTCATATATATGAATTGTAATGAAAATGCTTAATGTAGATTTTTTCTGATAAGGTTTTTAAAAAAATGTCCTGAACATTCTTTCATAAAGAATAATTAGTTCTGAAACTAAAATTGTTTTAAAGAATTTTTTTTTTTTTCTTGTATAAACTTCACAGGTATAATTTTTCAACTAAGAAAAGAGAAACAAAAATTGAGAATGAGAAATTTAATGAAAAGGATTTAGTGAAAATTTTCATGAAGGAAAAATTTAATTATAAATAATTATATATTATGTTCAAATTCGTATTGAATTGCTTTTGTAAAGTTATATCGGTATAAATTTGGGAAATTTTTCCATTTCAGTTTGAAGGTGGCTTGGGAATTACCGCTACCACAATAGGTGGTGTGTACAAACTTGCTGAAGCAGCTAAAACAGCCCCAGCATTAATTCCTGTAAGTATTCTCATTTATTATTTGATTATTTTTGGTGCTTGTATTTTGTTTAATATGTAGTTAGAACTATAATAATATCAAAAACATCAAACTTTTCTTTTTACCATTCATAGACTATATATTAATGCTGAGGTAATATTTCAAGTACTTGTAATTTACTAGTTAAAACTGTATTAAAAATTATATATATTTATAAACTTTCTTGAAATTCAATATTGCTAATATTTTTGTGGCTTTGTACGTAATTTTGGATTTGATAAATAATATTTAAAAATACTTTTTTTGTAGGATCAAGCCATCAAATTTGCTAACTATTTCCTCAGCAGGAAATTTGTTCAAACTGTTAAAGGTGCTGCCCAACTTCTTCAAGTCCTTAAAATATTTGCTACAAACAAAGTAATTTTCTTTTTTATGTAATTATGTCCTGTTATAGTGATGCTATTTTTTTTGTGTGTGTGCTACTTTTTTTGGTTCTTTTTTGTTCATCATGTAAAAGTTTTCTTTTTCTTTTCTTTTGAGTTCCACATACCTGTTGCTGTTACTCTAGCCAGTAATAGTGCTCTATCTGATGAAAATCCCAATATTCAAGTACGTATCACCAATGTGTTAGGAGAATCACTTGGCCCTCTGACTGTAACAGCTGATAGTGCAAAACGACTCGAAGATGGTGCTGTTGTTTTAAGTAAAAAGCCATTTCAACCTGTAAAGGGAAGCAAGTATGTAAAGGAAAAAAATGTTTACAAATATATATTTACCTTTATTATTTGCTGGAATTATTGGCAGTAAAAATTTCTTTAAAGAATTAGTTTAAAAGAATTGATAAGCAGTATAGTGTATTACTTTACATGCAGTAATTTTAAAAGAAAATTCATTTCTATTTAATGCTATGCATGATTTTTTTTTTTAATAAATTAAATTTTGTTGTTTTCTTATAGCTTATTATAAGTACTGCATGGTTCTTTAAATAAATTGGTAAAATATATCAATTTTATCTTAAATATTAATGTCACATTTCTTAATTTTCTTTCTTGGTGTACCTCAGATTTGAAAGTATTTATTTTTACCTTTTGTTTATGATTAAAGGTTTTCTCACTGATTATTAAAAAATATTCTTACTCCTATTTTAATGATTTGTTTGTTGGTTTTCGGTCTCAAAAAAATGTTCTATTTACAAAAATTAGGGGGGAAATGTCATTTACAGAAGCTTTTGTTACTTTTTTGCATTCAAATGGATAAAATTGTATAAATTTGAGGACAGTAGTAGAAATTCCATAGAATTAATAATCGCTTAATCAAAATGGCCTGTAGACGAGAACCTTAATTATTAAATTTTATTTTAGATAACCTCTTTACAATTGGATTGTAGTAAAAAAAAATGATATGGTTACAGTTTGAATATTTTTGTACAATATCAGAAGAGTTAAGCTGATCGAATAATCATTTAGGTTATTGCACAATTATGTAAAGAGAAAATGTTTAGTTGTGTTTGCTTGTGTATTTTATTATAATAGAATACTCATTCATATGTTAAAATTAAAATTATAATGAAAAACAAAGCTATAAAAAATATGACCCTAATGGGATGCTTATTTTAAGCAATTACTGTTTCATACTTGTTATTGCCAACTGAAGTATTGATTAGTAAAGAAATAAAAATTGATGTTTAAAGTCATTTTAAATATAAATATGATTTTAAAAAAAAATTTAATTTTGACACGAAAATGGAGCATTTGTGTATAAGTATTTTGGGGACAAATTTATCCTGTCTTAATGATTCTAAAATTAATTAAATAAATAATGAAAAATGCTTTTTTCCCCCTTCCCATTAGCATACTGTACACTTTCAACTTCATGGATATTAAACCTCTCCGGGGATTTTATACAGTTTCAATCAATGCAGTTCCAAGTAAAGCAGATCCAAAATTAATTGGAAATACTGGAGCACATGTAAGTTATATAAATTAAAATTTCATATAAAATGTGGCATTCTTTTTCTAAAAACTTAATGCATAAATTCTGTGCACTATCTTATTTTAGATTAGTGTCAAAGTTATGACTGAAGTGGTTGTGGAGGGTGCGGAAATTGGCACGGCTTTTGTTGATCAAGTGTCATCAGCAAAATCTACTAGGTATTTTTTCTCCTATTTCGAAATTTATTTATATTTGGTGAACAATGAAAAGTTATCTAATCATTATTTGTCAGTATTGATTATGACAAGAAAAATAATTTTATTTTTAAAAGTTTATAAAGCTTTTAGAGTTTAGATGCATTAAAATATTAGATATTATTATTAATAATGTTTATGTAATAATTAATCTGCTATATATTTAGTTAAATTATAGAGTTCCATTAAGAATATTGCTCATAGAAAAATATTTCTCTTTGCATTTGTAAATTTATTTTGCTTTTATTTATGTGTAAAAAAAATGATGTGAATTATCTATAAATATATGTCAATAAAAATGTTTTAATGTGTGCTAATTTTTTTCAAATTATAAGCACTGAATTAGAGAAGATTTTATTTATCATTCAATTTCTTTTGATTGATATCTTTAGTATTTTATTAATATAAATGGTTGATTATATCAAACCAGTATTTTTTCAAAAAATATATTTCTTATCTAGGATAAAATGTGTTTTGTGTGTTTGTGAAACTTTTGATTTTTATATAAATTTCCTCATTTTTGAAATGTTTATATTTTTCAATAACATATAAAGTTTGCTCTAATTTTAAACCTGTTTAATTTATATAGTTTTTTCCCCTTTGTTATGCAGTATTACATACCCAAAAGAAAGTGTAAAATTTGATGTGGACATTCACCAAAAGCTCTTTTTAAAATTTTCTTTAAAAGACAAAAATGCAAAGTCACCATTAATTGCTCATCAAGCATTTGTGATGTTTGCTAATCAAAAGACAAAGCAAGAAGTAGTCTTTACTGCAGAATCAGACTCATCAGGTGTTTACAGATATGATTTGGTATGTATTATTTATTTTAATATAGAAAAACATTATTAAAAACAGTTTGTATGATTTTGAGTATTTGCTATGAATGTGTATATTATCTGCAAAAAGTAAGATTAAGCATTTTATGGAATATCTAGCTATTCCTATTGATGGCAAAAGTAGAAAATAAATTTGAAATGCTTAGATTGACCCACATTTCTTAGTCATTCTGTAGAACCCATGAAAGCAAAATGTAAAATACCCTTCTCATTTTTTTTTTTTTTAAATATTACAAGACTAGTCACATTTGTGTTGCCAGTGAATATGACAAGTAAAGTTATGGAAAGAAATAATAGAAGCTTACTAGATAATTAATATTGTAAGTACTCTTTGTTTTAGTGTTAAGATTGTGGATGTGTGTTCTATTCAGCCCTAAGAGAATTCTGAAAAACAGGTTAAAAATATATTCTGACTTAAAATTATCTCCATCTGTACAGGCTTCTATTCTAAACATCAGCAAGTGCCTAGATGGCATTGTGCATTCTGCTGATGGTTTTAAGATTATGATACTATCTACTAACCTGGAAATTAAACTAGCTTAATACATGTATGCATTTCTATATCCTTCTTTATCCCTAATGAAAATTGCAGATGTTCTGACAATTTTTTTTAATAAGTTAATGGTTTTTTTTTTTTTTTTTTTTTTTCTGTTTTCATGACCAAGTTTTTGATATTTTTGTATCAAAAAGTTTAAATGTAATTCAGAATACCATTGCAAGTAATTTTAATTTTCTGTTTGTGAATACTGATATACAATGAATTAGTTCAGGGAATGAATTTTTGGTCTTCCCCTCCCCTTTTTTCGGAAATTGATGAGGAGGAGACAAATGAATACTACTTTTTAATAAGCCATTGATTTTAATGTTTATTTGATCTTGAAACACAATATAAAGCAGATATTCCCAACTACTGGATTTCTAACCCTTCCTTTCCCCCCTCTTTAAATGGATAAAGCATTTTCTTTATTTCCTTTGGATAGTTAGAAAGTCAGAAATAATTATAAGTTAAAGAATCCATATAGCAAGATGCAGATTTAACAGTTACTGTAGGATAGCTGAAGTTTTATCTTGTTAAAATGTATCTAGCTGTATGATTTTTTTTTAACCACTTTGAAACTGTTGTATACTTAAAAAGCATATTCAATTTAATATTCATTCAGAAGAATTATGATATATCAGGTTATAAATTATCAATTGAGCAACTCCAGAAAAATATTGAAAAACTTTTTTAAAAAATTGCTGAATACATCCCTCAGGAACTAATTGTGGAAGAATAAAATGATATTGATAAAAATTTAAGTGATCTTTCTCCACTACACTATTTTTATTTCATGTATTGAACTTTATGGAGTGTGTCTTAATTATTTAGAAATATTTAGAGTGCAAATTAAATAACTTTCTTTTGACAATTAAATTCTTGCAAAGTTAAATAAGTGGAGTCCAAGACATTTTCAGAAAAAGGATTTTTGATATATAAAAAAAAATGTGCACATTTTCATCTCGAACTAAATTGAAATTTAATCATTCTTGATGTGTTATATAATTATGAATAAATCACTTTTTAAGCTTTCTCAGTAACATTTAAAAATTAATCAAGAATTGAGATCTTGAAATAAAGTATAAAGTGCATGCTTGTATATGTATGTGTGTGTATTGTTACAAATATTCAGGAAGAACTTTGTGTGCATTTGTACAGATTAGTGACTTGACAGGAATAAAACATCACTTGTACATATTAGCACTTTCAATAACTTTCAGCTTACTAGCTCTCACTACAAATCTCCAGGGTATTTTAAATTTCCAGAGCATTTTTGAGAATCTTCAATTTGTCACCAAGATCTGAGAGTCATTGCTTAACCAATTAAGCACCAAATCTCTCATTTTGGGAACCTTTGATTCATTTTTTTCTTCACAAGTAATTAAGATATATATATTTCTTATTTTTTTCATTGAATATTAAAGTGTATCTTGCTTCATTGGTAATTTTTTCAAAACATTTGAAATATAGATTCTATTTTTTAAAAATTTTCAAATTTTTTCAAAATTTCCATTTTTTACTTCATTAGGAAAAAAAAAAATACTAAAATAATTAAATTGTGTGCAGGAATTTAGAAATATTAAATACAGAAAAAATAGTTCTTTTTTTAAGTCATAACAAACAAGGGTCGATGAAATTCATTTAAATGGGTTTTACTGTTGTTTGTTTAGTCCTCAACTGTTTTGCCTGAATAGATCTATTTTGTCTGTTTTCTTTCTTTTTTGAAGAAATTTCTGTAGTTTTATTCTAAAGTATAAATGTTGCTTGAGTTTTTAACAGTACAGCAAACTTTAGATTACTTGGAAACATTAGATTTGGAGGAATTCTCATCAGATGAGTGCAGTATCACTTGTTTTGGACCAATCCTGGTCAGATAACTGGTGAAGAAAATTGTAATGAAAATTATTTACATGAAGTAGAGCCAGTTAATGTATGCTGAAAAGTGGAATTTAATATCAAAGAGTGTGAAACACTAGAGAAGAAAATTACTTCGAAAAAGAGGAAGTGGTATCCGAAAGAATTCTTTTTTAAGTGATGAAGATGACTTGAATAAAAGTGAAAGGCAATAAATAGAGCATAAGAAGTCGACAAAAAAGGAAAAAGTGATCAAACTAAATGATAGGACAAATGTGCACAAAGAGAGCCAAAAAAGAAACCATATATTTGGGAAAATGCCAATAAATTAGCTGCTATTCAATATGAAAAAACACCAAATTTAGAAGAGATCCACCTTGAATTAGTAGCTTAAACTCCTACGAATTATTCAAAATATATTCTGATATCATGAATTTTATCTCAGAAGGAACTGTAAGGTATGTTGCATAAAACAATAATCATACATTTTCATTATCTGAAAAACTATTGAAATTATTTCTCGAAATTATATTGTTTAACAAATATCATTCCTTTCCACAAGATTTATATTGGAGCAATTCAGAAGATTGTAATCTGCATATAATGGTATTTCACACAAAATACCATGAGTATGCAGAAATTTAGCGATATAAAGAAGTATCTCCATTTATGTGATATTTCAATCGATGGCTCTGACAAGTTGGCCAAAGTTAGATGTTTTATTGATGTATAGAAAAAAATTGCAGCAATTCAGAACATTTTCTAATTCTTTAAATATTGAGGAGGAAAGCCCTTATGCAGGAAGGTATTCTGCAAGGACCACACACTCAAATTAATTCAGACATACACTTTCAAAATGTAAAATGTGTCAAAAAAATACATAGAAATGTAATGTCATGCTACACAAAAATTGCTTACTTCTAGTTCAAACTAAAATGTAACAGAAAAAAAGAAAGTAAACAAAAAAATTTACTGGTTCTTTATTAAAGAACTTGAACATATTTACTCTGCATTTAAGGGGTATATAATTAACTTTATTAATAATTTTAAAATAATTTTGAAGCTTTCTAACTTGATTTAGCAAGATATTAAAATTAAACATTCAATTCTCAACATTGTGGCAAATGTATCTCTGTTATCCCCATAAGGCACCAATTCTCCCATTTTGGGACCATTTATCTTTCAACCATACAAAGATTTTTTTAAGAATATAATTAAATATAATTATAAATGTATATTGAACCTTGAAATGTACGAACATTTAAATTTTTCAGGACTGTTTATATAGTGGCATTTAACGGCTTAAGACATCCTCGGTATCCAATAAAATCTCTGTGAATATCTCTTTTCCTTCTTAAGAATAATATTGCTGGGAAGCATCACAGTTGGTTGGTAACATTGTTCCCTTCTACAAAAGATAACATCCTGGCAGTCTCATTGCATACAACTTTGATCAGTTGTCCACTAAAGAGCTAACAGATCAATGTGAAAGACTCTTGGCATTGAGTGACCTCAAAGCTCTGTAGAAAAAAATCATTTAGTTTCTTGATCATGGTATAAGGTTCTTTATAGCCTCAAACTCAGAATTCTCCTTTGCTTCCAGTTCATTAGTTTGCTGACTTGTTTAAATTGTTCTCTGACAAGAGAGTGCATGCATGCTTTCCAAATGGACCTCTAAACCACTTGTGTTTTCATTTGATGAGGAAGGCACATCACTCAGTCATCCAAAAAGGATATTGTTGGGCAATGTCACTGTTTGATTAAAATATTTCTTTGCTGGAATCCTCATCTTCCTTTGAATTTATTCCTTTATTCCTTCTACCATTTCTTTCATAACTTTGATTTGATATATCACTCCTTCTTCCCCTTTGGCTTCTTCAGTCTTAATTTTTTTTCTTTGGTTTTTTCATCTTCTCCCTTTTCTTTGGGAATAGTTCCCTATTTTCTTTCTCCTCTTTACTGAATCTTTTTTGTCATCTATCTTCTGTCTCATAGAAATTTCGTTTTTTACTTTAGTTTCTTCAGACTCTTCTGTTTAATCATTTTTGGCAGTTTCTGAAGATTCACTACAGTTTCTCTCTCACTTCCTCACACCAAAATTTCATTTTTGAATTTAATTCAGCTAGTGAGACTAATCTCTGCCATCAAAGCAAACATCTCTTCGAATTAATCTTTCCTTGCTTTGGTCATAGATATTTACTCTGGAATTCCTCATCTGCCACCAGTGTAAAAAAAAGTCGCCCTATGGGTGTATAATGAAAACAGTCCAAGGGAGATAATGCAGAAGGCTTTTTCACAAAAATTCAGGAAAAGATGAAACACAGGTAGCAGAACTAGTACAAAAACTAGTTCTGCTACCTGTGTTTCACTGTAAGAAAAGCAGCACTTTCAGTAATGTTCAGCATACTAGTTTGAACTATTGACGTACATCTGAAGTATAATTTTGCACTTCAAAAACTTGCTCAGACAAATTCCTTCAAGATAACTATATATTTATATTTACCTGGCAAGGTGGGATATCTCTGGTAAAATTCCAGAAGTTCTATCCAATGGTGCATATTGAGAAAACTCGGAACTTTTTCGTGAACCTTCAGTTTTGACATCAGGGTTCTGGGATAATTGCTTAGCATTCCTCAGCATAAAATTTCTGAATATCTCTTTCCATTCATAAGAGTATCATTGCAGGGTCGTAACTGTATGTGTGTGTAGGTTAAATTAGTAATTATTTCAATTATTCTGCATACTGAAGTTCAGTACTTAGTAAATTGAAATTTATATTTTCTGTGACTGTTCTATTCAGTTAAGGAGCATTGTGTTTTCTTGGAGGGTATTGTTTTTACCTTGGTTTATTTCATATAAAATGTGTTCTCTATTTTACTAATAGGTCTTTATTTTTATGAAGACTGATCTTTGTTTATTTTGAATTTCTCCCCCCCCTCCCTTTAACTAAAAGATTGTCTAAGAATTTAGTAAAACAAAACAAAAAAAAAAAGTGCTCTCATTAATCATACAATAACTTGTACGATTTCTTTTTTAGGATGTTAAATTAAAAGAAAAAGATTTCCAGTTTGCTTCTGGAGCATATGACATATATATAATAGTTGGAGATCCAGTTTTAAAGAACCCTTTTATGTGGAAATTAGTAAGTATTTCCTTAAATAAGATAAGTGAAGATAAAAGTCTTTTAATGCTGAAACTTTTTGGGGGTTCTATAAAATTATGAACAAAAAAGTATATATTTGAAGCTCTTTAAATTGAATGATAAGTGTTTTTATTTACAGTAATTAAAACTGAGCTGTGAGTTAATTTGATTCATTATAAATGTTTGTCTGCTTGAAACTTTGTTGACATGCTGCATTATGGTTGACTGAATACTTCATAACCATTCATTATTTATTATTAGCTTTCAGTTCTTTTGTTTTTTTCACAATTATATTCTATGTTCTATTAGCAGTAACTTTCAGGTAAGTACTGATTTAAAACTATGGATGTTGAGATTGCAGATAAATTATTTAAAGTTGATGCACAAAACGGAATTTTTATCTAGATCTTGACTCATTTTTTTTCCTTCTAAAATATTTTTCTCTAATATTAATCATAGTAAATTTAAATTCAGTTTTAAATCATAGTGAACTAATTTTAATATCAAATCTAATATTTATTTCTTTATAAATCTTGCTTTGTGAATATTTATTTCTGAACAATATATATATATATTTTCAAAGCACTCTGATTGTGTAACTTTGAATAAAATGTCACTCCTTTTATAACTTAGCCATAAAAATTATTCAGTTTAAAATGTCAATAGAATTTTTGATGTATCAGAGTACAAAGCTTTAGATATTTTGCTTGTTATTTATATGCATGTATCCTTTTTTTCAGGGTCAAGCTACTCTTACTTTTTCAGTTGCTGCTCCAGCAACAGCTCAGGAAAGTCCATATGAACCAAAACCAGAAATAAAAGTGAGAAAATATTTGGTTGTTTTTAAAAAGATGTAATCTTCATGTTGCTTCTTCTAAGTGAAAGATTGATAATGAATGAATGTCTTAGAAATGATTGATTTGTTATTTTGAAAAATGTTTTTTCCTTTTAAAAAATGTTTAAATTAAAACTTAATTTTGAAATCTTAACTATTACATAATGAGATTCTAAATTTGTCTAATTGGTATGATTTGATCTTTTTGCTTTGTTTATTGCAGCACATGTTCAGAGAAAAAGAGAAAAGACCACCATCAATAGTTTCTAATACCTTTTCTGTCCTGTGTGTTGCACCATTATTACTGCTTTTCATTTTGGTAAGTTAAATAATTTATTAATCTTTTACTTTTCAATTGTAAAATATTTGTATTAGGTATAAAAAAAAGTGGAAGAAAAATAATGTACTTCATTCAAAATATCTATCCCATGTTTTTATCTAAAAATTTAAGTTTCATAGCACTGGTAGTCCTCGATTTTCTCACTTGTTTTCTTGAAATGTGTTCTAAAGTAGAGCTGTGAAAAAAATTACTTTGTTCAATTTTTTGTGAAGTTTTAGTAATTATTTTTATTTGCTTCCTTTTTTTAAAATTCCTACTATTAGTTCATACTATCCCTATATATATTTATATATCTCTCAAATTTTCAATCGTTAATAAAATACTTTTTATTCATCCTCTCAAGTTCAAATACATTTTTTTAAACTTGTAGTGGATGACACTTGATGTTAATACAGTTTTTCAAGTATTAATTCATTTAATTAAATTTAATTCGGGAAAATGCAGTTTGGCCCAACCACTTGGTGCGATTTCAAAAATTGCCAAACGTGTTGATTTTTTTTTGGCTGAACGTTAAGTCTGCAAAGCAGACACGGGTAGACACATTTATCAAAATACCACCAAATAATTCCTGTCTCCAAGGGTGGTTGGGCTAAACTGCATTCCAACCATTTAATTTACCAGATGAATTAAGAAACAAGCCAATGCTTCTACTATGTCATTGGTCTTGCAATGGCAAAGTTGGTAGAGCATTGGTGTAGAATCTTCATGCCTTCGTATCGAATGCTGTGGAAGCATAAATTTTTTTTATTTGATTTTTTTAAAATAATTAATTTTAGTGTTATATGAGAGAAAAAAATTTCTCTTGTATAAAATATTTAACAGGATATAAATTTAGGAATAAATACAGTCAGTGACGAAGCATGTAGATATCTGAGGGGGAAATTTCTTTTGCCACTTAATATTGTAATTCTGTCATATGTATATACATATTTATATTAATTGTAAATTATTTAATAAAAAATAACTAAAATAAAAAATTTCTTTGTTGACCTAAGTAGGAATTGACTTTAAATTTTTTTTTTTACATCACTTGTTTTTTATTTCTTTAAAATAAACTGTTTACACATTGTAATTTATAAAAGTATGGAAGGAAAAATGATCATTGTTAAATAACAATTCTAATTTTTTTTTCTGCATTATAATTTGATGGTTTAGGCTTTTTAAAGACTAAGATTATTTCAATATGTTTATTGTAGAATCTTTATATGTTGAATAGTCAGAAGATTGAAACATTAACATTTAGAATTATACAAGCCAGTTTCCCCCTCCTCTCCCCCAAACTTTCATTTTTCAAAAAAAGATTTCATTAAATTGTATAAGTAATACAGAGTAAAAACATGTATGCCATTCAAAATCAGTGTATTTATTATTTTCTAATATTTGGAAAAGGTGCAAAGGTACAGTAAATACTTTTAATTACTTTATCAGATGCAAGTGACTTTAATAATGTATATTTTTTAACTCAGCATGTTTTTAAAACCTATAAATTGTGCTTATAATTCAGATCAGTACTTCATATAGAAGAAGCATCAGCATGCGGTAAATAATGGTATGCAAATTGTGATAACAAAATATGGAATAAGTATTTAATAATAAAAGAAAACGTATGGTCATCCTCTGTCTCATAAATAAGAGTGAACATGACTGACTCAGGTCATTGAGGTTAAATTAAGAAATAAAAATTGCCTTTCAACTCCAAGTGATCTTTTTGTGAAAGGTGGTATTTCTTTGAATGTAAGGATATGTCAGGACTATAAAAATTCTATGAACTTTGAAGGTTTGAACACCATATATGTAAATATGCAATTCAAACATTTCCATTATTTTTTAGTGGTTAAAATTGGGAGCAAACCTTTCCAATTTCCCATGCTCAATATATGCAGCAGGCTTTCATCTAGGCCTATTATGTAAGTATATAAATTCTAATTTAATGGTACCAATTTCATATTTAAAATTTTGTATTAACATTTGTTGTTTATTAATGTTTTGATTCATTTTACTTCTCTGAATAATTAAAAATTTTATTTTTGTCTATAATTTTTAAAATTATAAATAATGGCACGTTATACAATTATTCATAAATTAAAGAATAATGTACCATTTTACTGAATAAATTATGCTGTACACATATTTTTCAAAAAAAAAAAAGTGAATTATTTAATATTGACAATATGTACTAAAAGCATGTGCATTCTTTACATTCTCAGTTTATGCATGTACTAGTTCTATTTTTTAGCATTTGTTGCTCAATATTTCATTTATTAAAATGATTAAAACTAATGTGTACACACAAGTGAGTAATAATACTAATTTGTAATATCTTTAATTTTTTGGGAAGGCTACAAAGTACTTTCAGCTGGTTTTAATTCAGTTTATTAAATTTGTATCATTTTCCAAATATGTGTTAATTTCATTAAAGTATAATTAACCTTATATGAAGGTTTGAAGTTTTCCTACTTATTATGTCAGTATTTCTCTCTGTTTACATTTACATCTTAGCTACTAATCATGTAAATTTAATTTAACAGGTCTTTTGAACATGAATCTGTATTTTTCTAGAAAAGTTAATTTCTTAATAAGTAATGGAAATAGATAAATGATGTTTTTAATATAACTCAATCATGTCATCTTTTTTCCAAGAAACACAAAAAAATGTAAAAATTAAATCATTGATCTAATTGTAGTTGTCATGAAAGATAAATTAATCTTGTCAATGATAGTTATGCTAAATTTAAACAAATACCATTAAAGAAGTCACAAGTGATTATGGTGATCTAGGAATTGCACATAATTTTGCTAATACATGTACTATGAGTTTAAAACTGCTAACATGTTAAGAAATGTCATTTCATTGTCATCCTTTTTTTTAATGTGAAAAATTGAAATATTTCAAAAAGAAAGAAAACTTTCAATGATCCATAAATTAATTATCCATGTTTTTACAATTTTCACATATTTTCTATTAATTTGAAAACTTCTATATAAAACAATTCCAAATAAGTAAATGATTTATTATACCTTCACTGTCGTGTATCATTAAGAAAAATATATATCTGCGCAGAATAAATTATCAGTTTTATCATTGCATATAAATAAGCAATAAATAATTATTGATAATATATTTCTTTAAGTTTCATCCACATTATTAAAATACTCCATCAAAATTTCAATAAATGTACAGTATTAATTTATGAAATTTAACCAACAATTAACAATACCTAATTTGAAACTAACTTTACATGTCGTTCATATAAATATAATGTAGTGGTTAGGATTTAGTTGTATATAATCTTATAGGTTATGGCTTCTATTCAAGGAAAATTTTGGTCTATTAAGTTGATCTTTCAATATGATCTAATATTTTCTGTAACTTTGAATATTTGATTATTGTAGACTTAAGTGTTAAAAGATTTTAAATTCTTTAGATTGAAATGTTTTTTTAAAAGCAGTATTTGAATCTTTAAAAAAATTATTAATTGTGTATC
The DNA here is from genome assembly GCA_019974015.1 of Nephila pilipes. NCBI lineage: Eukaryota > Metazoa > Arthropoda > Arachnida > Araneae > Nephilidae > Nephila > Nephila pilipes. The sequence continues at coordinate 69,089 of BMAW01075646.1, forward strand.
TGTAATTATATCTAGTATTGTATGTGCTTATATCTGGTATTGAAAATCTGTATTTAATTGTGTTATTGTATCTGTATTTAAATTGATAGCAACTCTCAGTATTTAACTGTTCTTTGAGATCTTCAGTATATTTTTCCAAATAGATTTGGATTGAGATATTGCAAAGTGGACAGAAAAATGTCATACGAGAGTTTCATGATTTTCAATGTGCATTTGCTTCTATAATTTTAATGTTAATTTTTATCAATGCATTAATTTTAGTAATAATTACCAAAGTATCGGGAGTTGTGTTCATTATTATTTAGTGATAAACATGCATCAATGAACATATAATGGTAAGTATATATTAACAATTATATCTTCTGCTAATTTTGTATATTTTAATTATATGTTTAACATTTATTCCAGCTATTTTTGGTCTGTTTGCTTGCTTCTGGATGCATTTGAACATGTTTTCTTCTCTAAAATATCTACTTGGCTTGGGACTTTTCACTTATTTATCTGGTCATCGACTACTGAGCAAATTAGCAGCCGAAAAATGAAACAAAAGGTCACTATTTGTTTAACCTTCAAAAGTATATATAGTATTTAATAAAAATATAAAATTATATCATGTAAAATAATAATAAAATTATATAATAATATAAATGTATATCATATAGAATTTCAGTAATTTTTAGAATTGTAACATGATCATAGGAACAGATGCAGAAAAAGATATATAGGCTATGTCAATAATATTATGAGGCTATGTTAATCTAGAGGTTAACTTGATCCTAATTTTGTGGTTTAAAAATTAAATACCACCCAAAATTATAATGTTGAGTAATGTGAACATTTAACATTAAATCTAAAAGAGCTTTGAATTCCCCACATTGTGTGGGAATATGTAGAATAAGATATTGGCTCAACTGTAAATGTTAGCAACTGATAATGACTTGAAATAGGAAAAATATTTCCAGCAACCCATTATGTCATCCTGGTTCCACAGTAATTTAACGAATTAATATATATTCATTTTAAATAATGAAAAGATACATTTTATTTTCCTATGAAATTCTGTTTATATTACGTACTTACATATACTTTTTTTTTCTTTCAGGCATTCCATCACAATTTTTGACATTTGCCCATCATGGTGAATTCATCAATGTCAATACACTTTGCTACATTTCCAAATGTCAAAAATTGTGGACTTAGTACAATACTTATAATAAGTGGTTATTCTTTGTAAAAAAATGGATCAAAATAAATGTGTTTTTTTAATTACTTTAGAATTATAATTCTCAATTCTGGTGATATATTTCCATTAAAAAAAATTGCCCTTCAATGCATGTAGTTTACCTATTCAGTAAATTCTTTCAACACAGATTTTTTAAACTTTTGTATTGATACATTGCTTTAAAATAGGTTTTGACATTGATTAAAAGAAGAACTCCTTTTTTTAGTTGTGTTATTATAGATAAATATTATGTTCAAATGGCAATATCCACGTAATTTTTTTAAATGGTACAGTTTTGATGATTATATCTTGCTGATAAGTTAAATCTTGGCTCAGATAAATTATTTTAATTTATGTTGGTAGCAATTTTAGTCTTTTCTAATGTTAGTGACATTAAAAATAGTTGGTAATGTGGTAGTCAAAAAAATTTGAAGCTAAATTTTAATATTTTTTTGAAACTGCATGCTCAAAATCTTTTAGACCAAAGTGATACTAATGTAAATTTTAAATTCACAAATTTATTCACGAGTTTCTATGTGATATGAATGATGTTTTAATTTTAGTCAAAAAATGTACATTGTATGTTCTTTCTTTTCAAAATAAAATGTGAATTTTTTTTACACCCAAAATTTATTTCAAATGGATTTTTAATCCCTTTTTTTTAAAAAATCTTGCAGTACAATATTATCCAAATTTCAGAACTATTTAGTGGGAATGTATAAGCAGGTATTTTTATTTTGAACCTATAAAATTATTATGTGAATTAATTTTCCTATTTATTTTCCTGATATAATTTATTTCTCATTATAAGAAATAAATTATATTTTGAAAATATATTTACATATTGAAAGATGATATATCTTCACTAATAATTTGAATTTATTTTCTATATATATATAAACTCGTAATGAATTTTCATCATAATACATATCACATCATACTTTAATTGTGTAAATAATTATAAAAAATAAAATTTTCTATTTAAATATTTATTCGATTATTTATGCATGTGATAAGCAATATTTGGCAAATCAAGGTCAAATTAATTTTTGCTTCTATTTTTAATAATTTCCTATTTTATTTAAGTTTGAGAGGGAAATTTTAATGAACATCATTTTCCAAAAAACATTGTAAGTATAAAATTTTGTTTGAAAGATTGAAGAAGCTATTTAAAAACTTTTATTGATTTACAGTAACACTAAAATAAATAATTTATCAGATAATACAAAAAGTTTTCAAGTAGTTTTAAGTAGCACAGTGTTTATTAGCTAAATTACATGAGTTTGTATGTATCTTTAAAATATATATTAATTCAAAATCATTAACAAAAATAACACGTAATTTCCATAGTTATGTCAAAATATTTTGAAAGAAATTTTTGTAAATAAGTAAGAATAATTCAAGATTCTTGTGGGTTTTTTTCTCTTTCATTTGTGGTTTTGGCCAAAGAATGTAATAGCTGGCTACACTTACTATAATCTAGTTATTAAGTACAGCAGTAAAATTGGAAAAATTTCTTTATTTTTCAATACACAGAATCGGAGTTGATTAACTATCAGACACCTGGTGGTATCATTCTGACATTAAAAACATTAATTATATAATAATTTTATAAGTTTGTTTCCATTAAGTTTTGAATTGACTAAATATGCTTATGAGTTTTCAAACTTTATTGTCATTCACCTCGAACTTTTCGAACTGTTTTTGCCCTTGAACTTGCATACCATTTATCATTGAACTATACTAAAAAATTCTATCTGCTGTGTGGTTTACGTATGTTTCTAAAGATAGCATGCAAACTTTCTCATTTTTATGAAGTATTTCATAAAAAATTGCTTTCTCGAAAAGCAGTTGCTGAACTTATTCAACAGTTATCTGGTTATAAATCAGAATACAGGAAATTTATGAAGTAAATGCTACCCCATCTGATAAAGACTTTATTACTCTTGAATTATCAGATGCCACTTCTCATAATAGTAAAGTTTATAAATCTGAAATTATATATTGCTAACGAGATGGTACTCTACAAAATTTCAAATTGTAATAATTTTTTTAAAAATATATACAAAATGCATTTCTATATTTAAGCAAGAATGAACACAGGCCTTACAATCATACATTCATTATGTATTGTTCTAGAGTTGATTGATGTTTCAAGATGAGGAATAATATCATACTGTTCTCATTTACTTTTAATGAATCAACAAACTGCATGATTAATAGTTTCTGTCTTAACATATAAATTTATCGAGTGTTAGATGATTTCAATCCATAACATATCTAAATAGCAACATAAGTTCTGAATTTCATTCCTAAAATATAATATCTGAAATACTTTTTGTGCAAATTATTTTAGTTTAATGCAGGTTTTGTCCATGAGTAACTAGACTGGCAGCCACATGTCGCTCCAGTTGCCAGCAGCACGTTCCCTGCCAATGGGATTTGTGGGTCTTAAGTCAGGCCTAGCTAACCTGCAAAACTGGGCAATCTGAACAAAAATTTATACTTTTATTGTACATAAAAGTACCAAAGAACATTTCACCATGAGTTGTTCCTATAATATCCCATTACTATGGAAATATCTCAATAAATTGGTTCAACCTTTATCAAAATGGTTTTTTTTCCATACTCTTATTCAGAAATATATTCAAAGTTGAGTTCAGTTTAAAAAACATGCGGTCTGTCTTGAGTTAGTGAGAGATATGAAGTGTATATCTAACAAGCAAACCTACAGTAAAGCATGGATGTGCATAACTGGACAAGAAATGGAACGTGCGAATTGGCTAAGCCTAATATATTTGACCAAGAAGTATATGTGGTTCCAGGCAGGCTGACTACTCTGTGTCTTTTGATTCCTAATAATTTAGCACCAGCATTATGTTACAACAGTGGGACAGTTTTTTAAATTATATTTTGTACAAATGCATTAAGGGTCTTGCACCTAAATTTCAAAATTTTCTAGCTTTTGAAAAAGGTACATGTGTTATAGCCCCATTTTTTTCTGAATATTTTGGTATCTTATGTTAAATTATCAAAAATACTTAAAAACAAATTTTAACTTGTGTGCAGGATTTCTCAGAAATCATTTTAATTTGAAATTTCATATATATTCAAAAATGTTTTTTGTTATGAGTTATACATCAATTTTTAGACAAAGTATTAACAAAAAAAATTATATGAATTTTAATTGGATTTTTTCTTAAAATCCTATGTTTTTTAAATTGTATTTAAAAAATTTCTTTTCTCTACATTTTTTTAAAAAGTATTTATAACATCAAAACAGCTTTTTTCAATTGAATAAGATTTTTTCTGAAATTTTGATCAATGTACTTCAAAATTCTGCTCGCAATAGAATATTGATTTTCATAATTTTAAAAAAGTGTCAAATTCGTTTCTTTATATCTTTTTAAAATTTCTTTTAAGTTACATAAAATAAGACATTAATTTAAATGCATGTGAATATTACTTGGTAAAAGTGTAAAAATTTTTGCTTTGTTTCATTGGTAAGTTAGGTTAGTTTGAAAATTGATGGTCGCATGCACAAATGATAGTTGAGAGTTCTGATATCCTTTAATTTATTGCAGAATCTGGTTGATTTCTCTAATGGGGCTCGGGAGGATCAGTCGCTTCCTGCTACTCGAGAGTTGAGTAGTTGTTTTCAACATGACGATTTGAATTGGCATTAAAAATCATTTTTTTTATAAAAAAAAGCGGATAAATTGAATACATTACACACTCATATATATATATATAAAGTGGCCCACTGGAATGAAATAGATTTCCTGCAAAGTTGTTTTAATTGGACAGGCCTGGTCTACTCTAAGCAACGCTCCGGGCAGCAGTCGTGTCCGAGCTCCGACGCAGTGAGGATCACACGCTCCCCAAAAGCGGTAGAGCAGCGCTACGTGATTAAATTTTGATTTCGCTTGAGCAAAGCCGCCTGCCTTGGAAATTTACAATGACGACACCCTGTCAAAGGCTCGGGTGATTTAGTAAGTTCAAGAACGAATGTGAGACCGTTGAAGACACGAAGCATCTTTCAATGAACGGTTTGGACGAAAATGTGGTCAAAGTAAAAAATCTCACTTATTCCGACCGAAAACATTTTAGCTTCCAAGAGTTCACTGTATTCATCACTGCGACAAGCGCAAGAAATGACTTGATTCGCCAATGAAGAGGTTCTTCAGAGTTATAACTGATGCACATTTCTCTATATCAGGAAACCATAATGAAGCCCAGTTCTACTCTTTAAAAGGATTAGATATCCACTGATCATCCATTTCCGGCTTTGAAAATATTTTTTAAGTGAGTATTTTATTCCGTCCAAGTTCTCATTTATCTTATCATTGAATGTTAAATTTAGTTTGGCTTGTGTCAAGAAATCATGAAATGTGTTTCTCAGGCAATTCCTTTATTAATTCACTTAGTTCAACAAGAAAAGGCTTGTATTTGATATTGTCGAAAACTTGAAAAGTATTAGAACTTTTTTGAAGTGAAAGATTGAGATTGCAAATTTGGAGGGAAAAACCACTCAAGTATATAAGGCTTTGTTTCAAATCTTTGAAATACTCTTTCATAAAATGGGCTAACTCTATTCGAAATTCGAACTGCTGCATGAGGTCTTTACCTCGGGGCTACCACCTAAATTTGGTTTGCAAAAGCAAAATGTTGTGAAGGCTGCTCTTCACTCAGTAATTTAAACAATCAGCGTAGGTAGGATTCGCCATGAAAAAGTTGCGAAACGTTCTTGACCGCTTCATCGAGAGCATTTCGTATATCTGGATTTAAAAAGTTTCAATGCTAAAATGTGTATGTGAACATAGCAGTGAAACCATTTCATTTCGAGTTTGATTTCTGCCTTGCGTGAAGTAATAAGACTTCTGCACGAACCGGAGTAGCAACTTACCATAAGTTTCCTCCATCTGTATTGAGCCCAACTCATTTTGTGAACTGAATTCATTTTTCTAAGAAATAATGATTAATTGTTTCAACTAGTTTTTACAAGTCTTGCGACACGAGATTTTTTTTCTTATATTTTAAACTAATCCCTACAAAATTAATGAGAATAAATCTTAATGAAATTGGTTTGAAAGGCATTTAGAAACTGGTCATGACTAAATCTTGTTCCAAAACGGATTAAAAAATATTAACACATAGCTGCAAAAGATTTATCAAACGTTTTTCAATGTTAAACTAAAAAGGATGTCTGCGAATCCTTGTAAAATAAAAGAGGTACAACAATGCACAAAATAAACAATATTTGACATAGAACTTAAGATTCATAGCACTTAAGTACGACTAGTGGACATTTGAAAAACCATTGGTTGTTTCCAAAATGGAAAACATGACTTTCTGGGAAAACACTTTTAAATATCAAAATATCCAGACTCCACACTGACAACCTGTATCCAATAGGACTTCAGGAAACACATAAATTTTATTGATACATGAGACACCTATGGATTCCATAGATCTTGCCATGGACAAGAACTTAGTGTTTGTGTGTGCTCCATTTCACATAGCTCAATCAATAAACCAAACTATGAGTCCTTCACCTATTTTAACTAGTTTGGATCATACAATGAATGTACATCACATTGAACAGTTTTAAAAAATATTTTCATAGTACAAATAACGTAACATATAATTGTTTCTTCACCATTTTTTCCACTACAGTGGGTTTCCTTTTTATAAATGAGTGGATTGCTATCCTGAGTTCTATAGCAATTATTGTATTTTTACTGTGCATTGTCTCTCCTTTTTGTACATAGACACCATGCATGATTTTAAGGCCATAAATGCAAATAAGTTATTTATTTCTCTTGGTGTGTTTGGAATCTTGAATTCCATCCAGGATGTGTTCCTGATTCAACCAAAGATTATCATAGAACAAAATGAAGCTGCTTAACACATTTAATGCAAATTGGCATTGAGTCCTCATATGATATAGTGTTGAGAGTGAAAGAAAATGGACACATGAAAGAGTTACCAGGTCATGACCTTGAGGTTACCAAGTACCTTGATTTGTCATTTAATCATGGATCATAATCATTGAGTTCATCAACAATAACCTACATTGATACTTTCATTAAACTTAAATAAAAATCAATGTATGTGGCTATGAGTGAGTGAAAGATACAGTCTAATATATATAACAACTTGGTTAAAATTATGATTTTGAGCGCCATGGAGGAATATGTAAAATGTATAAAGAATTCTACGGAGTGCATGCTTGTACTTCGAAAGACAGTAAAAAAATAGCTTTCTACGTAAGGTAATACAAGCGTAGGATGTAAAATTGAGTGAGTGATGGTGGAGGTTAATGGTGCAAGAGAACCAGGTGTGGCTATACTGTGCCAGACAAGGTGCGAGTGGGCCTAGAAGTTTGAAAAATGGAAAAAAAGATGAAAATTGACTGACAAGAGGAAAGATCAAAAATAGAGAAGGTTCGCTAGGGTATCCAGCAGATGCATCACCCATGTTTATCATTGACTGTTAACCCCATGGGAAAGAAAGAGGTCACTAAACTGTGATGTCCATACTTGTTGCCTAAAGAAGGCAAGCTCCTGAGGAAGGTGTAAAATTGAATGAATATATATGTTGTACATTAGCAACTCCCTGTACATTAGCCCTTGTACATTAGCAACAACTATGTTGTACATTAGCATTAACTCCCTGTATCGAGAATTTACCATCCCGATTCTGGAAACTGCAAATGCTGTGCATTCTTCACCTGTCGAAGTCCCCTCAGGGGGCTCATCTACCTGAGATGAGTACGGGCTTCACAACCCCGAGATACCTCAGTGATCTTTTTTTCCCGTCATGTGTTTTGCTTTGGGGGGTTTTCCGCTTGATATTTCGTGATATCGGGCGGAAAACAGTTTTAACTAACTTAATTTTATTTCTCATTAGTGATTGTGTTAACTCTTGTGTTTAAAAAAAAATGAATAAAAATATTTAAAAATAAAATAAAAAAAAATGTGGTGTCTCTACTAAAACACTAAAAGGCCGACGGCGTATCAATGCGATTTCCTGCATGCCTAGCTCTGGCAATACGGGGCCCCAGTACCCCTCATGCGGAGGTACCTAGTGGGAGACCGCATGGGCGTGATTGGAAAAGGCCCTGGTTGGGGAAGGGCGTGCCGTCGGTGACAATTTCGGAACGTCATCCTATAAAATGTTCCCAGAGGGAGAGCCTTGGTTGCGTGTGGCTGGATGGTGTGACCTCCCTCCCATTGCGAGAAATCCTCCTCGGCTTCGGCCTTGGACCTGTGCCTCTGCCTGGGCACGTAATGGGGCAGTTCACATTGTCCGGCTGGAACGAATCTCTCCGGAGGTTACTTGTTTCCACGTTAGGAAAGGGTGGGGAGATGGGTCTGGCGGGGACCCATCAAACTAGAAGTCTTTCCGTGATTTTTTTTCTCTTTTTAAGGCAAATATGGTGACAACAAAAGATAATGAGATTTTGGCTCCCAAGGCTAAAAATGCTTCAAATGTATCATGGGCGGAACGCGTTGAAAAGCACGAAGCTATTTCAAATGAACTAAAAACTTTACCTGACATTAGTATAGGGGTAACATCGAACTTAAAAACGTTGCGTTTTTTTTTGTAATAAAAAGAGTAGAGGATTCCTTCTTAAATATTTCACCCTTTTTGATACAAAAGGCCATTCAAGGAATGATAGGGACAGTTAAAAATTTAAAAAAATTACGTTCCGGTGATTTATTGATGGAAGTCAGCAGTGACACCCAAGCAGAACTTGCAATGAGGATGAAGTCTTTAGGTCCTTATCCTGTGACCACTTCACCTCATAGCAATTTAAATTACTCTCGTGGCGTAGTATCTTCTCTGGACTAAGCAAATGTGTCGGAACAGGAGGTTTTAGAGAATATGCAGGACCAGCAAGTTTGTGGGGTACGGAGGATTTCGATTAGGAGAGATGGTAAGGTGCTTAATACTAAGCATCTTATCTTGACCTTTTCGACACCTACCTTGCCACAGACTGTTCAGGCCGCATATCTAAGACTCCCTGTCCGACCATACATACCGAACCCTCTGAGATTTTCAATTGCCAGCGTTTTGGACATTCCAAGAATGCATGCAGGGGACAATTGACTTGCGCTCGCTGCACAGCAACAGGACACGACAGTGCTTCCTGTAACGCTGCAGAGAAATGCGTCAATTGTCAGGGCAACCACCCTGCATATTCTCGCTCTTGCCCTAAATGGGCAGAAGAGAAAGAGATCACGACTGTCAAAACGCTGCAAAATGTCCCATATCCAGAGGCTCGACGTATAGTCGCTTCCCGTACTCCTGTGCAGGGAAAAAGCTATGCTACGGCCACCCAAACAATGAAAGCTTCTAAAGCTACTCAATTTCCCGAACCTCTTACTACCACTCAACAAATCACAAAGACTCCACAACAAAAGAAAAAAAGTAAATGTTTTTAAAGCCCCTACCTCTACAAAGGTTAATACCACACAACAAACGAAAAAAATTAATATTCTTAAAACCCCTTCCTCTGCTAAGGCTAATCAGACTAGGCCATTGGCCAGGTCAAAAGCTTTGCAGAGGCAAAAATTAAAATCTGCTGCTAAGAACAGCGTTCCTCGCAAAAAAAAAAACAAGGGTCATTGGCGGGGATGCGGTAGTTTTACACCCATCGCCCGAAGATTATGACTCCATGGGGGTCCTGGAAACGGGACCTTCCACTTCGAGTGCGCTTGTTTAATGGCTTTTGTTTCCTGGAACTGCCGTGGTTTACGACCCAGACTAGAGGATCTCAAATCCATTATATCTACGCACCAACCTGTCTGTGTTGCTCTTCAGGAAACTTTTCTGAAGAGTAATATGACAACCCGCGTGCGTGGATATCATTGTGTACGACGGGATGTTGATGTAGCAGCATCTTCTTCGGGAGGTGTTTGCATCCTGGCATCCCAGAACTGTCCTCATAACGTCGTTACACTGACCACATCGTTGCAGGCTGTGGCTGTGCGAATTCACACTCGCACTTTAATCACAGTCTGCTGCAATTACCTGCCACCAAACGATGTTGTGTCACAAATGGATTTAGACCAACTAGTCGAACAGTTACCAGCTCCCTTCCTTCTGCTAGGTGACTTTAATGGACACAGCCCTCAGTGGGGGTATGATGGTACAAATTCTCGTGGTCGGCAGATCGAGCGATTGATCTCTGATCAAGTCTCTGTCTGCTGAACACCGACGAGAAAACGTATTTCCATGCTCCCACTAGGACATTTCATTCCCTTGATCTAGCCATTTGTTCACCGACACTGCTACCGTCGCTGAATTTAGAGGTTCTAAATGATCTCTATAATAGTGATCATTTCCCTCTCCTGATCTCTCAGGTTCATGGTAGTGGGGTGCGTTTACGTCCCCCCACTTACCGCTTCAACCGGGCAGATTGGGATTTATTCACACGGTTAGCGGTTATTACCGGTACAATGGTTCAAGATCGAGATGTTAATGACTCTGTCCGCAATGTCACTTCCTCTATCGTGAACGCTGCTAATGCAGCGATTCCGAAGAGTGGAACATCACAGAGGAAGATGAGTAAACCATGGTGGAATAAGGAATGCCAATCCTCCTACCGGGAACAAAAGAAATTGTGGGGTATCTTCAGACGATATCCCACAACTGAAAATCTCAAAGCCTTCAAAAGGGCAAGGGCAATTGCTCGCAGAGTAAGGCGACATAGTCAGAGAGAATCTTGAATCAGGTATGTCTCTTCCATCACATCGTCTACCACAAGTCAACAGTTATGGAGAAAGGTAAAAGCTGCGAACTCCCTGTATCGGGAATTTTCTATCCCGATACTGGAAACTGCAAATGCTGTGCATTCTTCACCTGTCGAAGTGGCTAATGTCATTGGCCACTCTTTTGCTAGTGTGTCAAGCTCCGATTCATATAGCGCTACTTTTTTAGCGACTAAGAATCGTTCTGAGCAGACACCTATCAACTTCAGGTGTCGGCAACCACTCCCTTATAACTGTAACATGTGGGAATTGAGAAAGGCTCTGTCCTTATCTAACAATACCAGTCCAGGCTCTGATGGTATAACATACGATATGCTTCGCCACTTGAGCGAGGATTCACTCGTCAGTCTCCTTTACCTATTCAACCGAATATGGAGGGAGCATGTGTTTCCTAGCCAGTGGCAGGAAGCAATCGTTATTCCTATTCTGAAGCCTGGTAAGGATCCAAAGAACCCTCTCCACTATAGGCCTATCGCTCTGACGAGTTGCCTCTGTAAGACCCTGGAACGTATGGTCAATGCCCGTCTCGTTTATCAAATGGAAAAGGATCAATGTATTCCTCCGTTTCAGAGTGGCTTCCGTAAAGGAAGATCCACAGTAGATAACATTCTTCTACTCGAAAGTCAGATTCGTTCTGCTTTCGTACGGAGGAATCATTTGGTTTCTATTTTCTTTGATATCGAAAAGGCATATGACCGTACGTGGCGCTATGGGATTCTGCGCACTCTTTACGATTATGGTCTGAGAGGCAATTTACCTCTTTTTATTAAAATGTTTTTAAATTTCAGATCATTTAAAGTACGGGTTGGTAATGTTTTATCTTCATCTTTTATTCAATTTGAAGGAGTTCCTCAGGGGAGCATTTTGAGCCCCACTCTTTTTATTTGTCACATTTCTCCCATTCTTTTTCATTTGCAACCTTCAGTTCATGGTTCATTATACGTTGACGATCTGCAGATTTCCTGCGAAGGATCGTCAATGCGTATCATTGAGCGACGACTTCAGACCGCAGTCAATAACCTGGTTACATGGTGTGACGCGAATGGGCATAGTATTTCTGCCAGCAAGAGTAGTTGCGTGCACTTTTGTAAGAAGCGGGGTCTCCATCCCGATCCTGAGATTCGCATCCGTGATACGGCTATTCCGGTCGTCCCTGACGTCCGCTTCCTCGGAGTAATTTTCGACCGCAAACTCACTTTCCTTCCGCACATTTTACATCTGCGGAAGACGTGTGAGAAATCCCTCAACATCTTGAAGGTGTTGTCCAACATCTCTTGGGGAGCGGATCGAACTTCATTATTCCGAGTGTATCAGTCGGTGATTCTGTCTCGGATCGACTACGGATGTATCGTCTACGGATCTGCTTGCAAAACTACCTTGCGGAAACTTGACCCAGTCCACCATAATGCTCTTAGAATCTGCTGTGGTGCGTTCCGAACGTCACCTGTGCAGAGTCTCTATGTCCTCTGTAACCAGCTTCCTTTGGCTTTGCGGCGCCTGAAACTGTCGCTCTACTATCATTTCAAAATGTCATCTCTGCCATCTCATCCATCACAAAACATCAATACCAGCCCGTCTTTAAGGAGACTGTACAGTGCTCGTCCTTCCTTCATCCGGCCTTTTTCTGAGAGGGTGAAGGTATTCATCGAGGAACTCGGCCTACATGACTTGGATGTTCAGCAACGAAATTTTATTAAATTTCCACCTTGGAATATTCCAAGGTTTATATATCATAACCCCTTTGCTTTTTACAGCAAGAGCACCACATGTCCCATTGTTCTCCAGAGGATCTTTGCCTTTCATCGCTGTCAGTATGAGGATTTTATTCCTATTTACACGGATGGATCGAAGGGAACTGGATACGTCGGCTGTGGTATCGTTTCGAACGACATCAGGCACAGTTACCGGTTCGACTCTTCCTGCAGTGTCTACACTGCCGAAGCAGTCGCCATCTACTGTGCCCTGAAATTAGTCGAGAAATCCAGTTCTCGAAGTTCGTTGTATATACTGACAGCAGGAGCGTCCTGGAAACTTTGGTACATCTGCACGATCGAAGTCATCCTATCGTGGTTGAAATAGCTGGCATTATTTGCCAGCTTTATAGCAGGGGTTATGACATAAAATTCTGCTGGATACCTAGTCATGTAGGTATTTTAGGAAATGAACAAGCGGACTCGGCTGCACGTTCGGCAACGAATCCTCTGCAGCTCGCAGTCCCATTTGAGGACATTCGACGTCACATTTTAATTCTCATTCATCAGACATGGCAGGAATCGTGGAGTCTTCATATAAATAACAAATTACACTCGGTGAAGCCGATCATTGGAGAATGGCCTGTATTTCCGGTGCGAAGAGCCGATGTCAGATTGACTCGCCTTCGCATTGGACATACTCGTTTTACACACAAACATCTTTTGTTTGGAGAAGATGCTCCCGAGTGTCCTTCCTGTCATGTCCCTTACTCTATTCATCACATTTTAATTGACTGTCCGGTGTTGGATCATCATCGCCGGACTTTTTTTCATTCATCTTTTTTAAATCTATCTGACTTGGTGGGGAAAAACCCGCACCATAATTTATTTGCCTTTTTACGTCATATTGGCCTTTTACACCACATTTGATTTTTAACTTTTTATCTTTTGTGTGTTATTTGTGTTTGTCTTGCGTTTTTTAAGGCTGTTACTTTTTAAATAGATTTTAAGAAGTGTTTGGCGCGGCATAGCCTACTTTGGCTCTTGCGCCATTAAACCCTACAGTCACTCACTCACTCATTACATTAAGATTATTACTAAGATCATTTAATAACATTTAAAAATATTATTAAATTATCTTAATATTGCATTTGAAATATCATTAATTCAAATTATTTACTTTTTTTTTTTTTTTTTTTTATGAAACTTGATTATAAAAATACTCTTTATAACTAGGGTAGGGGATGTAACTTTTTGAATACATTCAAATTTTACAAAAAATTAATAAAGAAAAATATTAGTGTCATTTTGCTCATTTGTTAAAAAAATATGACCTGACAGATTACTACAACCTAAGCATTTATATTAATGATATCTATATGTATGATATATTTAACCCTAGAACACGAGTGTGTGTTTAAATATGCCATTATCACTAGATATACATAAAATTTATGTGCTCACCTAAAATTCATTTTATTTGCTTATATTACATTAATGAGCGTTCTAAATGTAATGAAAGTTATGTGCCTTTTAAATTTAACATAATCTATATAATTGAAAAATAAATTTATATAATAATTAGTAACCTGGTATATGTCTATAGAGAAGGACATGACTTCTGGTGCTTTCCACTTATAGCTTTTCTACATTTGCATTGGATACTGCTCTAGACCTTCCACCAGAAAAAATTACATCAAACATCATTTTTGTTGACAAATGGTTATCTTGTAAAGCTGAAGTTAGTATTAATATTCCAAACAAGACATTCAGATCATCGTAACATAAATTATTTAGGGAATCGTCCATAACATTTGCATAACCTATCTTTTTTCGGTTTATTTCTGCATTTGTGGGAGTATTTCTTTACTACATTGGAAATAAATTAAAACAAACAATTGACCCTTAGCCATTTGAACTGCAGCAACTGGACCTGGTCTAATATGAACAATACTTTTTGTGCTAGTTTCCTGTTCAGTTTTAACTTTAATTTTTGTACATCACTCATAACCATTTATTCCTTTTATTAAGTCAGCATCCAAAAATATAATACGACCTTGTTCATTAGTATCTTGAATATTTGTAGTCTTTCTATTTTTCTTTTGAGTGTGTGTGTGTGAACATGTAATTCAATTTATTTTTTTTAACTTTTGTGCATATCATCACAGCACTCAATTTCTTGTATTAAGGAATGAATCATTAAATTAGGATCAATCTCTATTTTATCATCAGGAATATAATCTGGATCAGCGTCACTGTCATTCAACTTTATCGCCAATTTCCCTATCTTCAGATTCGAAAATCGATTATTGAATTTCTTCAGCCAAGTACTTGTGTTGTTTGGCCATTTCTTCAACACAGTATGAAATAAGAATCGAAACACTTGTATATGTCATGCTGAAACCATCAGTAACTGTCCTGTATCTCAAGTGAAGCAATAAAAGTTTGAATTATGTCCAGGTACACTTCAGAACTGATTAAAATCAAATAATTAGTTCAAGCCAACGATTTTTGTTGTTGCCATTCATAATCTTACGAAATGAGCATTCAAAAATAAATAAATAAAAAAAATAATAATAAAAATGCTGAAAGAAGCCAACAATTTATTCATAATCATTTGCGCAGAATCGGATTAAAAATTACTACTGATGTTCATGCAAATTTATGTTTAAAAAACGAGTGTTCACATTTAGAAAGTGAAAAGAAAAGATTCTCGCACATTAAATATAGACATATTAAATAAGTAATGATGTTGAAAGTCTTACTACATATATTACAGATGTAGATAATACAAAAGACAAATGTTTTATTTTTTTTTAATTGATCACCCTGTATATATATATATATAATAGAGATTATAAAAAATTTATGTAATTAAAATGACCTATCCCATGCCTGAAAGTCGATCAGCTGACCAGAATGAACAAAACAAAAAAGTTTGAGAGCTGCTGTTCTATAGGCATAAAATCAATCCCATTGTATGTTTTATAACACTAAAAGATTTTGTTTTATTTTTAAAATCAAATTATCCATAATTTCTCATTTAGCTTTGTTAAAACATAAGAAGGCTTACCCATTCTTCAGCTGAGTGAAATCAATCTTTAATCTCTTAGCTTCTCTTTAATGCTAGCTATGGTTCTCTCAATCCAGAAAGTAACTAAGAACATTTGTTGTATCCCAATCACAAGCTATGAAGCTTTGACTCCTAATTAAATTTTCTCTTATACAATTTTAGTAATATTATGAAAATTTTAATTTGAATAATTCTGATGAATTAAATGATGTAAAAGCATAAAGAACCTTCCTTAAAAGTAAATTTTCATACCTAATTTTTTATTACAGCCATTTCAGAACTTTTATGCTATCTCTTTGTTGTTTGAGCCAATGTTTTAACATTCTTGAATGGTTTGGTAAAACAGATTAAAAATTTTAATATGTACGTAGCAAGTAAAAACACATATAATTATGAAAAAAAAAATATATTTTTAATGATTTATCACAAACCAAAATAAAAAAAATGTAAACATTGAAGGTAAAGTTGTGGATTTTAAAATTAATAAATAAAATGAGCTTTTATTCAACATTAAACACAAGCATTTAGATATCAATTATCACAAATAATTCACATTTATCTTCATTTTCATGAACTTGCATATTTGAATAAGTAATAGCTTTTACTTCAGTACCCTAAAAGAAAATAAAAGCTAAAGATTTTATGTGTAATGAACATAATTTATAATTATTTTTGTTAAAAACTCACTTTTATATATTGTTTGTAAGCACAAATTAAAAATTCAATTATTTCATTCCAATAATGAATTATAACACTTCAGGTATTTGAATTACATCCATAATTTTTTTTCTACCTCTGTACTTACACAGAACATTATTTCAAAAAGATTTATAAAACATTATCTTTTAATCATGAATGCATTTTATTTAATTTAACTTTAATAATTATAATATCTTTCTCATATTTTAATAAAATTAGAAAATGAAACACTAAAACTTCAAAATATTATTCAATTAAAAAAAAACTTTTAATTCAAATGCTAGAACAATTAAATAAAATGGGAATATTATAAATCACAGCTTGGAATTAATTATTATGAAAATACATGTATAAAAATAATTTTGCATTTTAAAAAATTTTTACTACTTCATTTGGAATTGCTGTTTTCTTTGCTAATCAAAAAACTAAATTCCTAATCAAGAAGTTCGGAAATGTTTAAGCTAAATGTACAAAATATTTTAAATGTATTTTTAACAAAAAAATATTTAAATAAATACATTCGAATTCGACAAATTTTATACTGAAACTGAATATTGGCTATTTAAATTAAATATATTGTATTTTATGAATGACATCTTACCAAATCTTATATATATATATATATATATATATATATATATATATATATATAT
>BMAW01075665.1:0-13518 GCA_019974015.1 Nephila pilipes
TTAATTCTTTCAAAGGTATATTACTTCTGTAAATTGGAAAATGTTTCCTCCATTGCCAAATGAATTTTGAATTTCGTCAGCTACAGTAAATGTAATAGCAATGTGTGAATGTGTGTGATAAAATTAATTAAACTTTTGCTCGAGTTATGAAAAAGAAAAGTTTTAGACTGTTTTATTTACTAACTCAAAACGAATTTAGTTTCATACCCGAAGCTATGTTCGATTTCAGGTTAATGATTTCCCTCTTTCAATGGTACACGAACCAGGGAACCTGGAGGGAGGGAAGCGCGGCAAGCCACGTGTATCTCTCTCAAGCGAGTGGTGAGGCTCTTATGCAAATAAATTATATGCATGTGTGGAACATGGATATTTAAAACTAATCTATATCCAAAAATAAGTGGTTCCTTTCATTTTAAGAGTTACTAGTAATCTTAAGGTGATCAATAACCAAAACTGATTGTTTCATTTCAATACTACTTTGACAAAATGCATAACGATGTATTCAGAAAATGTAAAAACAATATATAGCAAAGAATTTTTTAAAGGAAATCTATAAATGTTAGATTGTCTTGTTGTTCCTTTAGGAATGTAGTCCATCTTAGCAGCAAGCTACTGAAAATTTAGTTGATAACTTTGTGACGTTGGGCTATTCGCGATTTTCTCTTCACTAACTTTGGGGAATTTCATTGAGACTGATTGCATGAAACAACACTTTTTTCCCAACCAAAATGCAACATAATTCGGTAAATCAGATGCGGGTCGAAATTAAGTAAAGGGATTCAGCTATGATGATACATACGTGGAGGAAAATTTAGAAGCAAGAAATAAAGTAACGAAAGGTTCTATCAGGAGTGACAACTTTCGACTACTGGAAATATTAAAAGAATGCCGGAAGGTTTCAACTGAGAAACCTCGGTAAGATAATTTATGTCCAACGAAAATAAAATCAGTTTCCTTAGATTGAAGTCTAAAGAGAGAGCTACTTTATTCTAGCAATTGATAAATAATAATTAACCTGGATTGGTCTTGAATTTCTTTAGAGTGTTTCTTGTCGTTTAAAGTTATATTAAATTGAATTAGGGCACAAGAGTCAGACAGAAGCGGAGTATCGATTTCTCAAGTATTTTTATTTTTTAATTTGTTCATTTAAAACTGTTAAATGAACTGCTGCGTAAATTTCTATAACATTTGTCATTTATGAAAGGAAATTCGAGTTCATTTAGTTCTCTGAATTTCAGCCTGGAAGACGACAATATTGTTATCATCTCTTTCATAATCAAATAACTGCCTGCCATGTCACGTGTCTGATGCGCATTAAATCTATCACAGTTCCATGAAATTCCGTTGGCCTATTATTAGCAAAAATGAATGTAATTTTTCAATTAACAGAAGTATATGTTTAAATGAATTATTCTAATGTGATCATTTTAATATTAGGTGTATTTACGAATATTCTGAAAATGTTAATACTCCTTAGTCAAACTTTAATATTTATGAAAAACTTACCACCTCACCATTCATACGAAATCATTGTCCCAAGACCTCTTTCTTTCAAAATTTCTTTGAAAGAAAGCTTCTTGATTTAAATTTTTAAGACCAACCGAAAACAAAAGTTTTTGGTCCAAATCTTAACAAGAATTTGAGTGTGTATATTCCGAACAATTTGTGAGTTGTAATCAGTTACCTCAACGTCTTTCTTTTTTAAAACAGTACTTTGCATTTGTTTCGGAAATCATTATTATTTTTGCGTTAGTAAATTTTGACATCGAAAGTTCTTTCCACATAACAAGCAGAATTTTTAGCGCAAAGAAAAGTACATAAGATATGCATGCGGAAATAATCTCATCTCATCCAGTTGTTCCTCAGAATCAAACTCAAGATAATTGGATCGCCGTAAGAAAAACCCAATATTATTCAGACAACAGTAGTGCGTGCTTATTGATTGAAAGTAAAAAGAGCCCCACTTATGTATTGATTACCATTATAGACTTTGGAAGGAACAAGAACTATGCCATTCTCAAATGATATGCTACCTCCAATGGTATTGATGAATACTGCATTCTGAAACACGATAGAAGTTATCGGATTTAAGATTCTAACCGTAGCAATAAAGCTTTTTGCTCGTAAAGAACAAACGATTTGTGTGTCCTGATATTCATGAATTATTTTTTGTTATTCTAAGATTTCCTTAATTGAAGCACATAACATAAATGTTTTATTCGAAGCAATTATGCTTAGAATAACGTGTATGCCTGGCTACGAATATGTATTATTATTTTATTTGTTAGTCTATGACTGAACAGAAAAAAAAATCGATTCGATTGTTATTTTCGTTAGAATCAAAACTGAAACTCTAACTCAATATTTCAGCAAATAGAAACTTCTGCTTTACATTTAAACTGATGTAAAGGCTTAAAAGTATGCAAAACACTTAAATTAAGAAATTAATAAAACATGTACAAAATGGTGACTTTGGACTCTCTCACGATTTGCCCTTCAACTATGTATTTTGAGTTTCTATCTGATTGTGTTTGAATTCAAAATTCCTTAAAGTAAAATGAAACGTGACTTCAGTTGATTAGATTGGATAAATTATATTTATAAGCAGTGAAGAAATGAATAATACGAGAAATTAGAAACAGAGATGCGAGTAGAGGAAATTAGTTAATAGAGATGAATTTATAACTCTAAGAATAGAGGCCGTTTTGTGGGAAGGGTAGCCCGAATAATGACTAGGAATATTCTATTCAGCGTTAAGGACTCAAACCCTCAACTGCAATTATTCTGCTACTCGAACCAGGAGGAGTTGGTAAGAAATACTTGTAATTTACTATTCTAAGTGATAATTTGGATGCGTTCAGACAAATTTTCAATGGGAAGAGTAAGACAGGGAGTAAACTTAAATATTCAATACTTGATTAAAAACAAATCGGCAATTATTATTTCTCGACTAATTATTAATTTGACTATTTGATTCTCTCGATAAGCTTGAAAATGGTAGAAGAGAAAAATACTACATGGACATTATAAAATCCTCAATACCGACAGTGTTATAAAGCATCAATTTATAAGAATTATTTTTCAGATTGCACAAAGTAAAAAGATGGTATCACACTATAATGAAATCCTAGTAAAAATGTTTTCCTAAAAAACAAAAGTATGGATCTTTATAACTATTATTTTAAATTTTAGTAACCCGAATATAACATTGTCTACGTGTTGCAGTATAAAACAAATATTTAAGGAGCCATTTTCCAGCATATTCATAAGAATTCAAGAAATGTATTGTGTTCTTTCAAAGCAAATAATTTCTAGTTAAACAGAGAACTTAAGAATGAAATTCAGAAACGATCCATTTTCATGCATAAGGAATATTTTTTTAAAGTTTTAATCAATAAATTTTAATTGAAAACAGGAAGAATGTTTAAGGAAACTTTCAGAACAAAAGAAACTATTTTTTTTTCAGTCATGGAACGAGAAATACATATGCTCGTATTATCAGGTATTTTAATCTATACATATATCTTTCCTCAAAATACCTATAAGAAATATGTTCTGTTGATGCTTTTGCAAATGGTTTAATAAGAATTAGATCACTACATATAATTAGCCGATATATAATATGAGATACAGACAGCGCGAAAATTGAATGTATGAATGTTATAAAAGAAAAATTTATAATAATAGATGCTTTTGTATTATAGAAGTTTTTAGGTTAAATAAACCAAAGTATTTCACATATGAATATCTTATACATTTTCAAATTAGATTATATTTCCCGTTAAAAGAATATTTACCGTAGTTTATTTTCTATACAACTGAAAAGTAAAATTTAGATTTGACTGCATTTTGATTCATTGCACTTTGAACGGGAAATATTAACCGCACAATATATATAAATAAAATATAAATTCGTGATAAAAGGTACTTAAAATGTTTATTTAAAGTTATGTAAAATTTTTCTCTCTGACTTCATTCAACTTTACAATGTAATGTTTCTGAAAACAGAAACTAAATAAAATACAAAGTTTAATGTTTCTAAATAAAATATTTTATTAGATCTACTATAGAAAATGAGGAAGAGGAATTCATGTTGAACAAAAATTGAAAAAAGAAATTTTACCTGTTTATGAAAAACTATTATGTAGAAACTAATAAAAAGTTGTTAAAAATGTAAATCAATAAAATCATTTTCAATCATTGAATCACTAAAATCGTATTCAAATCTGATTTAATAATTTTTTAAAAAAATATTTTTCTGATTTAACAATATTAAACTGTATTTTAATAAAACTAAATACTTTCGTTATAATTTCTTCAATCGAAACCAAACTTAATATTATTAAATTTGAAAAACAAACTCTAAGAATAGAATATTTTTAATAATAGTAAATTTAAATAATATTAAATTTAATATTATTAAATTTAATTTTAATTATTTAATTTTACAATAACTTGATTCTTATAAAAAAAATTCACAGTGATGTGTCACTTTTTAAAATTGTATTTGATCCACAAATATTTACATTGTGTATTAAGTTACAACAATACAAATTTATGCATTGCTTTTGTAGAATTAATGTATATAAACAGTATATTACACAGAAAATATATTCAACAGTAGAATAAGAAGTTATTGTAGTTATAAGTGGAAAGCGTTATTAGAAATTTGAAAAACAAACACCTGGAAGAAAATCACTTAGTGATAGTAAAAAGTATTAGAAATAATTCGAAAACGGTAAAAAACTAAAACTTCATTAAAACTGCACTCAATGCTTACTTTTGTTAATTTTTTTTATTCAAAGTCTAGTCTTAAGTTTTCTTTGTTTCTTATCCAGTCTGTTACAGGACATTAAATCTCTCGTACACGCATTAATAATTTTTCAGAATTATTACTATAGTCATTGTGTTTCTAAATCTGATATTTTAATAAAATATGGTACGAAAATGAGATATTATCTGTCTGCTGGACTTAACATTATGGGATTAGAACAAGAATTATGACAATGAATGGTTCAGATGAAATGATTTAGAATATAGATAAGGTATATTGCAGCATATGCCCTGTAATTTAATATGTCTTCCTCGTTTAAATGCGAGGTGATATAAAATGATTTACTCCAAGAAAAATGTATCTGTTTAAACTGATAAAAATATGCCGTTGAAAGATTGAGAAAATACTTTTTAAATTACTGAATGTTCTTCGAATCTTTTTTACAAGTAATTTTTTCTCTTCGATGTAGGGTATGAGTTGAAGAACAAGATATTTAACAAATATATGAGCATTTAGAGGTTTCACGACGTTTACAATTTCTTGATACTCGTTTTTTTTAAGAAGTACAGCATTAGTTTTGTTTATTTAATTAAATCACTTTAATCTAATTTTACGTTTTGTCATTTTTAATAAAATGTATGGTAAAAGCGTCAAATAAGCATGTTTTAACTAAATAATTTACATAGGGGCTTTTACATTAAAAGTAATAAAATCAAACCCAAAATATTAATCTGTATATATTTTTAAAAGTGCAGTCAATTTTAATTAATAAATTGAAAATTATAATTTCTGTGTGCATTGAATAAATGTTTCATTCCAAATAATTGTTTACTGGAGTGTACTATTTTTTTAAATTTTTCTTGTAATAAAAATCTTTAAATAAACGTTATCAGAGAATTACGTTTACAGTGAAAATAAATTCATATTTCTTTTAACGACAATACTTTAAAAATTGGTTCGTTAATAAAAAAATATCAAACCTTCATCTTTTATCAGTAATGCATTATTAGAAATTCCGTTAAAAAACCGACAGATAACTTCAAACGATTTTCATTGAGTCAATGAACAACCCTAACAAAGAAATAGAAAAGAATTCCTCATTAATCATATCAACTTCAGCTGACGTCATAAGAAAATAAATAGTTTAAAAGGCTTTATTTTAGTTTTAAAATCTCTGCTAAAGCGAGTTGTCACTCGAATAAAAAAAATGTCAAACAAAAATAATTCCAAATACTTTTACATTTTTTTAATGCACCTAATTCCGAAATACCAAAGTTTGATTTTTTATAATAAAGAATAAATCTCAATAGTTTGTCTTCGCTGATAAATTATTGATATCAAATATGAAATGAGATTCATATCACAATAATCCACTGTACATTTATTTTCCTTTCCTTGAGAAACAAAAATGCATTTAATTCAAGATTTAAAATGTTTGGTGTTTATTCAAATTTAAAAATTCAATTCCCTACTTCTTTTCATTTTTGTGCTTTTTTATATTTGAATGAATTGTTTTGTATTGCTGCATACATAACTACCATTTTACAAATGTTAAATGGAAACAAATATGAAATGCCCTTTTCAATTCAATTCTTACTACATCGATTATTTTGAGAAATTTATTTCGTAATATTTCATTCCACGTTTTATTATGCTTCAATAATTGTGAGTCTTCGTTTGGTTCGTTATGTATATTTCATATTAGCCATTTAAGGGGTTATAGTTTTATGTGGATTACTTTTGCCGTATCAGATTAATTTTCAATTTCTTATCGTTTGCTTTAACTTTAATTATATTAAATTTAAATATATTCAATTCAATAATTTATGGTTTGCTTTAATTTTAGTTACGTGTAACTGGTATAACATTCAATTTAATATTTTATCGTTTGCTTCATTTTTAAGTACATTTAGCTTAAATATATTCAGTTTAATAATTTATCGTTTCCTTTAATTTTAATATCGAAAAAATTTACTATTGTCCATTTCTCGGTAACTAATCGTTTACTTTAATTTTTATATTTAATTGAGTAATTTAATAACAATTATAAAAGAACACAACTTAGGTGGATAAATGTGATCTTTGCAAAACTTTTCAAAAAGAAGACTTTTGTGAAACTTTTCTTTAAAACTTTTTATGTGTTTGATTTAGTAGAATTAATTAACTGTAAACATTTTAGTAATTTCGAATGATATTTTGAATGTTTAGTTTTAAAGTATGATTAAAATTCATTTATCCAAAAATGTTACATATTTCTAGAACAAATATGTAACACTTTTTGAATAAATGATTCATTTACGTTTTCTTATCAAAGAATAACCTAAATTGTTTTTAATTTCATACACTGTTACATTTTTTAACAGTTATTAAAGTAATAATAAAAGAAGTGTAAGTTCATCTATCTCTCTATAATATACTATTCATAATTTTTATTCTTAGTATTGATGAACGTGTTATTGAATAATGTTATTATATACAGTTCTTCAGATAATTACTATCTTCTATTATTAAAATATAATTTTCCTAGAACTCTATTAAGAGAATTTCAATAAAAATAATTTAAATAACAAATATTTTTAGAGTATTGATTCCTTTTTTACGGAATGTATCGTATGATTCGTGGTCCTTTCTTTAGAACCTCGTGACGTGCGTTTAAGTCACAGTAACAATAGTTTTGTATTATAATCAATTTTAGAAATATTACCGAGAATTAAAAGAATTTCTGGTGTGATTGATTGATTGGGTCTGTTAACAAAGAACTGAGCAGCAATGCGAGGGATTTTGGCGTCGGACCTCGTAATTTTGAGCCTCGATCAAGTGACGAAGACAACACCTGAAATAGTACCTCTCTCTCGAAATTTACACAGCACTACAACGAGAGGTCTTGGGATCTCGGCGGATTTAAGGTGCATCAGCCCCGCAACTCAACGAAACGCCAGTCGCTAATCCGCGACCCCAACTATGAGACTACTGTGGATACAAAAATGACTCATGATCGAAAAGTTGTAATCTCTTAATAAAATCACATATATTTTGAAAATAACGAGTAAATTCTAAACATATGTTATCTGTAAACAAAAATCACTGAAACGTTTGCACTTGTTAATATCAGACGAAATAAAATATTTGAAGTTGACTTAAATTCAAAGATTTATTTTTATATACAGTCTAAAATAATAATACTCCGAATAATAATTTTACTGAGAAAACAACATCATATAGTATTCAAATGAAATTTAAAATGTACATCTCCTATATTGAGATACATTGAATTTTGAGCAACTCAATTATGTGCATCATGTGTTGCAAAGTGAAATTCAAAACGAAATGAGTACACGTCTCAACCTACGCGTCACATTTTATGAAGTATTATCACAATCGAGACTATATACTATATTTAACAATGACATCTTCAATCGTTCTGTTACCATAAAAATGCCTTATTTATTGATTGATTGAAGTTCTTGTGAGTTATTACGAGGAAAATATATTTTAAATATTTTTAATTGTTGCTCTTTTTATCAATTTACCAACCACAGATTTGTAAAATAATATTAATTGTTCACTAAATCCTAAACATTTCATATTGTTCTATATTCGTATATAGATTTTATAATAAATAAATCAAAATCTTTGAAAAAATCTAGCCTGTTGATAATATGAATGATGAATATTTGAGCAATTCCCATGCAAAGAACATTTCATAAATTTGCTTAAATGTAACAAGTACTATTCTTTTCAAGTAATGCTTAGTTTTTCAATAAAAGTTTTGTTTGCGTTCACAAATTAAAAGGCAAAAAAGGAACTTTGGTGCACATAATAAGCAAAGAACACCTTTGTGAATTGCATCAGTATGCTTTCTGTATTCAACTTTCCTTCGAATAAAGAATATTTTTACAAAATATTAATGTGACATTGTATTTGCCTTTCTTGTAGTTTATTAACATATCCTTCAAGTATGTTGTAATTTCGGTAGTTTGAAGCCTATGCATAGCTCTGGAATTGCTTGTTCCACAGAAAAAAGAAAATTATAAATACTCGTGTATAGCAATGGTTCAAATGACAACGGTAAAAATTGTTTTGCTTTCTTGTAGCATTTGAATGGATTGCTTCTAGTGCGACGTTAATAAAAATTAAAACTAAACTAAAATTTGAATAGTTTGCAGAAGTTTGCCAATTGTGTTATATTGAAAATAAAGTTCTCGAATAGATAAATAAATGACATTTTCATTGTTTTATTTTATAAAGAAATTTTTTCGAATCGAATTTTACATATGAGCAGAATTTCAAAATGAGAACCTTAATGAGTGTCTTATTTTATGTGGAATATCCCAGCAGAAAAGAACTTAGTTTTAATAAATATTTAATTTTAATATTTTAGAAAATAGAATCTTAAGTGTATTAAAATATTTCTACTTATTTTGTAAATATAATTTTCTTCATATAACATATGTCATTGTTGGATAAAAATTATTGAAAATAAAAATTTGAGAAGTACCTGAGGAATTTAATATAATGAAACATTCCGAAATTGCCTATGTGAACATCAATCTTAAAAACAATGTTTAAATGAAACGAATGTAAGATAAGATCAATTTCCCTTAAGGAAAAAATTTTATTTATTCACAGTGAAATTTTGGCAATAAAAAGAATACTTTTCTCTAATTACTTTTTTTTTCACAGTAGGTACTTTAAATTTAGCAAATAGTCGTTTTATGTTTTCATAAGTTGAACTTTAAAACAAATTATAGCTTAGAAATCTGAGATTTATAATATTTATAAATGTTAAACTAAATAACGGAATATATGAAATAAATCATAAGGCTTAGGTTCCTTTAAATTAGTCTTCACAAAAGTGTTTATCCTAACATGTTTAAATCAATCATACTAGTTTATTCGTATATTTCCAAAAAGAAAGACGATGACTTCTATGCATCTATTACAAATTCAGCTTTTTTCTATACAAAATAATCAAGGATGGAGTAATCTGATTAATCATTCCAAAGTACTTTAAACAGCGTATCAAATTATATCATTGTTATCTGTCTCGGAAGTTCAAAACAACAAAAGCGCTTTTTTTTTTTATAGAATTCGTTTCTGATTATTCTACATCGTTAGTCACGAAAAATCATTGTTAATCCCAAACTATGAGAAAAGTTAACTACTCAGTATACGATACTGAATAGTTATTATTGAGATGTATACTTTCCCCTCTAAAAGAGCAAGAATAATTTAGATAGTAGACAGTGATGAGTGCGAAATCCCTTAATTGCTTGGTTCCTAAGATATATCAAGGAATATTGCAAAGATTTAAATATTACTAAGAAATAACCGAGATATGTGGTTAAAAGGCCGCCCGCGAGTTCTCGACTCCCAGGCTACCGCTGTTACAAATGAAACACGGAATCACTGCATGTAATGCTTATACATTATTGATTAAAACAGAAATGAAACATTTAAGCTTACTTTAATAAATTTGATTCCTGTACGCAATTTAGTATCCTAAATTATTGCAAATATATTTATATAATTAATTAAATTAGTGTGTAACTAAATTATATGCCAATGTAAACAATTACATTAATACAAGCTATAAATTGGAGTGGGAAATACGCCGTCTTTCAAAATAAATGCCTGCTCCCCCCACACACACTCATATAAATTATTAACAAAACACTCCGAAAATTAAAAGTTTGTGCGTCTCATTAAAGTTAATTTTTATCATCTACTTCTAGTTATATATTACAATAATCAACACTTTCCAGCGGATTATGCTTTTACATTATCACAGGAACTCACCCATTGAGTGTAATTATTCTACTCCACAAGGAAATCCCCCTTGCTTGATTTCCTTGAATGAATTACTTTATTTACTATTTCAACAGTGCATCTAAAGGAAGTAAACATTTGTTCAAATAATGGCAAACTCCGGTTGTTCAAGTAACGGCCGATTGACTTTTGTTATGAAATATTTGTATGTCCCATACAAGGAGTACCTTTAAGTTTTAATTATTACTAAGAAATAACCTATATGAATGGATAAAATTCATTTTGCATATTATTTGATGCTCATGTACAGAAGAAGATGAAAGTAAGTCACAATATCGTAAAGTCTTAATTATTACAAAAGTAACTGAGATAAAACTTAATTTTTATTTATCATTCTCAAAACTTCTCCTCTTGGTCACTATCCAGAGTTACACATTTTTTTCAGGGTTTCTAAATCATTCGAAGGCCGTCATAGTCAACTCAGAAGATTGAATTTTATCTTCACGCTGCGGATTACTTCAATCTATGGCGTCCTGATACCAAACAAATAATCTTCTATAACCGTAATCTACAACAATATGTACATAAAGATCAGTTAATATACAGTAATTAGTTATAAATTAATATTCAATTAATAATAAAATCTCATATTTACATTTTGAGTTTGATCAAATCAACTATTCGTCGCCAAGCATTATGCTGAAATAGGATCCAACCAAAAGGAGAATGGCTTGCATCTGATATGACACATAAAAACTGGAGGAGCGTTAAAGTCTTTAAACAAAGTTAGTATTGTGGTGTAGAATGGGAGCCAGCAGTTGTAGAAAATCTGATCGGCCGAGTGTGAACAAATTGGTGTTAAGAAGTGAGTTCAAATCCTTTTGCATAAGATATTTAAGGAGCCCCTTCAGCTTTGACTTCCAACACCTGGTGATCTGACAGCTGAGAGAACCAAGGGAAATCGGAGTCAAGAGGTAATCTGATCGTGTTAAAGAAAGGATTCACGAACGGAAAGATGAAGTTGACGGTGGAGAGCAGATCGTCAGTTAATTCTTTGTTAATTTCCTTTAAATGATGTTTTGTTAATAAATTGTCAGATCCGTAGAGTTTTCCCAATTGAGTTTTAAGCTCTTTTTATAAAGTCTCCTTGGTAACCTACACATCAGTGACGCGAACAGTACATCTAAAACAATTTTCACTTTATACTGATAAAAATTGTTTTAAGGTGTGAGAAATGAAATGCGATATAATAGTCCTTGACACTGTCTTTCGTGCAATTATTTTTATTAAGGAAAGTATTTTATTTTCAAATGACAGTACTAATAAAATGTTTAATTTACATGAAAAAATATTTACTGTTTGCGTCATCACACATATATAATTTTAGACACATCGAAAGTAAATGTTTTAATTACTTCTCAATTTTTGTTTTTATTGCATACGGTAATCAGTTTGACAGAGTTTAAAATATTTATTTTCATAGGTTATTCCATTATACCACAGTCGTACCAGATTAAATTCAATAAGCAGGTTGGCTTTTAAATAGAAATTATTTTCTATTTTAAAATAATTTAAATAAATTCTCTAAATTCTGCATTTGATACTCAGATAATTCAAATGAAAAATAATAAAGTTCTTTTTGTTCAATTCAAGTACTTTTCCTCTTAACTTTTTTATTCTTTTAATTTTTTTCCACAAAAATTTTAAGATGAGTCGAAATTGAGACGATGTAGCGATTGAGCCCTGCACACGTAGATCCTTGTTGTACGACGTCACATATGCATTTATGAACACAGATGCATTATGAACATTTGGAAAACTAATAATATTTTTGCGCAAGCGCAATTATTTAATCAATAAAAATTTTATTTGCATTAATTTATTGTCATAAGTTTCTTTCTTTCACATATTTGAAACAACTTTACTGGTTCATGCTTTTTATCATTGATGACTATTACTGTACAACCATGAGTTCTAAAATACTTTCTGAATATAATAAAGGTAAAATCATCATCAGTTTAGTCTTTTTCTTTGAGAGTTTCAACTTGAAGAGTTTTAAAAAAAAACTTAAAAAAACCCATCCATTTTTTTCTTAATTCCTGAAACGATATTTCTGATGATCTAGTTTCCGTAAGTAAAATAAAAAGTTTCTTTGTAAAAACAGATACATAAATATACAGGTATCCCATTGTTAAAATATGTCTTCACCTGCCATTAATTTTAAAAATGAGGACTCATTTTTCCGTGAGCCTTAAGAAAAGGAACATTAAGAAAAGAAAGTAAGTGTCATAAGCAAAACTCCATTGCAATAGCTTTTCAAAGAATAATGGGGGGGAGAGAGAGAGAGAGATTCATTTTTAAACGAATGCGGTAAGAAATAAAATTTTTCTTTTGTGGTATAAATTCGTTTTTGTTAAGACTCATGATGTTAGCTAGCATCGTACAATATATACCATCGTGCAATACGTTAATCATTTACAATTTTACATACTTAAGCAATTCAGCATAACGTATAAAAGTTTTATAATTTTAATATAAGTGCGGCTTCTGTAGATCATAGATAATTGGATTTTTTATTAATTGCATAGCAAACGACAAATAATAATTTTTTAAAGTAACTTTTCAAAAACATTATTTACTTTTCTATCTAAATTCTAAAAATGTTTTGAGGAAACAATCCCAAAACCGTAAGCTTATGTAACTGAATATAACTAAATATTTATAGGTAAAATATTTAAAATTAAACTATTCGGAGAAATATTGCATTATTCTAAGTGTAAAACGTAGACAG
The DNA here is from genome assembly GCA_019974015.1 of Nephila pilipes. Taxonomy (NCBI): domain Eukaryota; kingdom Metazoa; phylum Arthropoda; class Arachnida; order Araneae; family Nephilidae; genus Nephila; species Nephila pilipes. Next base: position 13,335 of record BMAW01075665.1, read on the forward strand.
TTTTGATATTCACAATGGAAAGAAAATATTTAAAATGTTATCTTAGAAGCCGTAAGAAACTTCGTTGTTTCTGAAATTGCAAGGATTTCAGATATATTTAATGTAAACACCTTTCCCTCTAAAATAACAGTTCCTATTTCGAATTTCAAGAATGACCTGGACGAAGACAAAACAACTACCATTA
>BMAW01075671.1:0-83700 GCA_019974015.1 Nephila pilipes
GTTGTTAAATTAAATTGTTAAATTGACGAATTTTGTTTGTATCCATTTATTTTGTTATAATTGTTACATATAACATCTTTCGTACTTGATTGTTGTTAATTTAAAAAAGAAATTGAATTAACTCATTAACTTATATTCAGTGACTTAAGAAAGTTACTGAGAAAGTATTCTTTTTCCAGTGAATCAATAGAAGATTAAATAAATAAAAAAATTAATCACTTAAATTTAGAAAAGGGAATTTTCTAATATTTTTGCTAAGTCCACTCTCTTTTCTCTCGTAAAATGCATTAATATTTTCATGGTCTTTTTGATTTTTTTTAACAAATAACAAATAAATCATTTTCATTTTTTCTGGAAAAATGTGCAAAAATATTTATTATTATGTAATTTTGAACAGTGGATAGCTTATTATATATTTTCTTTGCGTTTTTATCTGAGAAAATAAGTTATATTTTCTCAAATATATTTAAAAATTATTTTAGTTTTTAAAATTGTTGTATAATTTTTTTGCAGGCTTCTTCTACTTGAGAATAACATTGATAAAACATTTTTTTCGAACATGGCACAAATCCTGGCTTAAGTGTTTTTATAGAATTCGACAACTTGGCATCTAATTTGCTTGATGATATGAAAAATTCTTTTCGATCATTAATTTTATAATAAGAATTATGTGTCAATAAAAGTTTTTTAAAAATCTGAAATGACAGAAATATATCACGCATTTCAGATTTTTGTATTAATTCAAAACGCTAATTTTTTTAACAATGCTTTCTTTTTCTAGACTTTTAAGAAAGGAATCGATATAATGACAGCAAAAAAAAAAAAAAAAAATGTAAAGCTAGAAAGGTAGTTTATTTAGATAATTTATTAATAATTAAAATTAGATCAATAAAATGGTCAAATAATTTTATTTCCTTTTTTTTGTAGATCGATTCCAAAACCCATCATTTATAAACATAAAAATAATGATAAAAAGTGATTCCAATTTTGCTTAAGACATCATTCATTAAAAATGCTTATTGTTACAGTAACATAAAAGACACAAATGTACAAATGACAATTTTCATCCATACAATTTGTTACTTAAGTTCTGCTGTTTTTTATATGCCCTTAAAAATGGATTATGATTGTTAAGATAAATATATATCTTTGAAATGATTTCCTCTGTTAAAAATATTCAATAATATAGTTATCTGTCACTATCAGTGACCTAGTGGTCATGGTCTCGGATTCACGACCGGAGTTGTTTTCGTCGAGTCGTGGATTCGAGTCCTGAAGCCAATAAAACCCCACCGTGTTGCAGGGCTGATGCTTGTTAAATCTGTCGAGGCTTTAAGTTCTTCTGTTGGCGTGGTGGAGTTTGGAAAGAGAGGTACCAGGTGTAGTCCTCGCCACTTGACCGGGGTTCAAAATTACGAGATCCGTCACCAAAAGCCAACGTGTTGCTTCTTAGAGCGATGTTAACCAATCACATCAATACTTTTCAAACTTGCGTTTATTTTATATTATTTGTTATGCCCTACCAGAAAGAGTGAATAATATTGTCAGTCAAAATGTGCGATCATATTTGATGCTATAATTCGTCAGTACATTACATAAATACGTCCAGTTATAATTATAACACATTAATACATAACTGAATGTTAAAATACCTTCTACAATGGCCACCGATAAATTCAACTATTTACATTTAATTTACGATGTTTTACACTCGAATGAATCTTATAGTAAATGTATCGCATACGATTACGATTTTTCAAATGTATCTCTACGGAAAATCTCATTATCCGATTGCAAAAATATAGCAATGGCAGATTTCAATTAGCCATATAAAAAATGTATCATGTCAGAGAAGGCTTCATCCATCACAAGTTGTGAAATTCAATGTGTACATTTGTTAATGTATATGCATTAATGGATGCTTTCTGCTGCCTTGCAATTGTAATCATTACATTATCTATGAAAATGTTTTGTTTAAGTTTGAATGAATATACACACTTTATTCATGGACCGTCATTTTTTATGAGTGAATGAAACATTAAATACGATTAACTATTAAATACCCAAACAGAGAGTATGGTAACTTTTTCTAAATTATGTTATCGATGAAAGCTAAAGTATTTCCATCCAACAAAGATGCTATTTTTTTCCATGCTCATATTTGATACTCGAAATTTTCTCACTTTATGTTGTTAGCATAATAGTATAAATGTTTTCCCTAATAAAAGCAAAACACTTTCATTTGTAATGCAGTATTTTACAACATTCAGAAATTCCAAAAAAAAAAAAAAAAAAAGGTAAATTTAATTAAAAAAATAAAAAATTAAACTACCCTTGGATCTAGAAACTGATTTATGTTTGATTTTATCTCAAGTTAGAAAATATGAACCCATTTTTAAAATTGCCAAGCAAGTTTCTTGTACAATGATTGATTTTTGTTCTTTTTTTAGGACGGAAAACATTCCAGTAATATTTTATGACATCATTCTTTCGGAAGTGGATGCCCAGTTCCATGATTAGTTCTCGTTTAACAAAATGGCTGTTGATTCTTAGCCTTTTCCTATGCTTGTTTACCTACAGGCAATATCGTAGTAAGGAACCTACTTCTCCTTCTCCATTTCAATCCAAGCCAGCATGTATAAATGGAATTGCTAAAGGTAACTATCAAATAAAGCTCCGTATTGAAAATAAAATGTACTTGAACTGGAAAATATTTTTAACCTCAAATGTAGGTTAAAATATATCAATAAGATGCGATTATATGATAAGTAGTCGGATACAAGATAATTAGCTGAAAATATAAATAGTCTTACTTCGATTCATGAACAATATTTACGTCCTCAAATCCTTACTATTGTATTTGTTTAAATACAAAAAAAAAAAATTGCATACGGAAGAGAAAAAAAAAATAATGAAGTTTTCTTCAGAATTACATTTTATCTCCGATTTTTGAAAATATTTTTAAAGACAAACGATATTAAAATGGATGCAAAAACATTTTTAAAAATCGGAGGAAAAATGTAATTCCGCAGAAATCTTCATAATCTTTCTTTTGCTCTTTCAAACACCTTTTTTATATACATTCAAATAGATAAAATAGTAACTATTTATGGACGGTAATAGAAATTCCATTATTTTAGCATTACGTTCACGATATCAAAATGGTTGGCCTATCAGCGATTTTGCTTTCATGACTAATATTTTATGGAATTTCTACTTTTTTCTCAAGCATAAACTATTTTATCTATTTGAATCTAATAAAATGCATCTGTAAGAGCCGAAACCAATGAAGGTTTCTGTGGAATTACATTTTTTTCTCTGATTCTTAAAAATAGTTTAGCGTCAACTTTAATGAAGTTTATGGGTTTTCCAGTCTTGAAAAATGTATTCAAAAAGCGGAGAGAAAATGTATTTCCTCAGAAACCTTCATTATGCTTCGCTTTTTCGGATGCCCTTTATTGCAAACAAATAAGTAATCCGGGTATAATGTTACTGATACGGAGTTTCCGATTGATCTTCTTGAATACAGGTTATTGCTTTTAACTGAAGGGAATGAAATGTATTCGAAAGAGTGAAAAATGAAAATTTTTTGCGTGATTACTTTTCTGAACTTTTATGTATTTTTTTTAAATGTTTATTCAAAATCTGAAAACTCGCATCCGGAGCACTAAAGTGATCGTAAAAAAACTTTTAATAATCGGAAAAATTAATTAAACCAAAAGAAACCAATTTTTTATATCCTTTCTTCCAAGTAATTCTACTTGTAATTCTCTTCCCCTTTTCAACAATGAAACATCTGTGCGAGCAATAAACCAATACAATGCTGAAAGGAAATATTGAACAATTACCATGTGTTTATTTAGTTTTAGTTTTTCATAATACAGTCTATATCTTTATTCATTTCTATATTTCTTCTTCATCAAACCCATAAAAACAAGATAAAAATAAGTTGGTTCTCAGGCTTGAACAGTTAATTCTGTTTTCATTAGTTTGATTGGGGAAAAATTACTTTTGTAAGCGAAGAATCTGGAAACGAATTAAGTTCATGAACCGCAGTACGATCGTAGTTAAACTTATCAAAATAATTTTAACATAGAATATGTTCTTGTAGAGATCAGTTTAAAAAAAATATGTAGCTATCTAGAGTAAAAATTTATTCTAACTTGCGAATAAAACATTTTGTGCTAATTTTTTTCTTAGAGCTGTGGATGATTAGATTGGTTAATTTGAATAAGCATTGATCTTGAGCAACATGGAAACTATTGGTAACCATAATTCTGAGTCATTAGTCATAAATTTGAACCACTATTAAAATACCAGATATCGACAGGTTGAAAAAGATCGCGTGTAGAAGAAACTTGAACCTGACTGAACACATATAATAATCAACAGAATGTTCGCAAATGGTAATTTTCAATACCTTTTCTTGATTACTGTACGTCGACATTCCTCCTGAAATTGACGGTAGAAATGACGATGTGTAAGAAAACTCGTGCTTTATGCTTTCCATTACAACGCCAGCTAGCAGTTTAGCGCTTGCTCTCCACCTGTGCATTGCAAGGTAAAAATTGCTTGTTCTGATGTTTTATATCACCCCTTAAAGTTTTGATCATGAGTTTCCTAACAAATTGTATAAGTATAAATGTTATGTATTACGGTTTGCTTTCGATTAATTTTTTTTTGTATTAAATTGTTCATCTAAAAGAAATTCATCCAATAAGGTATCCAGAAAAACCGAACTAGTAATTTAGATAAAAGATCCATTTTCCAAAAAAAAAGAAGGGAAAGAAGAAAAAAAAACAGTTGTCGAGATCTTAAAATTCCACCATAGATGTAATTAAACAATTCTAGTTATTCTGTGTTCGGGGCCCAAAGTCCTCCCGTTGACGTGGTGTGGATGTTAGGAGAGGGGGGTGCCAGCTCAGGTGTCGTCCTCGTCACTTGACCGTGGTTCAAAATTACGAGGTCCGTCGCCAATAGCCCTCGTGTTGCTTCTAGTGTGACGTTAATGAAAACTAAACTAATCTAGTTATTCTGTGTAGACGACTCTTTTTAATGAATGTCTAATTTTCAAGAAGTTCGAAACGATGCTTAATTGATTGCAGGAATAATTTTTGAGCTAGATTCCTTATACTTCTGTAAAGATGCTTTTTTTTTGCACGTGTTATACAGTTTTTTCCTCATTTTTTACTTTTACCTGAAAGGAGTAACGAGGAGGTGGAAAAAAAATAAGGAAAATAAGCAAAATTTCCCGCAATTTAAGAAAAAGAAACAAGAATTTCAAATATTGTAGATTTTTAAGAAATGATTTATGTAAATAGTCACACAAAAGAATATCTCAAGAAAGCATTTCCAAACTCACATTCACACACAAAACAAAACAAAAAAATCGCGAATGAAAATTTAATTTCGAACCCATTTTGGACTCCAAAAATATTAAAATACAACGGATTGTTAAAGTCAAAATAATTTTATGTTATATAACTGAATGTTTAAAAACCGTCTTTTGAATTTATTTCATCTGAATATGTAAATTTTTATAATTTTTTGTAATTTGATTTAAGTGTTTGGGGTTTCACATACATGCTTTAGGATCTTGTCCATAAAAAACTAATTTTCTTAACATAAAAGTATATAATTATTTTGCTGTTACAAGATATTGTTTAATTTGATATGTCCAGACGTATGAATGTCTTCCTGGTTCAAAATTTGCACTCTAATTATAATCCAATTTCCTATCATGCGATCGAGCTACTAATTTGTGTATTCATACATATAATTCTAATATACGTATAATTCTGATGACAATATACTATTATAGTATGTGTGCTCAAGTAGTGACTGATTTAGGAGGGCCGGTGCCTTAATCTTAAAAGTTTAATTTATTTCAGATTTTACATACACATATAGATCACCTAATTGCTTTTTTTTGGTCTTAAATTTCAAGATTAAAAATAAATAAATGTAAGTAAAAATATTTTTAAATAAATAATTAATTTAAATATGAGCTAAAAGGATTTAAAATATTTTTAAGGGAATCAGGACATGTGGGGAAAATAAAATAGTGCATTAAAAACTTTTTGTTTTTTGTGACACATTTATATTTTAAAAAATTATTCATAAGGCTTTTGACTTTTTTGTGACTAAAGATATTTTAATAATTTTATTGAATTTTAAAAGTATTTTTTGGTCTATAGGTTTTTCTTTCTTTTTGAATTGAATATGGACATGAATGTTTAGATATATTTTAATTAAGGCACCATTTTCAAAAATAATATTCGGAAAATATACAAAATATTTTATTCTTCCTGTAGAAAAAAAATGCAAAAATAGAATGAAACAACTTTTTCACACAATATTACTTTATATTTCCTTTAAAAAAATTTTAGAACCTTGCAATTTTAAAATTTTTAATTTATTTTATTTTTTCATATGAAAAATTATTACTTAAAATTTAGATATGACTTAGAGAAAAAATATTTTAGATTCACTATATGCATAAGTAACCTTTGTAGAAGCATAAAAAATTTGGAACCATATTGTATTCTAGTTTTCTTTGAAATGGTACTTAACTTTAAATATTTCTCGCAAATCATGTCCATATTCAACTAAGAAGGGAAATAAACACTTTTAATAAAAACCTACTTTTATAGTTCTATAGAATGGTTAAAACATCATTATTAGGAACACAAAAAAAAAATCTAAGCTGTACTAATAATTTGAAAAGATACATACCACAAAAACAAGGAGTCTTAATTATGGTATTCTACAATTGTTCGCATATACTGTAGCCCTTCAAAGCGAAATATTGAGACTTTAGTACTTCTTTTGATCTCATGTATATTTAAGTGACTATGGTACTTAATTTATCGGTAATTACCTAAGTATTTCAGTTAAATGCATATAGATTTTATAAACTGTGTATTATTTTTGCGTTCAAAAATATTTTTGTACTTTTTAGTCCATCTTTAAATGCAAACTTGATTAAATTTTAAAACGTTTTTCTGAATTTCACTTGGTGTGTGCGTGTGAGTGAGTGTGTGTCATCAAATTTTCGATCGTTAATTTAACCAACTTCCCATCAAGCTAGAGCTTTGAAATTTTGGGAATCGTTCGTATTCGCCTAACAATGCAATATTTAGACATTTGCGACTATTTTTAACCAATATTTCAATAATTTTAATAAGTCAAAATATTTTTTCCTCTTGGCGCTTTTAGGATTGAGGAAAAAATTTCTTTCCCCCTCTGGGAACACCGGGCACTCCCCACGCCACATGGGGTATCGTAAAACTAACAAAGGGGATATAGTAAGGGTTGCTGACTTTCAGTCAGTAATCATTCGCAAGAAAGAAAGATTCCAATATTTAGCGCCGTGTCTTATTACAATAATTTTTTCTGAATTCTGGTTCGCCCCCTTTTTTTTAATAGAATGACTTACAAACTTTCAAATGCATGTTTTGATTTTATGAGTATTATGAATTTTTTAATACGCTCACACAAATGTCTCTTTTTAAGTAAATTTTAAAGTTAAAAATAACTAACAGTTTTAACTAATATTTCAATACTTTTCTTTAATAAACTTTTACACCATATAAAAACGTTGTTTTAAAAAACGTTGGTTTTTATATCGAATTATTTTTTACTAACATTATATAGAAAAAATATTTGTGGACAATAAAGCGAGTAATTAAAGGTCTATTAATGGATAAGAACTCATTTCGACAAATAACGTTCTGCATCATATTTATTGCCCATCATTTAATGTTTCTCATTGCGTAACTAATTCATGAACGGAAGCATTTAATCGGAACAATAAAAAAAAAAGCAAAAAAAAGTGGAATTGCCCGATATACATTTTTGGCTTTTTTTAGCCAATCCATTTTTAATATCCATTCTTCGGTTCGCAATATGTGTACACGTCTCTTTTCAAGCATAACTCAAAAACATTTCAGCATTTCTCTCCATCTCATCTGCTTTACGAGATGATGTTTCAAAAATCACGTTAAACACCGTGAAATGAATTGCCATTGCCTCGGTATCGTTTTGCAGCCACTGACATAATCACTGGACCAGTTACGGTTACCGTTCAGATAGAGAATTATTCAAATGATATGGCTGTGTTGAACATCACGTCCTTCATACATGGCTGATGTTGTAACAATTAACCAAAAAATTAAATTCGGAATGCCAACTCAAAGCGTAGCGGGTGAGTCTATTTTTGGCACAGAAGCATGACCACCTTTCTTGGCAACATTAGATAAGGGAGTTGCAACAGTGGTGCGAGTCAGTGTTTTTGTATTCTTTCGCAGAAACATAGCGAAATTTAATGTGATGGATTGACAAGTATTAACTATTTTTCAGGCGGTCTGATACTCTAATAAGTAAATTGGCTGATTGAAAGCTGTCTTCACGTATAGTTAAAGAACAGAGCCTAAACTCTCGCAGAATACACTTTCAAATAGACTGATGTTCCAATTAATTACGTAACCAACTTGTGGTTAAAATAATACATATTTTTTTTTGAGGATTTGCATTTTAGAAATAATCAGTCATAAAACGTGCAATTTCTTATTTTAACTTTCAAAATTAAAATCCATTTAGAGTTGAAATATGGAACATATTTTATTCAGGGAGAAAGGGTATTTCATAACAGTAATACTCAGTATATTAAAGCACGATACAAAATATGATCGTGAAGTTAGCGTATACTTCATTCTGTTAATATGAATTAATGTTCAACACGAATTAAAAAAAATGCATGACGTTATCCTTTCATTCGAGTTTTTTTTATTTTACACAATCGATCAAAATACTAAGAAAAATCATTTTTTTTTCTGTGTGACATTTCTCAATTTTCCCACATCACTTCTCACAATTAGTTGGTAATATGTCATTTCGGTCTTTTATTGTAGCAATTTTCTAGGAATATAACTTCATTTTATATAGAAATGATTTTGTCTGAAACTACATTTTATGGATAGAGTAAAAAATGAAAAGGTTCTTAGTGATGTTTGATGCGAGTAAAAATTAAAATAAAATTCGTGCAAGTATTAGTTTACTAATTACCGAAAAACCAAATAAATGATTCATAATATCAGTTTTCGTGGCAAACGATATGTGCACGAGTCGCATTTTAGAACACGATGGCTTAGATATTTTTAGTGAAATAGCAATGATACTTCGGTCTTAGCAAAAATGTATGCATTTATCGTCTGCAAATGACATCAAATGAAACATTGTTTTAGAATATCTTGCTTATTTTTTTTGTGGATACTTGAATGAGAAATACTTTTTTTTTTAAAATTAAAATTTTACTTTATAATGCATATATTTTTTATCACTCGTGTCATCTTAGAGAGAATAAAAAACTAAAATACCTTAAAAATTATTAGATTCCAACAAGAATTTCATGTGGTATTATTGAATATAATTTGAGCTAATTTTCAAAAGTCTATTTACCACAGTTACTATGATTTTTCTCACGAATTGTTTTAGAAAGTATATATTGTATGAAAAGAAAAAATAATACTGTGCGATATTTATTTATATTGTAGTTTTAAAAAAAGAAGAAGATGCATTTCGAATACGAAATTTATTTTTTCAACAGTAAACAAAAAAAAAAACAATCTTAAGTTTGATTTTTTATGGTGAAGTAGTAATTTTAGGACTTTGATTATACGTAAATTCAGATTGACGAACAGCATTCATTAAATTAAAGTACATTTTAGTTCATTTTTTACAGAAATACATAATTAGTCATACTTTAAGGGCACATCCAAATAATTATCGAAGCACAAAGAATATTAAAGTGTCTTTGTAAATTTGATAACATTAATATTCTCATTCAAGGCAACTAATTATTTAAATTGTGAAACCATGAGTTATTGAAAGAAGTTACAGGATGTAAAACTAAATTGTGCACAAAAAAGTTTAGGAAAAGGAATATTTTGTGAATCAAAATTAATGAGAAATTGATTATTATTTCCTTTTAAGCCAAATATGTAAAATATTGTAATAAAACTTTAAAAAAATTCAAATTTTGATAATATTTAAGAATCATAAAGTTTCTCTTAAATTAAAATAGAAAAAAGTATTCAAAAGTAAAAACAATAATTGTACAAGGCTATGGTTCATTATTCTCAATCGTTAACGGATTGGAGTGGCGTTAGTAGTACACCCAGGTGTTATACTTACGGAACAGATGTCATATTTCTCCTCCTATTACTCTGTTGGGAGGATACCCTGTAAGGGACCCATGGTAACATGCTGAGTTGTTTGCCTCCTACTGGAATGTTATCTTCTTAAAAATAAGGGGGACATAGTCTACTCCCCTTTATCTTACCTTTTGAGCAAAATAATATTGTTCACCTTAACAACTTTGAGTGGAAAAAATTTAAAAGAAAGATTGCTTCTAATTTATTCATATGAAAATAGTTCAAATAATTAAAAAGTGTAATCAGCACATCACTCATACTATTTAATGTATTTATACTGTAGTAAAAAAAAAAAAGAAGAAGAAAGTTCTATGCAAAGAACTGATTAAGTTACCTAAGGTTTTTTTTTAATAATTATTATTAAATTACCCAATTAAATATAAAAATTAAAGTAAACGATGAAATATCGAGAAATAGATAATAGTAAACTTTTCCGATATTAAAATTAAAGTAAACGATAAATTATTAAATTGAATGTATTTAACCTAAATGCAATTATAATTAAAGCAAATGATAAGTTATTAAATTGAATATTATATCAGCTACATGCAATTAAAATTAAAGCAAACCATAAATTATCAAATTGAATATGTTTCCAACATCAAATTGAAGATGTTTAAGCTTAGATGAATAAAATTGAAGTAAATGATAAAATCTCTTTGAAAAGTTGATCTGGACGCAAAAAAGTAGATCAACTAAAAACACATAGCCCTTGGTACTTAAAAAAAAATCGCACGATTCATTTAAACAACTTTGCGCAGAAAAATAAGGAATTTCAATTAATTTATTCAAATTATATTCATTCCTTCTAATTTATCATGTGTATTGCATTAAGATAGAAATCACAAAGATAGATAGGAGTGTAGAATTAGAATTTCTCCAATCGGTTGGTGGATACCTTCCAGGTAGAGACAAACAACTCAACACCATACGATAAGTTCCGATTCTGGGTCCATTATCGATATCGAATCCCATGCGGTAATGGAGGAGCATGACGTCACTTACGTACGCCCATTACCTAGGCACATTACTAGCGTTCACACTGATTATACCGTTTGAACTCACTTCTCTCTGTAGAGCTCAGCAAATTGTTGCACCAGCTTAAGTAAGTGTTACTTGACTTGGATACCTTCCTCTCTAACCCTAGTAAAACAAATTTGGAGGAAATTCACTTCTCAAAGGCAGACATAACAAAGTATGCTAATTACTCAGCTGTAAGTCCTGGGATTCAAAAAGTTTTTTCCCACATCTGTTTTTCTTTTATCTAAAAGGTCTTTTTTCAAATATTTACCAAGGAATATACGTTATTTTTGGGCAGCCTGTGAAGGTGCAGTGTATGATACCAGTCAAGAGAATACCATTTCACATAAATTTTATTAGCCTAGGAGCTATTGTTTTGTAGGTGATAACCTTTCACGTACCAGATCCCTTTTCAATCTTATCACTTTCTTCAAGATTTAATCATCAATCTAATCTTAAACATATTCAATTTTGATAATTATGGTTGTTTTCTTTTAATTCTTGACTACAGTTCATTTGCTTTAATTTTAATTGCATAAATACATTCAAAAAAATACATTCAAAATAAAATTCAATACATTCAATTTAATAATTTATCGTTTGCTTTAATTTTAATATCGGAAAAGTTTGCTATTGCCTATGTTTCAATATTTCATAGTTTACTTTAATTCTTATATTTTACTGAGTAATTTAATAATAATAATAAAAAAAAAAAAAGTGCACCTTGGGCGGCCAAATCTGTTCTTTGCAAACTTTGCATGGAACTTTTTCCAATTTTTTGTAATTAATTTGAAGTATCTAAGTTGATATTTACAATTCGATAAAGTATTTGTCGCACTTACAATTACTATACAGATATAACATTTTTTGTCGATCTAGTCAAACGCTAGAAAAAAATAATGCGATGCTCTCGTACACACTATTCTAATCGATATCTCACGTCCATTCTCTTCGAAAATTTTGTGTGGCATCAATTTGGTCGAGTCTCTTATAAAACCAAGGGACATAATACTTTCTTTTGGCTGTATATATTAATTAATTAAACTCAGATATTGGTCACTGAGGACCCCAACCGGGAAAGTAAATGACACAGGCAAAACTGTACAGCTGTTGTAGGAGGGGCTTTGGTTCCCAGAAGATCGGACTCTAAAATGTCAAAGTTCATGGGAAATGCAAATGTTGCTGGACCTTTCATACGAGTCCAACTGTCTTTAATGAGGATTTTGTCCGGATGTAAGGGGATCCCACCCTAAAGAAATATGTTAAGTGTAATAGCCGCAACTTTTCTTCAAAATACAAAAGCAGAGTGTTACAAATTTTTTCAGTCTTAATTTTGTAAGGATAACCAAAGCTCAGTTCACATATTTATTTTTAGAATTGCTTTAGAAAGGCAGAAAATTCTCTTTACAAAAAATATTTCAATGTACTAAGTATCTGAAGACATAATCATTCCTTCTAAAAAGTATATGTTAACAGACATTTTAAAAATAAACCCTCGCGACAAATGAATTTATTCTCTCTTCTCGAAGGTGCTGATGCACATTTTATCTGGTCGAGGTTCCAAATCCTCCCATCGGCGTGATGTGGAAGTTTGGAGTGGGAGGTGCCAACTCAGGTGTCCTCCTCCTCATTTGATCTGTTTCAAATTTTCGAGGTTCATCGCCACTAGCCCTTGTGTAGCTTCTCTCTGTTACGTTAATAAACAATCAGAATCGTATCGCACTCTCAATGGAAGTTGGAAGTGTACTTATGAACGTGAGGAGGCTGATGGCGTTTAGCTTACTTGTAGTCCCCAGAGTGATGATAATAGGAACTATGTCGGCTTGTAAAGCAGACTTTTCCACAAAAAAATTAATGTTCACATCTTACCAAATGAGAAGTTTGACGTTCCATTTACATTCGAACGAAGGCTTTATTATTTCGTATAATGATTTGGAATAGAATTCTGCCTAATTTTTTTTAGGTAAGCGTGAAATTTATGACTCGCGATGCCCCAGAAATCTTTTTTCTACCTTATATGGTTTACTGTCATTGGTAAATATGGGTAACGACTTCCGAGATGCCCAAGCAGTCTTTGCCTATTTTCGATCCTTCTCCTTGTCAATAATACTTTTTTTCTTTCCTATTTCATTGTTTTATTACGTCTAAATCATATATATACAACTATAACAATTTACATGATGTATATAATTATTAATGAATGAAGGGATGTTTGTTTATTTAAATTAAGTAAGATCCAGACGCCTATAAAACCAACAAAATGTTTTGATCCGCGCCAATAAAACCAATCCTCATAATCGATAGAAAAGTGTGACAATTTAAAGAAATAAGTGTCAGTTTTGAATATAATTTATAATTACTGTCAATAATTCCATATTTATGAGCCTAATTTTATGAAAAGGTATGGAGATATTAATTTGCGTCTAAAATTGGGAGAAAATCCTTCATTCTAACGTTTTGTTTCCACAAGTTTTGAATTGCGAAATTTGATACAAAAAGATTTTATGGCATTCAGTAAATGTATCAGTACTTTTAAATTTATTATTATTTTTTTAATTATAATTTCTTATTGATAATATAGCATTAGTTCATTCTCTGAATTCGTTGCTATCCATGTACTTCAACTTTTATATAATAACATACAATATTGATGACATTATACTGATGTTTCTATAAGCTATTGGAATTTCTATAAGCTACAATGACCTTATAATTTGGTCATTTAAAAATACCTGTTTAAAAATTCCTTTTATTTATGAAATCCTGGTTTTTTTTTTTTTTTTGGATACCAACTTCCTCAAAAGGATTGCTTCATACCTTTTAATGTATGATTCGAGCGTTAAAGTTGAAGAACACAAGTACTGCATACAATACCATTTTTTTCAAAAGTGTGCAAACTCATTTTCTTCTCCATTGCTTTATCTATTCCTTTGTGACATTGGACTATTCGCGGTTTCTCTTCACTAACCTTGGGGACTTTTAATTGTGATTGCTTTTGCTAAACAACCTTTGCTCAACCTAAAATGAAACGTGAATATGTAAATAGAAAGCAGGTAGAAATGAAGTAAAGTGGGAGAGTTAGGAAATATATAAACTCCGACTGAAAGTCGAGAAAAGAGAAGCTGAAGGAGAAGTTATAGAGAGGCTGAAGGAGAAGTGAAAAGAGAGGTAGAAATAGGTGATTAGATAAAAGATTGATGCAAGAGGTTTAGTTACTACTGTTTTCAACAGTTGATCCAGAGTCTGAGTTGCAGTCGAGGAAGGATTATTGGTAAGAGTCTGTTAGATTACTGTTGGTAGGTTGAGTTTGTTTAATAGAAATCTTCCCCAGGAGAGCATATATAATTATTGTTACAGTAAATAGAAGTTAATAAATTCCGTAAATATTGTTCTAGAGTCTCTTTGATTGGTTATTGTGTCTTAGTGTTTAATAATTGAATCTAGTTATGGCACAAGATGCAGCCCGGGTCGGACAGGCGTCACACCTTTAGTATTTGTTCACTTGTGAATAGTTGTTACAGTGGTATCAAAGATAGAAAAAAAAATGAAAATTAAAACTCATGTGATGATAAATTAAAGTCATATTAAAAGATTGATGAATATTATTTATACATACTAAAATCATACATTTTTTTCCCTTTAATTTCAAAAGTTGTATACGTTGACTGCAATTATCTCAAGTCCAGATTTCTCAAAAATAAACTATAGCAGACTTTTGTATATGTTATGTATTGTAAATTTAACATATATTTTTTGAATTAAATAATCACATAATCACTTGGAATTCAGATTATGTTATTGCCGGTATTCAATTGTAGACATTACAAAAATAAATCTTCTCTCAAAAAGCATTCTCATTCATATATATATATATAACTGCTTTATACTGCTAATAAAGTTTGATTTTTATTTTGTCTATCAGTACGTCTGAGTGTCGACAGGCGTGATATATTCTTTCCTTATTTTGTCTACCATTGAGATTTGTTCCAGGAATTTCCAGTCTGCTTCTGTTTTTCTTTCTCATGATCAATGAACTGACTAACAAAATTGCTTATATCACGTTATTCATAAGAAAATGAAAAAATATAATGCCATTTTCAGCGAAAGTTCAGAGTTGACATATGTGTTACACCCTCCATAAGTACGATTTTCCCTTATTTTTCAAACTACTTTCATTACATTAAGAAAAAGAGATTTATGTTTCGTTAACATTTGTAGGTATAAAATACGTGCTTTAGAAATGAAACTTCATTTTTTAAATATTTGTAATGAGATAAAATACCAGTGCAGAAAAAAAACTTAAATAACATATTTCTGAATTTATTAAGGTTGTGGAATATATCATTATATAGGTTGAAAGATAAATAAAATTTAATAAATTTGATACAAAAATTAATGACATTTTAAAATAAATTAAGAATTTTTAAGAAGTTGTGTTAATGAAATTATTCTGAAGGTATGAAGATTCCTTGATGTAATGTATCCTTTATATCTTAAATAATTGAAAAATAAGATTGAATTGATTCTAAATTAACAAAAAATTTCCCCGAATTTTTCAGAAAATTAAATTCTTAATTGAAAGCTAACGATTTACTATTGCAAAGTTTCATGTATCACATAAAAAAGGTAGGATGTGTTCTATCTAATTATATTTAGCGGTTATATGATAAAAAAATAATCAAAGCTTTGTTAAAATAACGATAAGCTTATTTTTAAAAGAAAATTTAAGGAAATATGAATGCTACGACAAAAGATTTCCAAAATTTTTATAGTTAAACTTTTTAGATTCAATTTTAAATTTTTCAAAATTTTAATTAAAATTAACTTTTTAAGTTTATTTTTTACGCCTTCGGAGCGATGGAAAGCATTGTTTTCGAATAAAGTGTTTTTCATGAATAAATAAATAACCTATAAGACTTAAAACACTATTACTTATTTCAATTAGGGAAAAGTAACTTTTTTAGTTGTTTTGTAGAAAATTCTTTCTTTACATATAAAATGGATAATCACGTGTTATAACAAAACATTTTTTTAAGTTTTTTTTATATAATTGATATACATTTCATGCAAAACATTTCTTTATGACTTCAGCTTCTCTGAAATTTAATATTTGATTTAAATAAACTTCAAATGCATTTGGTACACTTATATTACTTTTGATAGTTAATAATGTATGAAAATGAATATTTGTTTATTATGAATGTGGATAAAATCGGTAAGCATCGTCACAACTCGTAAGCATACTTAAAATTTTATTTTCAAACGAGGAGATTGTTTCAATGAAACCTGAGTACGTTGGTACCATGAAAAGAGTTTTGGAGTTAAATAGCAACAATAAACCTATATGAAATGTACAGAGTAATAAGTTGTTTGTTTCATGTAAATATCAAACAACAAGGTAAAGATATATGTTTGTAAAATTAAGAAAATAATTTTATTGATAGTATTTAGTATCATATTAAATTTATAAAGAAACAAAATATCTCATTTTTTCGATGAGTCTGACCGATTTTTTATTTTATTTTTTGTACTGGAATACTTCATTGAAAGTCATCCATGTTCAGGATAATCGGAAATAAATATGAGTAAAAAACCTTTTTAGTTCAAGCTTTATTTAAAAATGGACTAAATGTCATAAATAATTTTTAAATGTTAAATATGTATTTTATTAAAGCGCTTAATTAATATAATTAGATAATTACTGATAAATGAAGTACTCCCTTAATTACTTACTTGAATATCGGATCAAAAGAAGTATTAAAGCCTCAAGCTTTTTTGAATTATTATATTATTTTAAATTTAAAAATTATTTTTTATACCTTTGAGTTCATCTTCAAATAAGAGCTGATTTTAAAAATGGTGTTCTTGTATTTATTTAATCTCTTTTGTCTGGAAATTTAAGACAAAAAAATTATGTGAATTTCTCATGTATGTGCAGCGACTCTCTTCTACAACGTTAGAAGTTAAAAGGCCTTACTCAACCAACCCGATGAGATATCTTTTCGGCTTAATTGGTAGGCCCGTCAACTTCGGACCCCTTGGTCCGGAGTTCGAAACTACGCTGCCGCTTCTCGATCGCCATCCTATACCGATCGCCGTATATGCAAAATTTCTACTCAGTTAATTGTTGACGTTGTTAAATGCAAGCGCCTGGCCTCTCGAAAGTCTGTCAGTGTTTGGTCATACTATAGTAGAGTACGAGAACAGGGTTATTAAAAATGAATCATCCGATTTTATAATGCTATATTTTCATAAATAAGAGACATAAAATGATAAGTAATACATGAATGCAAAATGAATTATGAAAGTTAAGTTAAAAAGTGTTCGATATAACTTCCCTCAATTTACTCGCAGAATGTCAAGACGATATGTAAATTCTTGTCCAACACATTGTAAAGTGTCAGTATAACCTCTCCAGCACTCAGAGACGAAAATTCAATCGATTTTCATTATCACTAGGTCTCAATGCTTTCAAGGATTGCATGGCAGTGCTCAATGCTTTCAAGGATTGATTGACAATTTTTCCCTTCACACTCGCTGAATAGTAGGCTGAGGAATGCCCAGTTCTCTACTTGCGTTAACGATCGATGACGTTAGACTGAAAAGAAGAATCTATAACTCTTTCAACTTTTTCCGCAAATATGCCTTGTCTCTACTTTTTCCTTTAGAAAAACACCCACTGCTTTCAAACTGAAGATACCACCTTGGAATACTGTCAGCCAAAGGTAGACTAATTCAGCACTTTTAAGAAATTCATAAAATTTTTGTTTAAAAATCCACATCGCGCAAACGACAACACATAAAATGCTTTCTACTTCGATGACGACATGATCAAGAACTAAAATAATGTACTCTTGCCCATTAAAACTTGACTATATTCCTATCATTGCCAGTATGATGTAAAATTCATTTTATCGTAAATGTTATTATTGTAGATCTCTGAATTTCGATAATCTTCAAACTAATTCTTGATGATGCGAATGATTAGTTTTTGTTGTTTGATTCAGGGAAATCTCGAGTATATCCCTACCTAAACTGAATTTTTTTTTGTCTAAAACGCATGCAAAACGCTTAAATGCACCTGCAATATTAATCATCAAAAAAGAAATTGCAAAAAATAGTTATTTTTCTGAATTAAATAACGTATTAGCAAAAAAAAAAAAAAAATCACGCATTAGTAAAAAATGTTCGTGTTTATAATTTTTTTTTTAAACTTTTCAAAACATTTAGAATCCCAAATGGTTTCTTGCACCCAGGCCCCTTTATAGAGATGGTCGACTCTGAATATAGCTTTCGTGAAAGACCTTCAGGAACACATAAGCATCATCAATTTTAATGGGTTTTCTTCTACACTCATAGTATGTTTGGTTCAAAACTTTAAAAGCTTTTTTCTCACATTTTAAAGCGCTCAATTGAGCTGAAATTTTCTATTCACTATCGCTTTGGATGACAATACGATAATTTAATTACAATTAATAAAAATAATTGATTAAAACTAATTATTTAAAGAATTAAATTTTACGCCAAATTTATCGTCAAATGGTCGCAAAATCCGTCGTCAAGGTGAAGGAGTCATTGCTTAAACTCTCTTTTGTTAATTATAAATGATAAATTTAATAACCGTTAAATAATACAATAAAATTTTGAAACTAATTATTGAACAAATTAAATTTGACTCAACGTTCCCTTTTGCTTTTAAAATTTAAACATAAAAATTATAGTACGCAAAGTGTGCAGTTTTAAAGTAAACTTATGTTTAACAAACTCTTTTTTTTTTACTTGTGTTATTTTTCACTATATAAAACTTCCATGTTTGTCTTTTGTATTCATGAATTAGTTATCAATTTCTGAGTTTGTTTATTTTAGAAAACATGGAATTTCGGATGATTCATTTTGAATAATCCTGTATTGTATTATAATTGGAGTTATATGTGTGTGCGAGTTTTTATCTCGATCCCGCGATAGGGAGCGGGTTAAATTCGAGTACAAATATTGAACTGGCCGGAACTTTTTTTTTGTACGCCTATTTTTTTACATACATGGACATACCAAGTCAAATATAAAAAAAAGGCTTCATTCAGAAGTATGAGTTGAAAATTCTAAATATGTTATCTATGTCGCTGATTCAGCAATATTCTGGAGAGCTTAATCAGCATTAGCATATGTTTTTAAAACTGCAAATAAACATTCATTATAGTTATGAAATGTCGTAAGTAATGATGACCTTGTAACAGAGCGCAAAAAAGCTATGAAATGAACTGAGTTAATATGAAATGTTTTATATATATATATGGAAGATTTCTCATGCTTCATTAGAAAGAATTTCCTAGTAATTTAATTCGGCACTCCTAGTTTATCGGCTAACGATAAAACTGACACCCGTCTTACAGATATCAGATACAACCGACATCAGGCAAACAATATTTGACAGTAAATGTTTTTAGATAATATTTATTTATTTTCAAAAAATGTTTTAACTTTCTGGACTGCGAATGTGAAAAATAAATTTTAAAGTAATCTGATAACGTATTGGAAATTTCACGTTTTGCAAAATTGAAATTTCGAGAAAATTGTAGAAATATTCAGGAGTATAATTTTTATTAAGGGTTTCAGGGAACATTAATTTGTCAATTGTTCTGTAAACGAGATTAGATTGCCCTTGAGAAACACATGTTGCGTGATCCAAATCATTTCTAAGTAAAAGTCTCTGGTTTAATTTTGAAATAGAAATACTTTTCTCGATTGTCCAGACAAATATCCATAAAAAAAGGTCAAAATATTGACTTAACCTTTATACTGATCACTATACACATAGTGAACACTATAATTTTGAGATTTATTGCCTTATTCATAAGTTACACGTTTTAGTTCTTCTATTTCTGGTAGTTCATGAAAAATTACGTTTTATTATTCTGTATAGAATAAAAAACATATAAAGGAGTTCCTTCGCTTTTATGTTTTCACTTGTTCCACATGATCGTAATCTGTGAATTTAAGTTTTAATATAAATATAATCTTTATAATCATAATTTTTGTCACATAATGCACTAATTCAATAAATCACTGCAATGTGTGACAAAAACAAGATTTATAAGATCAAAGAACACAATAACATAAAAATGTTAATTTCTTAATGTATTAAATTCCATCACGTAGAAACAATATTCAAATGGATTTTTCAGTCAGAATTGCTAAAATTTCGAATTAATAACGAAAATAGGTGCGCAAATATTTTTTTCCTTTCAAGATATGAACTTTAATCTTGATAAATATAATGTCTCGATTTTGATTTATTTGAATATATAATTTACATGCCATTTAATTTTGTATTAGCCTTTTATATTCAAATTTGCTCTTCCTATTGTATTTTACCTTCCATGTTTTTATAAAAACTAAAAAAAAAAAAAAAATAACAGTATTTTATCTCCTTGATTTTTTTATGAAACAACCATATTAGTACTTCTATTGGAATAT
This sequence comes from Nephila pilipes, assembly GCA_019974015.1. Lineage (NCBI taxonomy): Eukaryota > Metazoa > Arthropoda > Arachnida > Araneae > Nephilidae > Nephila > Nephila pilipes. Next base: position 20,709 of record BMAW01075671.1, read on the forward strand.
AAAATTTTGTCCTTTTGATCTTTAGCTAAACAGTGAATAGAAGCTGTATTATATCTTATAAAAATAACGATAGAAAGAAAAATATACGCTCAGAAAAAGTATTCGAAGATATGTATTAATACGAATTTTGATTTAGGTTGCTATTCGATTTTGCCATCACCAATATCTTAGCATTGTTGTAAAAATAATAAAATTTACAATTGTGGCGTTCCACTACTTCTACCCCACTCTTGTGTCATTATATAATCGTATATCTAACTCTAAAAGTCAATAGTCTATATAAAGACGCACCATTCAGTTATTCAACTATTTATTTATCACACACTCAACTATTTATTTATCACACACTCAACTATTTATTTATCAATTACTGTAATACAATGTCTAGGAGTTTCCGCTCTCTCTCGGGGGGTGGGGGAGCTCTTGGATTAACCCATCTATTAAACAATTATTGAAATAATACTCTCTTACCAAAACCTCTCCAGTTGAGGTTACTTTGATTTATTAAATCTTCAGCGACAGTTACTACCAATAACAACTCTTGATATCATCTCTTGCTAGGCATACACTCAGCGCTTATCACACTCGTTCTCTATCCTTTAAATTTCCTTTTGCTTATATACCGTCGTTTCTAAATAACTTCACTTTATTTCCACCTGCCTCTAATTAATATAATCAAGTTTCACTTGGGTTGGGAAGAAATTGTTATTTCCAACAATCAATCTCCATCGAAGTTCCCAAGGTTAGTGAAGAGAAAACCGCGAATAGCCCAACGTCACTCAATGAATTGCAATCATACTATGACCGGACAGTTGGAATTAACTATTGAGAACAATGTGTGTTTTAAGTGTTGCGAAATGTTCTGAAACGACAGGTTCAATGTGGGTGAAAGAATGTCTTTCACACGAACATCCAAGAAATAATGAAGGAAAAATTTAAAAGCACCTCACCACCACACACCGAGACATTCACACTCGAACACTTTTATGGATGTCTTCGCTTGATGTTAAAATGTTAGGACCCGAAACTGAAACACTTTTTCCGATAAAAAAGGCTCGAATATAATATTCTGACTTTGCTATCCTTTGGAGAACAACGCATTTTAAAATACTACATATTTCTGTCTCAATCAATCCCTTTTTTCTGATGTAAAATGTGTTCCATGTGTCGTCTCCTATATTTTATGTTAAATGGCTTTTCAAATTTACGTATTCGAGTGAAAAATGACGTATTTTTGGAGTATTCTTAAATTTTAAGAATACTACATCACCATTATCTGCCTGGAAATTCATAAGAAGTTTCGATCAGGTTCTTTGACATTAGGTGAAGAGACTGAGTTAAATAAGACAAATGGAAGCCGATTGTGACGTCATGGCTCGCATATATATATATATATATATATATATATATATATATATATATATATTGTTACTTTATTCTTGGAAATGTTATACTCTATTTGTTTGACGTTATTTCCCCCTGCAACAGGGAAATTGTTACGCTGCTCCCCAGACAGTTTTGTAGACGAGACGTTTTCTTTGGCGAGAGCAGAGCTCTGTAGTTGAATGCTGGTGTATTTTTGTATGAGTGATATGAAGTTGTTAATAAATGAGTTTGGATTTAAAAATTGATGCCTCGAAATATTTTTGCCACTACGCTACACGATTGACTAGTGTTCCAGTTAAAGTCTTTATAATCCGTATATTCCACAAAACTACTCGTTTTCATTCATACTAACCATCGCTTTTGTGGAAACCGGGTGAAAGAATAGTCTCACTGTAACTCATGATTGTTGTAAGAGGCGATTAAAATAAATACCCAGTGCTTGGGGGTGTAGCCGAGCACCCTACCCTTGGGGACTGTATCAGGGGCCTCAGCGGGTTCCTTTCTTTAGGTAAGTACGGTTATCATGACCCCGAGACACCCTAGAAATCTTTTTCTTTCTCTTTGTCTTTGGTGAATACATATGATGCACCCCCCGGTATATATTCTAGCGATCTTTCTCTATTTTCGACACTCCTTCTTGCCAAACTTATTATCTTTTTTCCATTTTTTCAAAAGCCTAGACCACAATCGAACCTTGTTTGGCGCGGCACAGCCAGTTGTTTTTTTAACGCAGCATAGTTTTTGCGCCATTAAAATTCACTTTCATTTGCTCATTCAATAATAACCATTGCAACAACAAAAAGTCTGCTAGCAGTTCATTCGATTTATTTTATGTACAATGAATAACAGTCGAAAGTATATATTAGATTAATATCGACAGTCGGATGCCAGTTTTATTATGACAATAATTCAACTGATATCAATAACTCACTAATTGTGGATTAAAGAGAATCCATTGGTAATTTTTGATCTTGCGTGTCACGTGATCATCTTGAATAACACTTGATTATTAAGTTCCGTGTGATAATATCGTACCGATATAACAGTTACACCTCCCCTTTTCTCTGGAAATATTCGTTTTCTTTATGCATATTGCAAATAATTTTTTGTGTTAGTACTTATGTGCTGAAATAAAATATGTTAAGTCTTTGTTGGACTATTTTGTTGTGTACCCAGAATTGTGGCCGTGGTAGTCTGGTGATCATGGTCGTGGGCTCCTCAGGGACATTATTGTTTTTGTCGAGTCGTGGGTTTGAACCCTGATGCCACTAAAGACCCTTCGTGTAGCAGAGCTGATGTACGTTAAATCTGATCGAGATCCCAAGCCCTCCTCGGGCCGCGGTAGCCTAGTGGTCAAGGTCGTGGACTAGCAGCCGGCGGTTTTCGTTCAGTCGCGGGTTCGATCCTTGGCCGCCAAAGACCCGCCGTGTAGCCGGGGCTGATGCACGTTAAATCTGTTCGGGGTCCAAAGTCCTCCCGTTGGAGTGGTGTGGATGTTAGGAGAGGGGGTTGCCAGCTCAGGTGTCGTCCTCGTCACTTGACCGTGGTTCAAAATTACGAGGTCCGTCGCCAATAGCCCTCGTGTTGCTTCTAGTGCGACGTTAATAAAAAACTAAATTAAACCCAAGCCCTCCTCATGGTGTGACTTGGAAGTTTGGAGATGTCAGCTCACACGCAAATGTTGCCCTCTCACTTGACCGAGTTTCAAAATTACGAGGTCCGTCATTAGTAGTCATTGTGTTGCTTCGAAGTGTGGGATTACTAAACCATCCTCATCATCACGTCTTCTCAAATTCATTTGTATAATATCTTGGAACCTGAACGAGATATCTATAAATCTAAAACACCCATCAATGTTTTTCTTGTTGGCATTTAAGTTCAATTTATTCATAATGTTATCCTTTTCAGTTTTATGATAATTTCTGAAACATATTCAATATCTAAACTGTGTGAAAGTCATACTAATATATAGATCGCATGTATATTTAAGTGTGGAAAAGAAGTTCTATGGAAGATTGCATCGATAAGAAAGCGTACAATTTTATTTGAAATCTTAGCAGTTGTTTTGTTGAATGAAATGTGGACTCTTTGACGAATATGAACTATAGTAATGTCCCATTTAACACGTACTTCCAACATGTTTCTATGTACTTGCAAGAGAGTCAATTTAAATGACTTTTATTTGCAGATAGAATAAATAAATATGGGATGAGAGCGTAATTGTACGGAACTGTACATAAAACCAAGTATTACGATCTTACTCAAACGTTTTTTGTTCTTAAATAACTTAAAAGTACCCTGAGGACTTACAAAAGGGTTTTTGTATAACCATTTATAGAGGAAGAAGCATAATTTATTCGTGAAGTATTTTTATAGCATTGCAAGTAGCGAAATTAAAAACTGAACAAAATGGAAATTTAAGAACTGAACTTATATTTTAAGGGAGGAGGGATTAAAAATAATAATGAAGGAAGCAAAGAGAACGCGATTTATGATAAAAAGAAATAGCAAAAAGTAAAGGTAAATGACATATTTAAAGTAATGAGCTAATTTGCAGTATCGCTAGGGTAATGTCTGAAAAAATTGTTATAAATTATTTTTTTTCTTCAGAAGTGAGTGAAAAAAAGATATATAACTAACTATATTGAAAATTAGATTTCCAATTTTTTCAAGCTCTTATATAACTTGCTATTGTCATATGTATGTATGTAAAAAAAAAGTCTTTCTTCAAAATTTGTAGCCGAACTTCAAGCCACTTCTATCATCCGATCGAGAGGAAATTCTGCATACTCGTGTAACTCAAGTAATTGCCTTTTCGTCTTAAATTTCTAGACTAAAAATAATTAAATAAATATAAAGATATAAATTTTTTTTCTCTAAAATCCAGTTCTTATTCAAGGTATAAAAATAATTTTTTAATCGTAAAATATTATATAATTTACAAAAGCGGGAATTTAGGCGTTAAGGTGCACGCTATGGATCATAACACGAGAATGCACGTCAAGCATTGCTATTTTTTTTAAATCACGCAATTAATGATAATCCTAATATCTATTAAGTAAAATGATGGGTTAAATGATAATTTAGCGATAAATTAAAAATTAATAACAAATAAAATATATAAAAGCACTTGCGTTCTTTTCGGAAAACTGTATAGGAAATAATTTGATTCTATATGGGTAATTTATCTTGTTTAATATGTTTACAATCTACAATTGCATTACTGTGTATAACTATTTTGAAAACTTCCGGTGTACATAGATCAGAGACATTCGATTGCTTACAGCTTCTGCAAAATGTTTGAACATGTGTATTATTGTCAAGCAATTTCTTTAATAACATTGATATGCTTTGCGTCTCGAACGATGAGAAAATTTGTGGTGTAAGGTTTTATCTTCGAAGGACCTTGTCAAACGTTAAAAAATGAAATGTTACAAAATTCATCATTGAAAGCTAATCTAAATACTCATGCGTGTGTAAAACGTTAATTATGCAAAATTGTGTTGAATTTAAATTATTTCACCCCCACATTGCACTGAATAAAGCCAGAAAAGAAAATTTTCGATTTCAATTTTCTGTATCCCGTATTATGTATTATAATATCGGTTATATTTAGTGAACAAAACAGTATAAGTCCACAATTTTTTTCTGTCGTAAAAGTTTCCAATATACACCATTTTTCTTCTAAAAAGTGTTTAAGTATTCAAATACCTTCATGAAAGAGAATAAAGTGGTCTGACAATATTTACCGCAACGCGCAGCTGACTGTGCTACACTTACCCTATTTTAACGATTAATAAATGATTTAAATACCCCCGAAAGAACATAATTAGAGAATTTACCTTTTAATTACGTTCCATATTTCACCAAAGTGAAGCTATAATTTCATGTAATTATCTTTGCATATTGGATACAAAATTATGCACGCATGAAATGGATAAGTATGTCACTTAACAGATAATAATAACTCCCTAAGCTGTAATTTGTTTCGCGTTCACTTTTAAAAGCTCTTTCGGGGATATTAAATAGTGCTTTGCTAAGCAGATGCTTAAAATTCCAAAATCTAAATAGTTGGGAAAATTACTTAACACTAGAATGTATGTATAAGTAAGATAGAAGGTACTCTTTTAAAATTAAGAACAGTTTTGTAATTATTATTTGTAAAGCATGATTAATAGGAGAGGAAGGAGCTTTCCTTAAAAATATACTTCAATAACGTTTTTTTAGTTTAAGAGAGAGGTTCAAAAAGTACCTGTGTTAGGAATGCGTAATGAGAATATGAGAACTTACTGTGGTACTGTTCAATGATGGTTTCTCTTTCTCCGATAAATTTTTCATAGGAGAGAAAGTCCTCCCATTTCATCTCGTATCTCAAAATTAAATTCGAATTCGAAGCTTAATTCGAACATTAAATTTTTTCTGAAAAAAAAAATCAGTATAAAAATTTTCAATTTTAAAATTCTTGAGTACAGCAAACCTGTTTGAGGGAGAGGGAGCTACACCCCCATATCCTCCCATCGCTACACCACTGCACCCTTTGCAACCCCGAAAATTGTCGCCATAACTTCTCAATCCGAAGAGACTGTCTTTGTAATCTTAGCAGAAGATTCACCGAAAGCAACCAATATTGTTTTGATTGTTGCTTGATTTTCACTGTATGTTGAGATCTCATCAATTGTGATAACTCGATGCGGCGGCATTCAAAACTAACCTATGAATCAGTATTCCATTTGTTTTGGAACCTTTTAACAGAGGGCAGAACACAGTAGTAATACCAACTTGTCTCAGAAAAGCTATCTGTCTTTAAAAAGGAACCATTTAAGCCATCATAGTTTGTATTGGGTTGGCAACTAAGTAATTGCGGATTTCACTCATAGATGGCTTCAGTTGAATTTTTAGGTTTGCAGACGTAGTACAAATGTAAAACACATTTTGTTATTTGATAGTTGGCAATTCAGCTGTCAATCAGTAAAAAAAGTTTTTTGATCGGTTGCGTAGTTTTCGCTTAGCCTTCGTTGAAGAATGGAAAATCAAAAGGAACATTTTCGTCATATTTTGCTTTTTTTTTTTCCGCAAAGGGAAATCGCAAGCTCATAAAAAGTTATGTGATGTTTATGGTGACGAAGTCTTAAAAGAACGGCAGTGTCAAAATTGGTTTGCCAAATTTCGTTCTGGTGATTTTTCACTCAAAGATGAAAAACGCTCTGGTCGTCCAGTTGAAGTTGATGACGCCCAAATCAAAGCAATAATCGATTCGGATCGTCACAGTACAACACGTGATATTGCAGAGAAGCTTCATGTATCACATACATGCATTGAAAGTCACTTAAAACAACTTGGCTATGTTCAAAAACTCGATATATGGGTTCCTCACGAACTGAAAGAAACGCATTTAATGCAACGCATTAACAGCTGCGATTTGCTAAAGAAACGTAATGAAAATGATCCATTTTTAAAACGACTGATAACTGGCGATGAAAAATGGGTTGCTTACAACAATATCAAGCGGAAAAGATCGTGGAGCAGGCCAGGTGAACTCACTCAAACAACATCAAAAGCTGATATTCATCAAAAGAAGGTTTTGTTATCAGTTTGGTGGGATTACAAAGGAATTGTCAATTTTGAACTCTTACCACCCAACCGAACGATCAATTCTGATGTCTACATTGAACAACTAACGAAATTAAACAATGCAGTTGAAAAAAAGCGGCTCGAATTGACATATCGAAAAGGTGTTGTATTCCATCATGACAATGCAAGGCCACACACATCTTTGGTCACTCGGCAAAAATTATTGGAGCTTGGTTGGGATGTTTTGCCACATCCACCATATAGTCCTGATCTTGCACCATATGACTACTTTTTATTTCGATCTTTACAAAACTCCTTGAATGGTAAAAATTTCAATAATGATGATGATGTCAAATCGTACCTGATTCAGTTATTTGCTAATAAAAACCAGAAGTTTTATAAACGTGGGATTATGATGCTGCCTGAAAGATGGCAAAAGGTCATTGATCAAAAGGGGCAATACATTACAGAATAAAGTTATTTAGTTCCATGAAAAAATTGTCTTTGATTTTCTAAAAAAAATCCGCAATTACTTAGTTGCCAACCCAATAGATATTAATATAAATAAAAAAAAACAATTAAGTTATTTGGCAAAACAGACATTTTCCGATTGCAAAAGTTAAAATACTGAAATGTATTCAATCAAATGTAATTAAGCATTTCCAATAATGGTTTTAGATAATGTATTTCTTTCATTAAACATAAAGTAGTTCTCCTTTGAGTTCTCTAAAGACATTGTTTGTCTGTCTCAGGATCTTTGTTTCGACATGAAATAAATCTATATATCTATTTTTTTTAAAGTTTTTTTTTTCGAAAAGATTTTAGTTTATTCTCTGTTTTTAAGTTCATGAAGCTAAGTTTACACAAATGCAATTTGCAACAGATGCTAAAATTTTGTATTTAAACATATGGTATTGAAGGACTGAAATCAATAAACGTTTGGAAAATTTATGTGAAGGAGTAAAATTTAGTGATATAGTTATCCAATGTTCTTGGGGAAAAAAAAAGAGTTCCAATAAGTTCAAAAATCGTGATTAAACTCTAAAGTATACGAAATCTTAAGTCATTAGAGAAACAAAAATAATAAAACGAACAAATTTTTCAGAAATATGAATGACATATAAAGAAATGCAACTAGACGAAAATGATTTGAAGTTTTAGACATTTCAAAATTAAATTAATTCTCCAAGCTGTTAAAAGAAAAACAATTTCTGTATCATTAAAATACTATGCACTTATATTTAAAATAAAACGCTTGTTAAAAATAACTCATTTTAGCGATATGTAAATGTCAAGACCTTAGAAAAATAAGTTTCTGTTTTGAGTAGTTTCATTGAAAATTTTAAAATTATATTCAAGCACTTACAGTGAAATAAAATAATGAAATTGCACTAAATAATATAAAAACTCGGAAGAGGATATATATTTCTATTTTCCAGTCTAAATCCACATTACTTTTATAATTTGAAATAAAAAATCTGATAAAGAGCTGTGAACGCTTAGAAATCTTTATTTAAACATCTTTATAATTTATTTTGGAGTGTGAGTAATTATTTATATTAACATATCGAGGGCTATTGGCGACGGACCTCACAATTTTGAGCGCCGGTCAAGCAACGAGGATGACACCTGAGCTGGCCTCTCCAAACTTCATTAAGCTCTCCAACGGGAGGACTTGTGACCTCGACTGCATTTAACATGTATTAGCCCTGTTACAAGGCAGGTATTTAGTGGCACCTAGGCTCGAACCTACTGCTCGACGAAAATAATCCCGGCCGAAAGTCAACGACCACGACCACTAGGCTACCGTGGCCACAATTTATTATGGAAGACTCTCATATGCTCAACATCGCAGTCATTTTATTCCTTCAATGATCTCGGTAATTGGAGATTCACATAATTCATGTAATTCTCTCTGATATCTCTAGCACCGGTGAAATATCTGGTGCTCTTTTTGAAAGTGTAATGGATATTTAAAGGAAGTATATTTGAATGAATTTGTTCACACACTCTTGATGGTCATGATCTTGAGCTCGCGGTTAGGGTTTAGAGTCCTGATTCTGCTGAAGATCCGCCGTGTATTAGGTTTGATGCAAGTTAAAATTTGTTATGTCTTCAATTTCTCATATTGGCACGGTGTGGAAGTTTGGAGAGTGAGGTGTTGTTCTCGTCACTTGACCGAGGTCTTCGTATTGTTTTTGAAAGCGATGTTAATAAAACAATCAATCAATCCTGATCTTGGAGAGGGAGAAGGAGGAAAGAAATGGTATGTCTTCGTGAATTTACATCAATTTAGCTTACAATTCCCTATAAATTATTCTAACTCGATATTAATATAAAAATAAGAAAAATACTTGTTTTAAAATTTCTTCTTTAAACGTGTGAAAAAAAAATATGTGTATAAAATAATCTTAACACTCTGATATTGAAGCAGATAATTATCAGTATATCTCATAGATTTTGTTTCTGTTTTCAATACAAATAAATACATACTCATATAATAAGTATTGATTACGATGTAATAAATGATGATCACAACTTAAACTATTGTTTTAATATATAGGGCTTAAGTAGAACATATATATGTAAGAGGAAGAGCATATACTGTGTATTCTTGAAGGCAGGAGTTTACTTCTAAAATTACTGAGAAAATATGACGTGCTTAGGGCAAGGGGTTCTGATCCTATGGATCCCTTGCGTATACCATTAATGTATATGCATGAAGTGAATAGCAATAATAATTTTGAGTCTCATTTCAGGTCTAAATTGTGACAATGAAAAAAGAAAATCCACAACAAAAGTGAACAAGATAAAGCCCACAACGAAGAAAGGGAAAACAAAAAAACCGGCCAAAGCTCCAAACTTAGAAAATGTGCATATTCTTCCAAAAATAGCGCCGATAAAAGCTGAGGATCTCATTTCCAAGAAATCAGATAAAATTAGCCAAAAGTCCCCTGGCAACATACAAAAAGTATTGATTCTTTCTTATTTTGAATCGGGCCCTCCTCAGATTGATGATATTCTGAGTAATCATCCAGATATATTTTACTTCCACGAACCACTTTATCCATTTGACACGACTCCATCCAAAGATGGCGAAGAACCGATATCTCGAAGATTTATCGGTGAGGCGACCGAATACCTCTCAGATCTTTTCGACTGCAAAATTATCGACTCTAAGTTAGGTTATTCCGAAGATATTGTGAAGAAAATGGCTAAGAAAGCTTTTTCTTTCTGTCGGGATCAACAACGCAACATATCGGAATGCGTCCAACATTTGTGTCAATCGAAACCGGTTGTCCTCGCTAAGACAATCCGTGTTTACATCCAAGATGTCCACGCTTTCCTGATGAGAAACAGAGGATCAGCCAAATTAATCATCCTGCAGCAAGATCCGAGAGTAAATCTACATATGCGAAACAGAAAAACTCATCCAGGATGGACGACAGGTTCAGACATGTTTTTCCAAGGCAGAAGTCTTTGTTCTAGAATGCTTCACGACGCGCAGAACGCCAGACGGCTTGAAGGCAGTGGTCATAAGAATTTCTACAGGGTTGTTCTATATGAACATTTCCTGAAAAATCCTGAGAATATCCTAAGAGGTATTCTGTCATACATAGGTATCAATTCCGAGCCTGAAACGGTCAAAGAAATTCTACGAAGTGCCAATGTTTATAAACATTTGCGCAGAGTAAATCTTAACAAATGGGAGTGGATACCTGATGACGATGCTGGACTGAACGTAGATAAGGCATGTACTTTCTTTTATAAGTATTCCCTCTACAACCCGATGATGCAGAAGCCTGGAGTAGTTCAGAGGTACAACCTGTGTCAATATTGTGATTAAAATAATTTCGTATCTTGTTCAATCTTATATAGTTAGAATAGCTTAATATTCCATTTTCAGCGAGCTTGTATTCGACAAAACCTCAAAAAAAAAAAAAAAAAAAAATTCTATTTCTATTCATATTAAGAAAATATAACTGTAAATGTAACCTTGAGAGGACTGCTGCTAATTACGTTTATAAGAGATTCTTCAATAAATTATGAACATATTAAAATATACATGCAAAATTTTCTATCAGGAAAAGAATGCTGTATTCTATCCTCGTACGTTTAGTATTGAAACACGAATTATACAATACTAATAATTGTATTTAGATTTTGTAGTTTTTTTTCAAAGTCTAACCTTCAACGTCTTTTTCATAAACATATACAAAATGAACAGTGTGTTATATAATTACTCTAGTTATTGTAACATTTTCACTTAACGACACATATCATTTTATGAAAAAAAAAAGATTATATTTCAAAAATTGTTGCGAAGTCAAATCACTTTATAAATAAATATTAAAATAAACAACTTTTTTTATGTGAATTTAATGCACAAATAATTGAAGTTACTATTAATTTCAGACAGAATTTCTTAGCTTCAACAAGAACATAATAATGACACCATTAACGATAGATCTACTTTGGGCAAACTCTTAAAATTTTATTAAAATTGCAACTTATGCAGAAATGGCTTCAGTATTTTGATTCTCTTACTTTAAATATGCTTATAATCGGATTGAGCTTTTTCATATGAGCAATTTCTGAAAATGGAAACCAAATGTTATTTTATCAATATTAATTTATCTTTTACAGTACAAAAAGTAATTGATACCTTCACGTATTTTTACTTAACTTGAGATTAACAAAGAAATAACAGTTGGGTTGTAATTTGCAAAGTGCCTAATCTAAATATATTGTGTAGTTAAAAATAAACTTAATAATATTATCAGATTTCAAAACTCTTATTCACTTATTAAATCCTTCTTTATCTCAGACTATCTCTGACTTGATTTTTATATTAACGTCGCACTTAAAAGTAAAACGAAGGTCATTGGCGACGGACTTCTTAATTCTGAGCCTCGGTTGTGGACGACACCTGAGCTTCCACAACCACCTCAAAACTTCCAGATCACACCAATGGGAAGGATTTGGAGCCACGACAGATATAACGCGCATCGGCCCGCGATATAGCGGGTCTTTGGTGGCCTCAGGACATGAACCCACGACTTGACAAAAACAACGCTAGCCACCAGCTTTGCGACCATGACCACTCGGTGACAGACGCCACAGGCTATCATTAGAAGACTTTTATATAGAACAAATGCATGTTTTTAAGGGATTGCTCGTCAACGCAAACGTATTATGGAACAACATGGTAATCAAATAAATTACTTTTGATTCAAACATCTAAATGTAGTATTTCTTGTCCATATAGATTATATTTTAATTTCTGGTTGTGTATAATAAATAATTGATTCTGATTCATACAAATGTATCAAAAATAATTATCTGAAATTACTAATATTATTGCATAAAATTTGAATCAAGTAAATGTGTTATTTTTCAAAAGTGTATAAAAAAGTTAATAAATTTAAAGTTTTATTGATTGTTGATATCTGTTTCCATTTGTAACATATTAAAGATCTACAAGTATGAAACTTCACGTGGCACAGTTAATCGAGAAATTAAATGAAACAATTAAATATAAAACTGCACAAAATATACTTTTAATTACGTTACTAAGATAATTAGAACAGAGCTTTCTGATTAAATAAATTAATGAACCATGACTTTTTTTAACAAGTTAAAATAATGTTTTGTTAAATATTTGCTTTTGTAAGGAACAACAAATTGTGTACAATTTTATCCTTCAAAGCTGGTCTTTTTTCTACGAACTTTTGTTTAAATGTTTCTTCCCAGTATATACTGGTAGAACAGTAATCAGTAACCGATAAACGAACGTGTTGTTCATATTACATCCAATGTAGTAGGAGTGTTTTTAAGTAAGTATCGTTTTTAAATGTGTGGAAGCTGCAGCGTTAATTTCGTCATTTCACGCAGCTGCAATGAGTACCTACATCTTGGTGAATCTCAAACTCCAGCGCAAAAAAATTCGTTCCCATTTACGATTATTTGTACGCTTTGAAAATGCCTCACACAATTGAAGATGCTACCGATTTTGAAATATGTGTCTCATTTTCTGCATGCAAAAGGTGTGAAAGCTGCCGAAATTCATCAGCAGATTGATGAAATGTGTGGTCATGTTGTGGGGAATCACTTCTTCTACCGTCTCTTTTCCATAACTCAATCAAATAATGTAACTTTATCTGAAAGTCAATAACCTACAAAGGCAAACACTAGACAAATCTCGCACAACTATTATTCAATAGCCTTGCAGCATAATGTTTGATGGATATGTGCTATCCTAGATAACACCCTAGATAGATTCATCTATTCAACTAATACCGAATTAATAGTGTTTTATCAAAATCTCCCCAGTTGAGGTTGACTTGATTTCTTGACTCCACTACGATCACTATCGTCCTTAGCGACTCTTGATATCGTCTATCGCCTGTAAGGCATATACTCAACGCTAGTACCACTCGGCCTCTATCCTCAAAATTTCCCTTTGCTTATATACTCTCCTATCTAGCTCACTTCACTTTACTTCTATCTGCCTCTGATTAGAATAATGTTTCATTTTGGTTGGAGAGAAATTACTTAATTTATGCAATCAATCTCAATTAAAGTCCCTAAGGGTAGTGAAGAGAAAATTGCGAATAGTCCAACGTCACAATGTGACATTGGAAACAAACAATGATCCACAAAATGGAGACATTTAACATCATCAAAAAAAATGAAGCTCAAGCAACCAGTTTCAGCACTCAGAATAATTTGCGTTGTGTTTTGTGATATTATTGTTTGTGGGATTTTTGACTCGAGGAGACGCAATAAATTCTGTGATATTTTGTGATACTTTAACTAAACTACATTGTGCTATTCAAAACAAAAGACGTGACATGCTCAATAAAGGGATTGTTTTGTTGCAGGATAAGGCACATCCACACGTAACTCGTCGAATCCGTATTCTCATCACATCATATGGCTTGGAATAACATGATCCCCTTAGTATAGCCCTGATCTGGCTCCCAGAGGCTTCCACTTGTTTCTTCATTCGAGAAAGAATTTAGGTCGTGAGCGCCATGGTGACAATGATGGTGTCAAAAGGCGGTGCTGCAATGGTCAGCCCATCAGGTTTCTATGAGGATGGAATACAGAATCTGGCTGTATGACATGATACATGCCTTATTAGTAAAGATAATTATATTGAATAGTAGATTAAGGTAAAGGATTTCGTATAAAAATAACTCTCTTTGTTTTTTTAATATCAAAGCGGTACTTTCTTAAAAACACTTTGATATTCTTAAAGCCGGATGCATAACACTCATTGGTGTTGAATTTCAACTTTCTTTCAATGTATTTTTATTAAAAGCTGTGAGTATAAACATTTCAAGTTCCACTGAAAATAATCGGTGCTGATCTAAATGTCACAAAATACATATATTGCCTTTACTACATTCTGCGATTACAAAATATTTTGCAAATTCTGAATAATCAGAGACATTATCAAATACCGAACATACACAGTAATAGGGCAGAAAAATACCACAGGTTTACTGGAAAATCACAAATAATACGTTTTTAAAAAGGGAAAACTGTGCATAATTTTGTATGAAATATATTGCAGTATATACGCAAATAAAGTGTCAGACACACGAAATAACTAAGACTTCAAAACATTCACTGTTATATATTGATAGTCTTTATTATAGAATTGAAGCAGAAAGCATAAAATAAATTTCTGTGACATGGCAGCCTGTGTAAAAACGCTGGATAAATGGCAGAACTGAAAATGTGAAATGTCGGATTATAGAAAAAGTACTGTATCGAGTAAAATAATTAAATTTTTGTAATTAAAAATCTAGCTAAATGAAGACCCAGGGAGCTTTTCTCAATGGGATGAATTAATTTTAAACTAATCTAATTTTTTTTTATGTTGGGTATGTTATACCTCAATGTCTTTATAATCAGATGTAGTTAATTTCATAGATATCACTTATTAGGATCGGCATTGAATTAATATTATTAAAAAAAGAATAAAAAATTGTATTCTTAAAATATTTTCTCCAACACGCACATTTCCATTCCAAATATCCTAGGTAGTAAAAATGTGTAAGTTGATCTTTAACTAGATTTACTATTAATAGAAAAATGCGTTAAAATATTGGTACAAAATAATCAAAAATGTTAAGCTTTCTGCATAAAAAATTATTTGTAGTTTGAAAAATAAAATACTTAGCAGGACTGGAAAAAATTTGTAAAACCCTTTAATCGATATAGGAAATAAAAAAGTATTTATATCAGAAGCTAAATATAACTTAATGTTGAAAAAATCAAACTTTGATATTTAGACAAAATATATATTTTACATTTTACAACACAAAAAATACTTTTAAAATAAATACATTTTTAAAAAATATTTTGAGTGAAAATATAAATATTTATAAAAATATTTTTTTATTTTTATTTTTATTGCAGGATCTGTGAATCAGTCTTGATCAAGGCAACTTTCTTATAAAAATTTAAAAAAAAGTATTTGAACCAAAAAATTAAGTAGAATCAGCAGACCAGAATCAGAAACGAAATCTATAATTTGCTTAAGTTACCTTTTTACCAAAAAACATTACTTTTTATTTAAGTACAGAGATTTGTTTAAATTGCATTTATCTGAGTGAATGATTGTGATTGTTTATTAACGTCAACCTGAGAAGCAGCACGAGGACGAATGGCGATGGACTTCGTAATTTTGAACCTCGGCCTTGTGACGAGATCAACACCTGAGCTGGCACCTCCCTCTGAAAACTTCCACACCACACCACACGAGTTCTTGATCATGATCACTAAGCTACCGCGGCTGCTGCATTTATTGGATTTCTGAAAAGTTAAATTCTCAAATTAAATTAATTTTAACTTAAAGATGTTTTATTGAATGCAACATGTATACTAAATTAAAAACATCAGAAATTTTCAATTGTTTGATTGTTTTAATTGTGAGATGCATATGAAATACGATGTACATTGTTGAAATTCGTGTGTAGCGATAATCTTTGCATCAACATCAAAATGGAAATATATCTTTCCAAACTGAGACAAACTTTAAGCATTCATTATAGAATACTTTGTAAGGGCCTCTGATCTTTACTTCCATTTGTCATTATTAATTTTAATTGAAAAAATCACTTATTATAAGTCAAAAAAAAAAGAAAGTCAGAAGATAATCAAGTTCTTTTTATTAATGAAGTTCTATATATGCTAAGTTTAATCCCTATTGACATCAAGCCTCTCTCTGTGGCAACTTTTTCTGAATTATTGTTTTGAACATTAATTTAATTTGTCTCTTACCAAGTAACTCGGGCTCGAGTGAGTAAAATAGCTAGAGTTGAAGGTTCGATTCATGAACCCTTTTTCCGTAATTTCAAGACATCATCTGATAGCTTCTTTGATTATGAAAACTTGATTTCGACGTCTTACATTGATTCACCTTTATTTTTCTAAGCCCTATCATCAAATAATTAACTTTCAACTACAGTATTAAATTCTTGGCTGCTTATATATGTATTTCAAAACATATTTTTTTTACATTTCATAAATTCATCTAATTTACTTGAATCACGTTTCATTTTGCTGTTCCAAGTTTCATTTAAAACAATTCAATCAGGAAAGCCACCGAGGTTAGTTGAAAGGCAAATCGCGACACAGCCTACTGTTACAACTCAATGAACATAAAACAACCACAACGTCGAAAACATTTTCCAATTAATATAATTGGAAGAAAGAATAATCAAACACACCCGAGAAGAATAAGAAACAACAGAAAGAAATTCTTCAATTGACGAAAATTAATAAGGAAGATTTTCAAAGAAAGTTTTTCTAAAATAATTGTAAGAAAATTCAGAAACGTTTGAAGGCTATGTATATGAAATAAGTATATCTCAGACTTTATTCGAAATTATTACATCTAACTTAAAAATAGTGAGTAAAATGATTAAATTCATAAACATATCCGTTTGATTAAAACAGTTCAGCGGCAGTTCATTCCAATGCAAAATATTTAAGTTAAGATATTGATTTCTGAATTTTATCAAGTAAGTCATAATGCCACTGAAATCTAGCTTGAACAATATGATTTAATAACGGTATATGAAATAAAATAAAATAATTGTTTCAACATAAAAAAATTCATTTTAAAAATTTCATGCTATAAATATATTACCATTCCATATATATATATATATGTGTGTGTGTGTGTGAGTGTATAAAGATTCAACTTATAAAAATAATTAAACTTTTTAATTTATCCCATTCTTAAACTCACAGTAAATAGTTCATTCTTGTTTTCTGATACAATTCCTAGTTATCCTTTAATTTATAGGGTCACGCGCTCGTAAAATCTGCTAAATCAATTTTTTCCACCATCGTATATCTGTACGGATACTCCTTGCCAAACGGCGTGTTTTCCTTTAAGTCCCTGAAAAATGTGTTCTTCCAACACCAGTTGATCTAAAGAAATCCCTTTATATAAATTCCAAAGAAGGTAAAATTCTCCTTCTTTTGCTCTGGGCATGGAGGCCAGAACCGCGCTGCTGATCTTATCAAAATGTATTTAATGATCTTATCAAATGCCCCCCCTTCCATATATATATAAGTGTGTGTGCGTGTGTTTATTAATATAATATGAGAGAGAGGCAATTACATCGTGATAGCGGTGGACGCAGCGCAATTTGCGTCCCTTCGCTTCCGTGTCTAAGTCAGAAGTGAGCGAAACTACCCCTGTTTGGAATTTAAACGCAAGGATTATTCAGATCCCATGATATTAGATATAGGGATCTTTAGGTATTTCAGCTGGAGACGACAGGTGGAAAATGAAACCTTCCTGCCAGTTTGAAGCGTGAGAGTCCCTGACTGAGCTAATTTCAAGAGAGCATGATTGCCTAAATTAAAAACTAAAATTGAATTGCACCAGAAAACAATATGTACTTCCCACTATGACACTATGATAGTTAAAGTATAGAAAAAAAATTAGAAAAGTAAATTGAATTTAAGCGAAATCATGAAATATATATATATATATATATAATGTTAGTTCAAGATTAATAAAACACAGTCTGAATACATGGATGAAATGAACAGTCCTTTTTTTCATGACAATAATGTTTATTGATGCTAGCATAGAGAGCGTTACGTACTGATGGACTTAAACCGGCTTCCGGCCACCAAGGCCGAAGCGAAAGACCATATGAAGATTACAGCAGAAGTGAGAAGAGAAGAGAGCTTAAGAGAGAGAATTTCGTTGTGTTTTTCGTTATGTAGTCGGGATATTTCAAAATAAATGTTATATAACATGTGGTACAGGATAAGGGACTCTGGGGGAATGTTAAAATAGACAAGGAGTCTAATAGGGATTATTTTGGCAGATTTATGATCGCGGGAACGCGAATTTAACCAGTTTTATGAGCGTGTAATCTAATTAATATAAGGATAATTTGGAATGGGATCAGGAAATAAGAATGAACTCTTTACTTTTGAATCAGGAAATAGGATAGAATATATAATTAAATTATTATTAAGAGAAATTATTGAATTAAAGCTAAATCAATACATACATACATATATATATATATATATAATTCAAATTTTTCTTTTGTCATATTCGCTCTGAGTAAGTTCCGCTGTGACATGGCTCATTTTTGAAAAGACATAGAGTTCCAAAAGGTCGCGTTGCCAGGAGAGGTTAATCACGCAGTCATTTTCTAGGGTGAATGCTTTGACGTTTCGAAGCTATTAAAAATTCCTCCTATCCAACAGCATTTCAAACTTTTGGCTAAGTCTCCGGATAATTAGATACTAATTAAAGCGGTTAAATGAGACGGTGACTGGCTTTGTCCGATTGCTGTAAAAATGCCATTCTTCCTCAGATTCCCCTTGGGAAGGAAGTTATGGCTCGGCCTTCAAATTTAATTACTCAGTTGAGGAGTGAGATCTCGCGTTCCGGTCGGAGATCAAGAGAGTTAAGTGTAATTAAAATGCATTTGGTGCAGAGCAGGGTTGCATCAAAGCATGGGGACGTCGATTGATGGGACTGAACATAACTTTATAGGGATATTTAGATACATAAAAATAGCATTTTTGTTCGAAATGTGAATAAAAGATCGAGCTTTAGTTATATTTAAATCGGTACATATTGGGATGTATATTGATTCAAAAATGTCTAAGACTATAGGCATGCTAACTTTTAAAAGTTAAATTTCTTACGTTAATTAAACTTGGTTATTTCTGATAATTCGATCTTTAAAGCAGTTGGGAAGTGAACTCTCAGTTCTGAATAATACTGAAGAGAGAGCAACGACATTTGAGCTTTTGACTCACTCTGTTATTTTTTTTTTCATTACATAAATATCAAGATGCACACTTAAATGTGCGATATCCCGTATTATTTACCACTTTGAGGATTACCTCCGTTAGATAAGTATGGGACTTACCTCGAACGACATGAGTAATTTTTATTTTTTCTCATGTGGTTTGCTGTTTTCGATAAACACTAAAAAAAAGGGTGACGTACATAAGAAAAAAGTTAGCCACTAAGTAGTGATTCCCGGTATGATACAATACGTTTTATATTTTACACTTCGTGATTTATGATAAAGTAATCATTAATTTATAATACTTTTGCATTTCTTCTGTGTTAAGAATATTTAAGACAAAGTTGATAAATAAATTTGGAATAAAAAATGTGTAATAAATTCATGATAGAAAGGATTTTTGGGAGGTAAATACGAAGTTTCTGTGAATATATAAATAAATTACGGCATAAGAGCCTTAATATGAAATAGCATTGAACGTAAATTTCATATAAATTGATATATATATAAATAAATCGCAAAATTGACGTTTGATGGAAAATACCGTTTCTCATTCTTGGAAATCTGGGAGATCCATTAAAACCCATGTTATAAATTTGAATATAAATAATTATAGTTTGTATGATGTTATCAAAGAAAATATGTTATCTGTTCAGAATCGTAATATCAAATTTCAGGGTCAAATGATAAGTATAAAATTTTGTTTGAGATAAAAAAAAAATTTGATTTTGATGATATTAAACAGAAAAAAGATGTATGCTTTGATATTATACTGTTGCTATTTCGCATATATATTTTATGAACATTTGGGATGGTATCAGGAGAGATATTTCTCAATGCTTCTCATTATACTTCAATTCAACGTTAAAGATATAGGCTGTGAAGTTGGAAAGTATTCTAGATTTTTTTTGCTAAGAATTTAAAAAAAACCATAATAGTATTTCCGATTTATCAATGCGTATTTGAAAAATTGGGAGTCATTTATAATAAGATCGTAAATATTTTCGATATGTGAAAAAGAACGTAGCCTGAAAATTAAAATGATAGAAAACAAAAAAAAAAAAAAGATATGTTAATTGCTTTCATTAAATTTACAATCATACTTCCATTTAATTAACATTTGTAACAAATTAAAATATGTAATGAATGAAAAATATTTTAGAAATAAAGAAACTAAATTATTTTAATTATTGTAGTTTAACCCAATATATACAAATATATATGTATTTCGGGTTGGCTTAATGCGTGTCTAATGGTATGCAAATAATGAGAAGTGATTATTCTCAAAGACTGACTTTTAGTTATCGGACGTAGGACGAAAACATTTAAATCTGGACAAAGACAAATACAAATACAACTACTAAGATACTACAATAACGTTCTAGTGCCCTTTCGCTAAGCAAAACATATAATTCCCGTGAGAAACCCATTATCTAACATAATGCTCCAGTGCTTAACAGCTTAAGAAATCTCCAGCAGACTCACACAGTCTGCTCCTGCTGACTTTCCAGCCGCTTCTCTCTGTCCAAGACTCCTGCGATGCGTTCCCGATAAATTCCAAGCCACGTCTCTCCAACCAAGACTTTCCAAGTCCGTTCCTGATGGCATCCAAGCCACGTTTCCTCATTTTTCCTCGCCTGCACCATGCTCCTCTTGCACAGCTCTGCCTTTTGAGTGTACTCTCGTTCCCACATTTCACTACACACACACACACACACACCACACACAACACACACACACACACACACACACACACACACACACAGACACACACACACACACACACACACACACACACACACACACACACACACATTACGGTCAGAGGCGACCAGCTGCGGCTCTTGCTTGTGAACAGGGAGAGAGCGCCCCGGGAACGAGAACGAAAAGGTGCTGTTCGAACGCGCGGAGGCGAGAAAAAAAGAACTAACTAATAACTGAGAGAAGGCAGTTGAGTGAATATTTATGCTGTTACCACACGAAGGTAGTAACATCTACCTGTGATGCAGTACATGTAATACATCAGTGTGTACCCAGTTATTGTCAACATTAAATCATTTTATATTAACTTCAGTTGCTCTTTGTGTGAGATGTTTAATTCATATATATATAATGATTCAACTTTAATTTGTAATAGTTTCACTGAAAAATAATTTAATTTCTTAATTATTTACATTCTCTCATTTGAAAGTAAAGAGTTCATTCTTATTTCCTGATACCATTCCTTTTTAAATTTAATTTATGCAATCACGCGCTCTTAAAATTTATATATTTTTTTTTGAAAAATAAAATTTTTCTCACGGATTCCGACCTGTAAGGATAATCCCTAGTGGACTTTCTATTTGCAGCTAAAGTCCCTGAGAATCCCTACATCTATACCACGTGACCTATTATGTCTAAAAGAGAAAATCCCTTCTATAAAAACTCAATGTCAGTGAAAATTCCCTCTCTTCTGGTTTTTTTACTCACTGGAATTGTATAATGAAACGGCGGAGTTGTATCTCCAGTCCTATGGATCTCTCTCTCTCACTTTATGCCTAATAAATACAATGGAGATGGAACTTGGCTTCAACACATTATATTTAATTAATTAAAATTTTCTAAATCGCTATATATATATATAACACTTTAGACAATTTATATATATTTATACTCTCTCTCTATATATATGTTATGTCACGAATAGCACCCGCGAATGAGCCGTCAGCACACGCCGACAAAGCGATGATTTCAACAAAGAGGAGCCCATGGTGATAGTAATATTTTGTATCTGTTATCTTTTTCTCATGTGATGTTAAACTAGGATCCTAGAAGGAGCAATCAAGGAATATAGTAGTATTCGATCATGTCGCGAAGACAATATAAGAATGTGAAAATATTGCAAAATAATTATCAGCAACTTTTTAAATTAATCTGTTCTCAATATATACTTGTGAAACCAATTTATGAGTCGTTCACTTTATTTAAGAGTATTGTGTGATTTTAACATTGAGCCACATACATCACTGGTAATGACGGCCTTTTTAGAGAACAATAAACAACAGAGGAATATATCGGCACAGATCCCCTCGAATGTTCTTTGAAATGAGCTGAATATTCGAAAGGAAGGGAGGGAATTACAAAAATATTGAATATAAAGGTTTTGTAGCATGAGGGATCCAATTAAATATACGTTTTATTTTACGTTGCAAATCTCTATTTTGTAATTGTATTTGATAATTTACGTTTTACATAATAATATTATTTTTTAAAATTATTTTATGTTTCAGGAAAAAATATCTAAAGTTTGGTGCAAAAACTTTAATAAACAGATACGTAGAATTTTTTTTATCTTCAAATATTTGAAAAATTCATTTAAAATTAGAGGAACATTTTTAAGCCCCTTTAACTTGAAAACATTCGAGTGGAATTTAATAAATTTTAAGATGAAAAAAATCAGATATTTAAAAAACGGCATCGTTTAGGGAAAGTTCTTGTACAGAAGATAATTAGGTAAGTTAAGCTAATTAATTAATTCAATAACAGAGTAACTTATTTCCGTTTTATCTCATTTTGTGATAACTGTTCATATATGCTTCTAATTGTTATGAAATAATAAATGTGTTTTGTAATAAAGTCCAACCCAAAACAAACATTTGAAAAACCATAATAGTTTCTCATATTTTCACCTTTATTCACAAATTTATTATTTAATTTTTTTTTTCATTTATTTATGCAGAAAATCTTACTAAGTACCTTTGAAAGTGGGCTTTAAAAATATAACTTCTATCAAATCATAGAACATCTACAGAATCAAGAACTTAATAAAGAGCACTTTTCTCGTTAAATTTGAAATTTAACATTCAAATTATAATCAAAATGTTCTATAATAAATGTAAAGAGAATATAAGGACACGTCAAAGTAATGTAAAAAAAAGCTGTTAAACATCAGGTTACGTTACCTTCAAAAAATTACAAATTTCAAATTTATTCCCATACAACAATAAAACTCCAAATATGCGATTTATTACGTTTAAAGTTATATCGATGAAACATTTTCATTCCCGTGAATCTCGTCATTAGCTATGGGGTTATGGTTAATTACATTCTTCCCCACTGAATTGAAAATAGGATGTTATTTGCATATTTCCTGAATTCCAACAACTTCAAGTATTTTTCAAGTACTTTTTGGAAGAGATGCAGAGGGTCTTGTTAACAGTGGAAGAGGCCTTATTGAGTATTCAGCGAGATGCAACGAGAAAATTTTCTTGAATTCAAGCCATTGTTATGGAAATAAGTATCATCATGTTCATTATCATTTTGTGATGGAACGCTAGAGTTCGAAAAAGAAATCCGTGTTCCTCACGTAGTTTGAAGATGTCTTTCAAATAATTTCTTTTCGATAAAATATTTCTAATCTTCATCTTATTTGCATGCAAGTAATTAAAAAAAAAATACACTTAGAAACGGACGTTATATCAATTACTTTTTCGATAATATTAAAAGTGAAACAGAAATAAAAGAATTTTTTAAAAGTAAAACTTGTAGCTGAATTGTTTGACCATGAAGAAAAAAAATGACAAGAATTTTTTAAAATAAATATTCAAATGCTTTTTATTAATTAGATAAAAATTCCTTCCATTTGTTTTTCTGCTGGCTTAAAATATCTAGAGATATTAAGGTTGAATATTTGTTAATATGCAACATTAAAATAGTGAATTAATTATATTTCCAGCATTACTTAATTTCTCTAGAAGAAGTCAGAGTATATTTTATCAAAATAAGTAACTAATAACGTTTCTCTTAAAAGCAAAAATAGGAAAACGCAATATTTAGAAATCACTTCATTAAATGGAAAAAAGTTTCAAGCGTTTTCTGAAATTATCTGTTACCAACATTGATAGAAATATAACTTACTATTTGTAAGTGTTAAATTAATATACTTAAATCTAAATGTAAAGTCAAAGTTTTTATTTAAGAAACCCTAATCTTGCATGTGAAATCGCACAATTGTTTATTTTCTTTGATTCAATTAGTATTTAACTGTTTGTGAATGGACAAACAGTTATGTTTCACACAAATGAATGAAGAAAAACTTATACAATCATTATTACGTTGATTTTAATACTAATTTAAAATTAATAGGTCGTAAAAATAACTTATCATATATATAATTAAAAACTGAGATGTAATAATTATCCTTTTTTGGAGATGTTTATTTTCACAATAAAATTATTTTGATCTTATCAAACAGAACCAATCATAAAAAATATCAAGATATAACCATAGAGGAATCAAAGCTCTAAAAAGTATTTTAAAATTAGTTATCAGATTAGTGAGCAGTTGTTATTTGTCATGAGTCAATCTGATTTTACGAGAAGTGGCTATTAAATAAAGGGACTGATGCTGTAAAACATTCCGTTTTGATGTCATACATATTTACTTAATATCATCTTCAATACACACCCCTTCTCTATCACCACAACGCTACATGCGAATTTTCGTTTGTTCGCAACAGTGCTGGAAGTCTTATGTCGGCCCCTTCACGAAGCATGTCGCTTTCTTTTTCACAGCTTCTGCGAAAGCAAATCTTGTTCCTTTTAATGCAGATAAAACAGAAACAGATAGAAGTCACATGGCGCAAGATCCGGCGAATAAGGCGGATGGTCTAACACTAGATATTGTACTTACAACCTCTTGACGGACAATGTGGGAAGAGCCGGCGCTTTGTACAGGTGAGAAATTTGCCGTACGCTTTTTTTGTCAATTCCTACAATCTCAGCAATCACAAGAACACAAAATCGACGGTCAGATCGAACCAAAATACCTATTTTTTTAATATTGTCATCCGTTTCTGACGCGGGTGGGCAACCTGGGAGTGAATCATCTTCAACGTCTTCTCTGCCATCTTGAAAACGTTTAAACCACGCAAAAACACGTGCACGCAGTAAACATTCATTACCATACACTTTTTTCAATAAATTATAAGTTTCAGCAGCGGAATTCAAATGAAATTTCATAACAAGTCGTTGTTTACTTATAATTTTTCTGGCGGATGAAGGAAAAAAACAACAACCTCCGATGCGAATGAAGGCTATGGTTATACTGATTTATTGTCAGAAACGCGCGCGAGAGGCACTGCATTCGAAAGAGAAGACTTCACGCTAAACTACTGTAGGTCGCTAGCGTTTGGCGCATGCACATTTCTTCTTTCAGCAACATAAGTCTCGGTTTTTAACAGCCACACTTCGTAAGACTCAGATTTTATTTTAATACATTAAATGTTCCAATACAAATTCAAAATAAATATAAAATTTGGGATAAAAATGCAATTTCAATTTTTAGTATAAAGATAAAAATGAATAATAACAAAATACTAATTGTTACTATATGCGATTCTGTAGTTATATTTATTACATATGCCTTTAATACAGAGAGTCAAATCTATGTTTTTCTACTGCAATTAGTTTGGAAAATACGTTTTTATCACACATTTGTTCTTTTAAATTAATTTGTTATAGTTAATTGTTTATCATATTCTTCTTCGTTTTGATAAGTATGACAAAAAAATTATTTTCTTGTCTCTTCTTTAGATCTTGATATATCCAAATTCACATTTTTGAGATACTTTACTTTTAAAATATAAGTTTTCACAGTTTTAATCTAAAGACAGTTTTTGAATTCATTGTTGCGTAAAAAAATAATTTTCTCAATATTGCATAGCTAAAAATTCTAACATCTCTTTTTTACTCTTTTTACATGTATTACGAAAGAGCAAAATAATTTTCAACTAATTTATTTAGAAGAGGAAATTTAAAAAAAATTAGATGCTTCAAATGGTTTAGAATACAATATCATAGAAAAAGCATTTTAAACGCTTCTATTCAGAAAGAATGCATAGAAATATGAACGATAGGGAAGGGGGTCAGAATTAATTTTTATGTTAATGTTGGAAGTATATAATAATAAAAATGCTTTTAAAATATAATTTTAAAATTGCATGTTTCAGTGCCGGATTTTCGTAGAAGCTTCATTCTGAAGTTATTAAAATTTACCTTCCCTGCCGATGATGTACCTCATATGTCAGGAAAATAAGTTTTTTGATTGATTGTTTACTACTGGCGACGAATCTCATAATTTTGAGCCTCTGTTGAATGAAGAGGACGAATCTTGAGCAGGCACCTCTCTCTTCTAACTTCCACACCACGCAAACAGGAGGAATTGGGACCTCGACGAAATTTAACGTGCAGCAGTTTCGCCACAGAACGGACCCTTGGAGAGAGAATCTTGGAAAATACTGTAATAAATAATGCAGATTCTCGTATCATTGAATAGATTCTAAGAAGCGTAATAACAAAATTAAATTCACGAATTTTTTTTGTTTCAAATTTTAAAAATGTGTGTAATTATTAAAGACAAATAAAACAGATAAAAAAATATTGCACCATAAAAATTAACACGGTTTCAAAGCATTGAAACAAAGGAATTTTATCTTCCAAGGAATTCAAAACGAAAACGATAATTCACAGTTCAGCGAAAAAAAAAGAACTGTCTATTACAAGAAAGAAATCGCTGATACTGAGCTTTTTTTTAACTGTTCGTGAATAATCTAGGGAAGAAATGAATGCCACAGAGAGACGTTATTTTCAAGGCCAATCCTACTTGTTTTAATAAAAAATAGACGAAACGTCACTACTGCAACCAATGAATCACAGATTAAAAAAATGATTGGATAGCAAAATAATTTCGGAACCGAAACCATACGGCCTATGTCTATTGGTTAAAATCGGAGTGAAGATCCAGTATATTCCTGTAGCACATCTCTTCCATCAGTATTGAATTCTTTCTTCTCAGATGAGTTACGATGGCTGCATCAGACCAATTTTATCAACCAGGAGATGTTCTTTATGAAGGTAAACCTTTTATGAGAGTGATTAAGAAGGATATGTGGGGTAAAATATGTTCCTGTTGCTTCAGTAGGTACGTGTTAATTTCTTTATTTCATATTTATGTTGCAGCGATGTCGGTTTTCTTCTTTCTGTGTGATCATCGCAAATTCCTTGATGTTCTTAAATATGCTGGTTGTAAGAAATTAATAAAATTGATAGTATTAGGAAAAAATAATTTAGTATGTCGCGTGTTTGAATATACTCTCTTTATCTTAAAATTAGTGCAGTGTATAATTCCTTCTTTTAGATTTGTTCTTATCCATGCTATGTGATTTCTATATAATTATTTATTTCAATGTATAAATTTAACAGTGTTTCCCAATGAAAATAAATGCATTTACTTTTTATGGTTAATCTCCAGTTAATTTGATATTTATTAAATGAAATGTTTCATGTAAATTCACTTTCTACCTAGGCAATATTCCACGGCCGGAATTATACTTCAAAAAATTAAGGAAAATTTCAAATATTTCTTATTTTTAAACTTAGAAAAAACTTTTATTATTGCAAATGTTGTTCAAAGTACTTATTTATTTGTGTTACATAATGCTTTCACTCGATATCGCTGCTAAATTAGGGCGTTTTCTTTTTTTGATGAAGTATTCTAATTTTGTTGTGTTCTTATATATATATATATATATATAGTATTTTGAGTGCTCCATATTTTTAATTTTTCCTTCAGTGTAGTATGTGAGTTTAGTAGCAGTGATATTTTTACACATTTATTGTATCGAATTCTATTTCAATATACTTCTACCGCGTTTTGAAGAAAACTCATATCATCATTTAGTTAATCTGTGTAGTTGAAATGTTGAGCTGTAAGGGAATTTTCCCAGTTCTAGGATTTTTCAGATGTAAATGACTCATACTGTACATTTAACGTTATTGATTCCTGAATTATTTGGATGTTTTATTGCAATTTAAATAAATTTTTAAGTTGCATTGTTACTAATTCGATTTTCTTAAAACAATTAAATTTTTAAATTTAATTCTTAACTTTCCGTTCGTAACTGATAAGAATGGATAAAACTTTAGATTGCTTAGATTTTATTACTATTATTATTGTATTGCATTGCTATTTATAAGTGAAGTCGTTATATTCTATAATGAACGTTAACGACATTATTTTTGAAATGGTCGTGAAAAAGCAATCAAGGCCCATCACTTTGCGCGAATTGTAAATCGCAAAATTGACGAGTTTTTATTGTGTAATTTAAATTCCGAAGAGTTTTAAATGAAAGAATGAAGAAAAAAAAAATTACGAACTTGTATTTCCGGTGGATTCTTACTATGAAGGGGGCGGGATACTGCAAAAGTTTCAGTTTCGAAACGATAACATAAAAATTTCACATCAATATTTGGAAAAAAAACTTATGGCAAATTCCTAATTTAGCGTACTTCTTGGCGCGTTTTTAAAATCGCGCCAAAGTGGCGCCAAATGCGGAATTCTCAAAGTCTTAAGTCGGAATCGAGATGGCGTTTTGACCGTTGGACAAAAAACATGTTAACTGTGAAATATAGAAAAACATGAGCCGAAGCGGTAGAAATGTTAAAGAAACGGCGAAATTTTATCCGATTGACAAAAAACGTATTAAATCAGCGTTTTGTGGCAAACATTAAAATAAGAAATAGGGTAGATCTTAATTTTACTTAAAACAATAAAATTATAATATATAGAACTAAAGAATTATAATATATAGATAATAAAATAAATAAGAAATAAAATATATATAGTATAATATATAATATAAATAAGAATTAGAATAAATCAATCGTCAGAATAGAAACGAGAACCCCTTTCATTGTAGGGTTACCACAAAAATACGATTCTTCCGATTTTACGACTTTCTGGAACTTTTCTGGCTGGGTTACCAGATAGGCGATTTATCGCCAATTTGAATTTTTCTCAGTCGCCAAAAGTACGCTAATTTAAGATCCACCCAAACTTATTTAAAATTGACGAACGTGAAACTAGAATCCTAGTATGTTTTTAAATTCCTACTATTAGCTCATACTCTCTCTCTATATATCTAGTTCAAATTTTCAATCTCTAATTAAATACTTTTTATTCATCCACTCAGGTTCAAATACATTGTTTTAAACTTGTAGCGGATGACACTTGATGTTAATACATTTTTATCAAATATTAATTAATTTAATTAACGTTTAGTCTGCGAAGCGGACCAGGGTAGCCACATATGGCAAAATACCGCCAAATAATTTAATAAAAAGTAACTAAAATAAAATTTTTCTTTGTTGACCCAAGTAGGAATTAACTTAAATTTTTTTAAATTACTTGTTTTTTAAGGGGACTTAGTACCTTTCGAAATCAAAAGTAGAACATTTTGACAAACTTTTTTCGCTTCTTTATAAATCAACAATTTTTTCTCATTTCAATATGAAACTTTGCCATTTTGTGTAAAAAATGTATAGTTAAAAATATTGGGTCAAGTCTTTTTAAATTACTATATTTTTTTAACATGAAATATGAGTACAAAAATTTAAAAAATAAATTAGCTTATTTTACGTTACCCACAAGATAACATTTGAAAGATGTACAGTAGAACCATAATTCTTATACCAAATTAAAGCTAAATAATGACCTTATTCTGTAAACCTCAAATTTTAAATTTATCTTTCATTAAAAAAATTGAAAATTAAAGAATTTATCAATTTTGTTTTTAGTAACTTTTTTTTCATATATCATGTTATTAAATTAAATCTAATCATCCCATTAACAAATTCGAGGTTCACAGAATAAAGATCTACAAGTACAACACTCGTGTAAAATTTTAAATTTCTACATGTAAAACATTTTTTTTTAATCTTGTGGGAATGTGTGAAAATAAGAAACTGAAAAAAAGAGGTTTGTTTGCATTGTATTACATAGAACAAGCCACTTTAGACATTTACATTTTTTGTTGCACAGGGCGTAATAATTGTCGGATTTTGACGTGGTTTGCTTTAAAATGTTCCTAACATTCAACACTATTTTTTGAAAACAAATTTGAAAAATTGAATTTTTGAAGATGCAAAGGTACTAAGTCTCCTTAAAATAAAAATCTAGGGTTGCAATGTTCATGGATAATGCTTGAACTGATATGTAGGTTTTGCACATTGGCAATTTATCAGCTTAAACTCCCGTCTCGAAGGGGTAGTGGGGCTAAACTGCTTACCGACCATGTTCCGTTGAAAACTATTAAGAGTGGGTAAATATTTTGATCGCTCAAATTTTAAAGATTTCATTATTATATTTATTCACATATATTTAAAAAAAAAAGTTTAATTATTTAAGTCGCTCTTACTAAATTATGTATTTTTTTATATCTGAAATTTTTAAATTGTTTAAACGAAAAGTGTATTATGTATATAGCACACTAATTTTATGTACGTAATAGATACTTTCATTATGTGTAATGATATGGATTTCAGACTTATAATGTTCTTTGTGGTATGTACAATGAATGGAGAAAATAAATCCGTTTAGGAAATGCGCATTCAGGATTATGTAAATGCCTTTTCAAAGTTTTTTGTTAAATATTAACATTTGATCATAAATTTCAAGAAACAAATATAAGATTCTGTTTAGAAAGTCGGATTTTATTTTAGCTTATCTGTAGTGAGAGCTGAACACGTTTAGATAAAAAAAATGGTATTGTTACCTGATGAAAGACACATAAAGATATCATAGGATGCAATGAATCAAACCTTCTGGTTTCAGTTTCGATGTTTTTTCAGCTGTAGACAGATTTATGTATTTGTTCATATTTGACTACAACAGTTCGCAGCATACTAAAGGTATAAACCTTTGCAAGGAATTGCCATTTGGTGCATTTTTAGCGGAAATACTTTTGTGTTGCTCGGAAGTAAAATATTTTATCTTCTTAATTTTTTCGATTCGCGATTAAAATATGAACACTAGCTGTGTAAACTTTTTATCAAATTCAGGCATATATTCAAACCATAAAATTACAGATGCTGATCAGACTATTTTTAAAAATTTTGCTTTTATCTGCATTTGAAAATTTTAAAAGCATTTAAATTAATGTTTAAATTTGTAAAAAATAAGAATTTGAACGATATATATTTGAAGCGAGACATAGGTAATCCAATAATCCTTCGTAATACGAACGTTCTGGAACTAAACATTCAGAAGATAACTTGATTCTAATTTTAATAACGTTATTTATCTAACTAGGTTATTAAATGAATTTGAATGCGATTCATCATTAAATAAATCAAACCCGTGTCCAGCTGTTGTACTGTGGTGGTGTCACTCTTTTCTTTCAGACGGAACTAAATTATGGTGATAATGTCTGAATTAACTTAAATTAGCCTAGTTAAACCTAATTCTAAAGAAGTTATTTTACCATTAAATGATCGATTGTTTTTGCAAAAACAGGTAATATATCTTAATAACATTTCTAACCACTTAAAAGACTCGGCGATTTCCGACCGTAACTGTTGCAGTGAATTGCATGAAAATTTGAATTTTTTTTTGTATAATTATGCAAGAGATCAAACAATAGAAAATTTAAGGTTTATAATTGATATTTTCGTATTTACATATTAAGTAACTGATAATTATCACATTAAAATAATTGTATCGTTTTATTATTTTTTTTCTAAAGAATTAGAAAAAATACCAATTTGTGGTTCATAAAGTTTTTTTAATTAACTAACGTCGCACTTAGAAGCGACACTAAGGCCGTTTACGACGGACTTCGTAATTTTAAACTTCTGTCAAGCCACGAAGATCGTAATTTTAAACCTCTGTCAAGCCACGAAGATGTAACGGAAATTGGCACTCTTAATTGTCCATGCCATCTTAAAGTCTCAATTTAACTTGCATCACTTCCATTGCATGACAGTCTGTGCGGAAATTATATGCATATTTTTTTTTAGTCAACCAAGGGGGTATTGTTTTGGATAGACTATAAATTGGCGTACCAGATCACTTTTCAGTAAAGTAGTAGTTATATATGTAAATGAGATTTTTTAAAACGAGATTTTTTAAAACTTGTTCTATTCCTTGATTTCACGGTTCTATCCATGGACTTATTGTAAAATTTTTCTTTATTCTTTTAATTTATACTTAATGGTTTTGGCTCTTATGTTTAAATATAAAAACTTTGTAATTTTAACTATTAACTAGGATATTCAAATATCTTAATTTTATGGTCCATAGGCTTGGATGTTAATTTTTTCTAGAATCTTTTATATTCAATTTAACAATTAAACGTTTCCTTTCATTTTAAGTATATTTAGCTTAAAATATATATTCAGTTGAATAATTAATTTTAGTTACCTTTGGCCTAAAATATATTTTTTAACAATTTATAATTTTCTTTAATATTAATTACATGTAGTTTAAAATATATTCAATTTTGCAATTTATAGTTTGTTTTAATTTTAATTACCTATAGCTTATATATTATTCAATTTAATAATTTATATCTATCTTTCGCTTCAATTTTATTTACACTTAGCTCAAATATATTCACTTAAATAATTTATCATTTGCTTTCATTTTAATTACATGTAGCTTATATTATTGTCCATTTCAATATTCCATCGTTTACTTGGATGCTAATGTTTAATCGAGTAATTAATTAAAAAACAATAGCAAATCAGGTTGCTAAATCTGTTCTTTGCAAAACTTCGCTTTAACATTATCATTATTAACATTTTTAATAACATTGTATTTTAGTATGTGATGTAATAATTTACCTTTTGTTCTGGGATCTTCCGACTTTTATCATTTTGTAACTTTTTTGCTGTCGATATTGGGGGAAAAAAGGAATTTCTTTGTGTCGAAATTATTAATAATAGGTAGGAGGGTCCCTGTAGCCTTCTCTTGATGCTGGGGTTGTGGTTTTCCTGGAGGGGTTTAACCAAAGCTCTGAACCCTTATGGTTAAGCTCGTCTCTCTTGAGATAGATAATAGAAGAATCAGAGCTTGGAAACCCGCGACTTCTCATGGAAACAGTGTCTGCCTTCAGCTCACAACTCTAAACCATTCGGCCAACATTCATCCAAAAAGTAAAGAGCAGACAATTTTGTATCGTTTCTCAGATTTTTGAGACTTTTAATATTAATCGAGACATTTTTTTTAAAAACCTCATAATTTAAAACTAAAATCAGAAATTTACTAAAATTAAGATTTAGTCTAATTTTAAGTTGAGAAATCAGACACATGAATAAACGATATGTAAGTCTTCGTTACTCTATTAAATAATAATCAAACAAATTAACCAATTACATCAGAATAATGTTTCTTTTGAATCATCAACATTGATACAAATTTTGTCCAGCTGTGATGTGTGTGAGATTGATTATTTAGTAATAACCCACTTAGAAGTCGCATAGGAGGAATATTGGCGGCGAATTTCTTAATTTTGATTCATTTTCAATTGACGAAATCCGAACCTAAACCGGCGACCTTCTTTCTGAATGTTATTACCCTGCCTACCTTTAGCCACCATTTTAACATTCGAAATAACTTCAAATAAATCATTTTCAAAAACATTATTCCACACCAACAGCGTACATTTCTGGAAACGATAATTCACATAAATGGAAGAAAGATGAAAAAAGTATTATTAATTGCTGTTAACTAGAAGTCGTCATTCGAAAAAAATGAATTCTATAAAATAAAGGAAAATGAAAAAGAATAATGACGTCACGGGACGCAATTCCTTCTTCTTTTTTTTGTTTTTTACTTTTACAAATCCATCTCTGATATCTGTCATCATCGCGGTATCACTAGTTTAAAACTTGGCATGTTCATAATATTTACAAAGGAATGCATATAACTCCTGATTTGGCTGTGTTGCCCTTCAATTTTGGTTTCAAAGACTCATCACTTGGATTAACGATTCCTAAATAAGTTGTATTTATAAAATCGGTTCTTTCATTTACAGTCACTAAATAAAATTTTTCATTATTTGTAATAGAGGGATGAGATGAAATTTACGACTTATATCAAGTGATAGGATAGCGAAAAAAATTGAGAAACTTGTTTCATTACTTATTCATTTATTTGAGGAGGAAATGTTTAATTGGTGAAAAGAACGTTGCAGCTTTTTTACAACGGATTTATTTCCTTTTTTAATGAAACTGACTCATGAAAAGTGAAGGGTAATTGAGAAATGCTTTTTCGTTTGACTGTTAATCCTATCCTAACCATTTTATCTCGAGCAGAGTTGGCCAAACCTTGGCGCATTGGATGATTATAAGTGGGTGCTTCAGTCAATTTTGAGCCATCGTTGTGTTGATTATAGTAGCAATTTAGTCAAATATATTGAAATAAAGTAAATATTGCAAGAGGCATTTGAAAAGTCATTTTCATATTATTGCTTAAGAAGAAAACTACTTTCTCTCTTTAAATAACCCCTTTTCAGTTAGAGAACAAAACATAATGCAAAATGCCCAGTAACATGCAAACGAAATGGATTTATTTCAAAATAAAATATACTGAGATTTTTTTCAATTCAAAATACGTCTGGCGAAATTAATTTCCGGTGTTCATACATAAATTAATTTCCGACACATAAGCATTATCCTGAGCTATGAAAATTTCCAAAATATGTTAATGATGTGATTTTAATTTTTTTTTCAGACACTATGAGTCACGATTGAAGTTTTGCAAAGCGTGTGGTATCATGAAATATTGTGGTAAAGACTGTCAGGTAATATTCTTATTTTTAAGAAAAGGAACAAAACGTTTTATAATAGAAGTTTGCAAAAATTGTTACATATATTACAAAAATCAGCAGAATTTCTTTAAAACTGTATCTCCTAATATGTCTTATAATTTCGAAATATAAGCGTAGGAAAAACCGTATAACTATATTATCTTCCTATTAAAACTTTTTGCTCCTGCAAAATAGAGGATATGCTGATTAGATGATGGGCTGTTGCCGAAGCAGAGGATGACAGGTAAGTACTGTAATGACAAAAATGATAGGAATTATCTTTTAAGAGCACTAGAGGTAATTGGATTAAGTTGTTTGGAATAATTGTATTTTATCTTTTATGATAGCCTTTTATCTTAATTTTCTAATCTTCCTGGTATTCCTTTAAACAGTCTCGAAAGAAAATTTTCTTGGAGTTCAGTATTAAGTTTGAGTAATCTTTTTAAAACTCATTTTTGAAGTTCGTGTAATTAGACTTTTTTAAAGCATTAGTTTTGTTCGATTCCTTAAGGAAATACAAAATTTTATGTGACTGAAGGCTAGAAACGGTTTTCCTCTCTCTTCTGATCTAATTGTTTGTTAAAATAGATAACTTAGTATACGCTATGGATATATTTAAAAATACCAAATGTAATTTCCAAGATTTAAGTATGAAAAAAACCCCTCATATACAGTAAGAGCAGGGGTGGCCAAACGTGACGCATACGCCAAACGTAGCGTATGGGATGATTATAAGGGGCTCTTCAGTCAGTTCTGAGTGAACTATCATTGTATCGAGTTCGGAAGCCGATTTTTTTGAGGGTCCAGAGTTTTACTTCTCTTACAAAAGATCATTCCTGACTTGTAGATTGGTGCTTAATTAAATTGTCGTATATTAGTTAATTTGCATGATTAAGTTATTATTTTCCCTCCATTAAGCGAAACGAGATTCTATCCATATCACTATTTAATATGGATTTAAAACAGCTTGTTTTATATGGCGTATCTGAATTCGTCTTGGTACATGATATCCTAAATTTTGGTCACTCCTGAGTTGAAGAGTCTGGGGAATTCTTTTCCTATGCATCACTGAACTGATGTTGAAATTATTTAGCTGTCACAAAAACACTAGACTGAAATTATGGTATATTTGTCTTTTAAATTTCAAAATGCCCTGTTGAGTCTTGCATCTTTATTTTGTTTCGCCACATCTAAACTCTCCTGTTCTTACAAAGAGATACGAGAAGTAGTTATTAGCTGAAGAGTTAATTCGAAATTTTCAGGAGACGACAGCTTTTGTTACTATTCAAGAACTTAATCATATAGTTCGAATGAAACTTGACGCCTACAATCTCTACGTTTCAAAAGGTCTCTAGAATTGACTTGTAAGCTCGATTTGCTTTATGATTTCTTGACCCTTTTCTTTTTTGCATGTTATCTGAAATTTCTCTGTTATGTTCAACTGAGTGTGAAACGAAATTATTCTTTCCACTTTTCTACCAACCACTTATTACATTTCGTTTTGACAATGATAATATTGATGTTCAATTTTGTTGTAAAAGAACTAAAAGTCTACATTGATTACAGCACATGATGACGTACAAACCAAGCATCTGCGTGTGTTTCTTAATGAAGTATAATAGTCATAGTCGAATTGTTAGACTGAAATAATCGTGTTATATATTAAGAAGCACTTTTTCAATTAGTTTTAAAACATGTATAAAGAGTACTATCAGAATCATTTCAAAATGCTCTTGGATTACAGAATCAAATACAGATTGATTTGAATGCTGATTTCATTCACCACCCAAAAGGCTATTGTTTTAGTCAACAACAAATAATCATCCGAGGACTTATAAAAAGTATTTCTAAATACCTTTTTTGGTTAAATAAATAAGGGAATAAATGAATTTAGTTGAGTGAACGAATGAATAAAGGAAAAGAGTGCATGAATAAATAAATGAATTAGATTTCCATTTGGTTGTCATATTATCGTGTCTGTAATTCTACAGGGTGATCAATTTAAATGAGTACCCGTTTGTCTTTTGTATTTTCCACATCTATAATGCAGCAAGACTTTCAACATCATTACTTATTTAATATTGCTATATTTATTGTGTGGGCCTTATTTTTTTTCACTTTCAAATGCGAAAACTCGTTTTTTAAACATAAATTATTACATTTTAAAAACATTAAAACATCATTAGTAATTTTTAATCCGATTCTGCGCAAATGATATGAGTAAATCACCTGCTTCTGTCAAAGTTTTTATTTATTTTTATTTTTGAAAGTTCATTTCGTAAGTTTATGAATGGCACCTATAAAAATCGTCCGCATGAACTAATTCTTAGATTTCAATGAATTCCGAAGTGTACATAATTCAACTTTTTTCTGTTTCACTGGAGACAAGATAGTTATTGCGAATTTCATGAAGACGCAGCTACTTAACACACGTCTAACCAAACAATAAAAGTGCTTAAGAATTCTTTGATGACTGTTTAATTTCTAAAGGCCTCTGATCACCAAGGTCACCAGACCTTACCCTGGTATAATTTTCTGTGGGGTTATCTCAAAGATAGGGTTTTCCAGAGAAGTCCTGCAAACATCAATGAATTAAAACAAATAATAACTGAAGAAATCTCATCAGTATCACCAACAATGATGCGAAGTGTGTCAGAAAACTTGGTTTCACGTGTTCATGTTTGCACTCAAAATGATAGAGAACATTTTCAACATTTGCTGTAAGGAATGATAATTTTTAAAAAATAAAAGTATGTTTTTCAAAAATAAACTGTATCACAGGATCAAGTAACATTGTGCTTCTCCATTTCTATTTTACCTCACAAATAAAGTTACAGCCCAACACTGTTGGAAATCATCTTCCACACTTAATCAAGGTTCAAACAGTGTCAGAATAGTTTCCACACACGTCAAATTTAAGGGTAATAAGAAAAACCAACGGTTTTTAAATTGATCACCCTGGTATTTAATTGGATGATTTGATCAATGGAGAAAAGAACCCCTTTTTTATAATTTAATAATTATAAATAAGTTAGCACCGATTTAGCTAATTAAAGTTAGCTAACTAAGTTATTTGCAAAACTTGCATAGAAAATTACTTTTGTTTCATTTTTCATTAAATTCAAAATTTTCTTGTAAATTATTTCAGAAAACAGATTGGCAGTATCACAAATTTGAATGTGGAGTACTGCGTCGTTGCTGTGATAACAGTTGGCCAAACTTTTCTCAGTTACTGGGAAACATAATATTGAAGATAAATGTAAGAATTTTTAAGTTATTTTATAATTTAAATATTTTTTTTTCATGGCACGAATGGTTTGAAAATTTTAGTCATAAATACGCAACTGTGATTCGGTACTAATTCATTTCAATTCAATTTTTGATTTTAACGACGAAAAGGTTTCAATCTTTCAAACGGAAATAAAAATATAAATTTATGTACTGCGAAATATAAGTAAAAAGTGTACAATCGTCATGGCAAACTATTCTCAGAAACGGCCCCATCGCAACAATTTTAGGCTTGGCGGACCTGGTAAAAAAACTCGGATAATATATTTATATAGGCAGTTCTACTCGTAAAGAAAAAATAAAACCATTTGAATAATTTTTCTAGTACCAGATGATATTTTACGCATATTTATATATACATGCTAACACCACAGAGAACTATTAAAGTTTCCATATATTAATAAATACATTAGAGAACTAGTTAAATTTTGTGCTATTGCGATGAATGCAATCGGTTTTTATGAGATGATATGTCATCCTATTGGAGTTTAAATTTGTACTTCCTATCATTAAGGCTCCCGTCTACCCGCCATTTTGATTTCGTGGACGTAATGTTAAACCTTTTGGAATTTCGACTTAAACTCTCACATCTTTACTATTTGATATATTTGAATGCAATAATGTACATCTGAAAGAGCAAAAAATAGCGAAGGCTTCTGTGGAATTATTTTTCCCTCCTAGTTTTAAAAATATTTTTACCTCCACTTTAATGATTCGTTTGCGAGTTTTCCAGACTATAAAAAAATATTTTTAAATACTTTTGAAAATCAGAGAAAAAAAGGAATTCCACAGAAGCATTCATTATTTTTTCCTCCTTCAGGTGCACTTTATTGCATTGAAATAGATCAAATAGTAAAGATGTGAGAATTAAAGTGGAAATTCCATAGGATTAACATATGTCTACGAAATCAAAATGGCCGGTAGACGGGAAGCCTTAAAGCTGAATGTATCGTGATTTTACGTGCTTCATTTACAATAATACGAGGTGTGACTATTAAATAATGAAATTGCTGTTGTTCAGTACTTTATTTTGATTTCACACATATTTACTTATCATCTTCAATATACACCCCTCCTTTATCACTACAACGCTGCACTCGAATCTTCTCGAATGATGAACAATACTGGTTCGAGACAATGCTGGAACTATCCTTCTGTCAATTCCTTCAGGACGCGTGCCACTTTCTCTTTCACCGCTTCATTGGACTCAAATCATGTTCCTTTTATTGCAGAATCCACCTTAGGAAATTGATAGATGTCACATGGCTCAAGATTCGACGAATAAGGCATTTTGTCTAACACTGGGATCTGTACTTGGCTAGTAACCTCCAGACAGACAGTGTGGAATGAGCCGGCGCATTGTCTTGGTGAAAAAATTTGCCTTACGGATTCGTTGTCAATTCTTAAAGCCTCAGCAATCGCACGATTACTTAACCGACGGTCAGATCGAACTACATTGTCGATTTTTTCGATATTGTCATTCATTTTTGACATGGAACTGCGATTCGGGCGTGAATAATCTTAACATAAACATTATCGATAAACATTCATTCCCATATGTTTCATTATAGTATGCAATACAGATTTTAGTAGCAAGTTCAAGTTTCACGCACATATGTGACATTTCACAACTATTCGTTGCTCTTTTGTTACACTTATCATTTTTCAGGCGAAGCAAAAAATAACGAATGCGAACAAAGGTTAACGGACATACGGATTTGTTTACAGAAGCGAGAGGCACTACTTTCGCAACAGAAGGGCTTCATCCTGAGTAGTTGTCGGTTGTTGGCGTTTGGCGCACGCGTACTTCTTTTTTAGCAACATCTGTCTCGTTACTTAATAGTCACATCTCGTATCCTTTCACAGGGTAAATTACTCCTAAATGTAAAAATAAATTCCCGAGTACATAATTGTAGTTGACGGTATTTATTTACTAAAATACATATTTGTAGACTGCGAGTAATATCCGTTTCCGTAAACATTATTGTTAGCATATCATAATTATATAGAGTATTTGCATTAGTTTTATGTAAATTCCTCAATTATTAAATGTGGGAGTGTCTTGAGGACTTATCAAGATCCGAAAAACGCTGTTATAATTTTTCTTGTAATTTTTTCATGCAAAAACACAATGAAATCGAGGCCATTATTTACGGACACCACTGTTAATAAATTGTACACTTGTATGACAAATACCGCAATTTTTTTTTTTTGTACTGGACAAAATGTATATCTCTCAATGTCTCAAGAAGAACTAAATTATGATATTAATGCAGTAATTAATTTTAACACATTTAATTAGTAAACTTGTAGAAAATAATTTTATCTTTATCGATTTCGTTCCCCCCCTCCCACATGAAACGTACTAGTATGTCTTAGTAGAAAATAACTTTTTTCATTCTTGTAACCCTTCGTATAGATATCGATTGACCTAGTCTTTTTTTTAAAGACAATTTTACAACGTTTTTATGTATTTCACTTGGTGTTTGTCTGTCTGTCTCATTGTGCATCAATGTGTCATC
This sequence comes from Nephila pilipes, assembly GCA_019974015.1. Taxonomy (NCBI): domain Eukaryota; kingdom Metazoa; phylum Arthropoda; class Arachnida; order Araneae; family Nephilidae; genus Nephila; species Nephila pilipes. The sequence continues at coordinate 61,415 of BMAW01075671.1, forward strand.
AATTTTTCGATCGTTAATTTAACCAACTTCCCATCAAGCTAGAGCTCTGAAACTTGGGGAATCCTTCTTACTTGCCTAAAAACGCCATACATAGACTTTTGCTACAAGTTTTAACTAATATTTCAATGATTGTTTTAACAATGCAGTTTAACCCAACCACTTGGCGTGATTTTAAAAATTGCCAAACTTGGCGATTTTTTTTGGCTGAACGTTAAGTCAGCGAAACGGACCAGGGTAGCCACTTTTGGCAAAATACCGCCAAATAATTCCTGTCGCCAAGGATGGTCGGGTTAATCTGCATTCCAACCATTTAATTTACTGGCTGAATTAATTAATTTTAATTATTTTTAACGTTTTTATGTATTTCACTTGGTGTATCTGCTTGTGTATCAGTGTGTCATCAAATTTTCAATCGTTAATTTAACCTACTTCTTATCAAGATAGAGCTCTGAAACTCTGGGAATCGTTCTTACTCGCCTAGAAATGTTATATTTTGACATTTGCTACAAGTTTTAACTAATATTTCAATAATTTTTTTTTAATAAACTTTGCCACCATATATAAACGTTGTTTTAAAAGCGTTGTTTTTTTTTCTCGAATTATTTTTAATTAAAACTCAACGTAGTAAAACCATGTTTCAAACAAGTTTTAATCAGTTAAAATTAAAGTAACTGGGTTTCAGCATAAACATTGTTTTCCCATGTCCGTTGTTGCTGACAGTCATTCAATTTCTGCTGAGTTGAACGCATTGCTGGTAGAAATGCAATGCATTCAAATTTCATAACGTTGCAAATAATCATACATATTTTATTTTCAATAAGTAGTACACTCAAATTTGTCAATGAACCTTTTATAAGTATCTTTAATGGTTTTGAAATCTGCAACTAGCTTGATCCTTTCCCGGTTTCATCAGTTCCTAGGAACCATTTACAAAAGTAAAATATTCTCTTATTAAAACCTTATCCTTTAATCTTTAAATTTTTTCTGTATTAACTATCCTTTTCCTTTTTTGTTTCTCCTATTCAAATATGCTACTCCATCTTTTCCATACCGTTTGAACAGACATGGAACATTTAATCATTCTTTCCCAAACATTTAGATGACTTGATTCACAATTTATGGTATTATGAGAGATGGTATTTCTAGAGTTGTAATCAGTTTTCCCATTTAGAAATGTGCGGGGTTAAAAACCTCAAAATTATCCATGTCGGCTGAAAGTGGAGTAAGAAGTCGAGAGTTTTAAATTGCTTTAATTTGGGTTATTAATGTTGGTGATTTTTTGTAATTAAATTTTGAATTTTCCTCAAAGCGCTTCAAATGATGTTTGAACGATTTTATATTAAGACTCCTAAAGACTTCCCCAATTTGGACTTCTATGGGGTATATAAGACCATTCAATGACTTTTTGCATGAAAATGACAAATAAAGACTCTCCATTTCTTACCAACGTCTTCAAAACTCTCATTTTTCTGTTAAATTCCATGTTAGTCCCATTTTCTAAACTTATTTTACGGCATTTGACCTTTCTCGACATACAAGTATTTTCATTTCAGTTATTAGGTCTTGAGAAGTTAAAACACTGATTATGCATAGGTGATTGGCCTTCGTTACAAGGTAAATTAATATACAAACACAGATTTTAATTTCGGAACCTTTTCTCAGATCTTTATTTTTTATAAGGAAGGGTCCACACAAATCTCTTCCCATTGAATTTAAAAACTTAAAAGGAGTAATATTTTCTCTTGGCAAATTGCACATTTTTTTGAGACTTAGTTGAAAACTTTAAAGCATTTATTCGACTATACACAGTTTCCATGCTAACATTTCTTCTGTGAATTGGTCAATATTTAAGTGTAACCTGATGATCCAGATACTGGGTTCCAAGAAAATACTTTTCATGATAGTATTTTACAATAATTTCGGTAAACCTACTTTTTTGCGAAAAGTAAAATGTAATAGCGTTCCGGAATATGGAAGTTTTGAATTTTCCTTCACCAATTTTATGATGCCTTTGCCATCTAAAAATGATAAATTGGAAATCTTACTTTCATTACAAATGTATGCCATTGCCATTTTGTATAACTGTCATTTCTGGGTGAAACGACCTTTATTGCCCTTGACCAATTAAGTGGTTTTCTGTTTCCAACATCTCATCTGATACATGTGGTTTCAATCTCTTGTTCGCTGGATTTATACAACTCAATAGATACCTCAAAAGAAAAATAAATTCTCCAACGATAGGAAACTTTATGAGATGGAAACAATACTCGGGTCTTTATTACTGCAAGTAAGTAATCAAAAATTGTTTGTTTTGGATTTAAAATTAATATTAACATTTTTGAGACCTTCGATTTCAGTTCTCTGGCATGTTCCCTTTTTTTCATTCTGTTCCGGGCTGTCGGAAACATTTTGCGTTCATCAGATTCCAAGAGTGATGCACAATTCCACTATTTATTGTTACGTAAAAGTGAGTTATCACTAAATCCCCTAGAGACGAGAGGTTTGAGGGATTGTGATTTCCTAGGCAATGAAGGCAAGAATCGGGATCCATTAACTTGGTGATCTGCATTCTGTTACCTGCGAAATGTTTCCGTCTTCTTGAAGAACTTTTGATACAGGAAGAACATTTGATTCAGAACAGAACTACTTAGGAATCTGTCCAGTGGTACACTTTGCACTCCTTTTTATTTACTGATGATTTATTGCACATACGAACTCAAATAAGCTCCCAAAATTTCCAAGTCGATGCTTTTAATGATTCCACTCTTTTTTTTAAGTGATGAGATTCACAAGCACTTTACTTGTTTTTCCACTTTCACCTAAGCTGATGTTCCATGTGCGAGTTTAGAAGCATCGCAAAATATACAGATTTTAATGATGCCACTTATCGCACCAGTTGTAGAATCAATAATTAATTTCGGAATTCGAAGTTGATTTAAGAGGGATAGTTCTTTACACCAGTTTACTGTCTTAAAGGGTAAATCTTCAGCCCAAGTGATTTTAATTATAGTATGTTTCTGTACGTGACATTTCATTCTTATATTTCATTCTTATATTCTTATATTATATTCATTCTTATATTGAAAGCAATCCAAGGGAATCGAATATCTTCCTGAGATCATGCAACCGGAATCTTTTAGTATTTTTGTTAGCTAAAATGAATTCTAGCAGTACTTGAGTATCTAATGTCAGATAATCATCCAGGGATTGTCAATCCATATCCTATACTTTTCTCTTGTTCCCAAGCTGACGAATGAATCAACTGTCAAAACCTCTGCTGTCCACTGAGACATTAAGGCAGTTTTCTTCGCTGATCCATTTTTCATGACATGCTCAGCATGACGAGATATAAGAATGACTTCTCGAGTGAATTGACCTGTAATCCTATAATCAAAGTACATGAAAGAATCCAGATATTGTAGTTGCAGTTATGGGATGTCTTTATAATTTTTAATGATATCTTTTATTGCAGTCTCTAAGTAGTAATAGGCTAGAGTTAACGCCAAAGATAATCATGTTGAAACGATAAACTTGTAATGTGGGCCATTTCTCGACTTGTGGATTACTTTCTATCTTCAAAAATCGTGCAACGTCTTTATCTTATTTGTTGAGCAAATTTGAAGAACGGCTTCATGAATATCAGGATATTGCATTCTGGTTTAACTTAAAATTTATTAACATACCTCATAGATTAAGATTTAAATTGGGAATAGGCTACAAGCATTCGTTCAATGACAGTTCATTAGTTTATGTGATGCAGAATCAAAAACAATACAAGTAGTGGTAAAGAATAGACCCTCTGTTATTTTTATTGGATGACATAGATAGCAGATAGCGGTTTGTGAATATTTGCCGTAGTAATTTTAACTTTTTCTGTTACCTTTTGATTCAAATAATCTTTGATCTTTTCTTTATATTGACAGTAACGTATTCTATCTCTATAAATTTCGCCATTAATTTTGGAAAAGTTGTTTTTGTCACAGTAAATTTATCTGATAATTATTTCCAATATTTACGATACCATGGAGTTCTACTACATATCGATTATATTGCATGGTTTTTTAAAAAATTAATTTCATAGATAGATCTTTATGGTAGAAAGGATTATATTTGACTCGTATACCAAGAGATTCAGGTCGAAATTTTTTTATGTGTCCTCATCAGAATTATCAATTTTAAGGAGGTAGTATGATAAATTTCCTGGAGAAGTCAACGAACAATCCATTCAAATTCAGTTTTTCTGAATAATATTTCTCATTTTCTTTGTAGTCATCTTTCATTATTCTAAATAAAATATCTTTGTTTAATAACGCATGAATCTCTTTATCTTCGAAAAATCAAGATCCAGTAATTCAAGAAATTTCGGAAATTTTTTCCGAAACATCTAAAGTAACATTTGGTATCAACCAGGCAAATTTTTCAGTTACAGAAAACTCGCTATGTGTTCCCTAAAACTGCCGCATTTATTTGAAAAGGAAGTATTCATTTTTCCCTTTTAAGTTTTGCTTTATTGTTGCCAAAGTTATGAATTTAGTCTAGATAGGAAGTCTATTTTTTCTGATGTGATACCTAGTAAAATACACATCTTACCAGCCGAAATGTTTGCAATTGAAGCGAAATCAAAAATCGCCGAACACTTAATCTCTCATTATTATGGAAAATTGAATACCTTGGATGTTTGTTCAATTTGTTTTGTTGTTATGGGAGCTTCATTCGGAAAAAAAAAGAATACTTTTTTCACGTGTAGGCGTCGCTTGTGTCTCGCCAATTTGTCTACAACAAACAATTTTTGATTGCTTTTACCACATGTGCTCACATAAATTGAATACTGTTGTATTTTATGATTTTTCGTACGCATAATTCACACAGTTAATGCATTTTGACAAGATCTAGTCAAATCAAGATTAATTCCAAGATTTTTTCACATTTGAATATTGGATGTGGAATTTTTCATTACAAATTATGCAGGTCTTATTTTCGATAGTTAAATTGTTTAAAAAGAGTTATTGATTTTGAAAGAAATAAGGAATTTTCTCAATATTGGTTTTGTTTAGATAGCACAATTTCTATCCAATGATAAGCGAATTGTTTTACGTTGTTCTATAAATGTTATAAACTCGTTAAATGTGGGAACATCTTTTGCTTTTAGACTGAATTCAAAATTCTTTCGGAATTCTTTGTTTAATTTCTTAGTTGAAAGTATCAAATCTTAAGTGAAAATATTAAATATTTCATTTTGTTCATACTTAAGTATTTTCAAGGCCGGTAAGTTTTTCTACATACAATGAATCATTGTACGAATTTGTTTTGGATCTTCACGTTCTGATTTCTTAAAAGTTCAAAATTTGTTGTACTTCAATATCAACATATAATCCTGTATTTTCATACCGTGATTCAAGGACTTCAAATAATGAAGAAGAGGTATCAGATGTGGAGGAAAAATCTTTAGCTTCATTTGAAAGATATTAATTTAAATAATAATAGTTTCTGTAACTGTGCCAGTTGGATCGTTCGAGGTAATTAAATCATCACATTGAGATTTAAAGGTACTAAAATGTCCATATTTTCCCGGAAGCATAGGAAATATTACTGGAGGAATTTTTGCTGGTGATAGTTGCCGTAAATATAAGGTTTTTGTATTGATATCTGTGGCAGTGGTAGATGTTGCATAAATTCGAATGTAATGGCGGCCACATCATCTTTTTCTTTGCAAAAGATCTTGAACTGAGGCTTGCAAGGATCATTCAAGTTGGTAATTTATGTTGCTCACGTTACGAATGAGATGAATTCACTATATTGTGTTTGAACAATGAATAATATAGTGACGTGTGGGTTTTACCCATATTATGGGCTTGCCTTTAAGGATGGGTTCGCTACAAAAAAAATATTTACTCAAAACTTCCTAATAACGTGGTTTTTGAAATGATGGACACAATTTTGGATTATAAAACCATGCGGTGTGTGAAAATAAGGAAAATATTGCGAATCAAAAACGCAAAATACCATTTTATATATGTTACTGTGAAAGACTGAAATCAGGATAAAATCGACGTTCTAAGCTACAGAACATACCAAATATATCGGTGAAAGATCGAAATATTTGATAAATATCTTTACTTTTTACTTACACCAGCAATTGTCAACATTCACTATTCATTAATGTTGAATGTTGAATAAAAATATTTTTGTTACGTTTAAGGCATACTTTTTTATTTATTAAAACTTAATATGATATACGTCAAAATAGATTAAAGCTTAAGTAACATCACATATGTTGTTGAGCTTATAACTAACAGTTAATCTAAACCCTCGCCTCAAGACTAGAATATATTCTTGTCATCCATTTTTGACCATCTGTGTACATTCCCGCATAATAAGACCAGTTAATTCCATTTCCTTTCGCATTAGCCATTGACAATATCGGAAAATTACTTCCAGTTGTTATAGGCTTTCAAAGGTTTCTCAGATAGTACTTTTTCGAATGGAATTCTTAAAAATTTATCTAATGTAGACAAGCAATACAGCAGCAATTGCTTAATCGGTTTACTTATCAAAGTGGATCGCAAAGTTATTCAATTTTATTATCTTCCGACGTTCACTCTCCACATCCTTTTTCCAAATCATTAATTCTATGCGACACTGTACTAATTGATAAAAAAAAAAGTCTGGCCGATTTTCTTTGCTGCCATTTCTTCAAGCATACACATGGCGATATATGCTGTCCAATGGTATTTTCTGCAATTGTTTGTGTTTGCTCAGATTTTGCAGTTCTGCAACTTACACGAAACAATGTTTCAAAGGCCATTTTACTATCTGTGTTTGAAGATGACAAGAAGAGATCCTACTCTTTGTTATCTACCAATTTTCTTTTAAACTTCTCGACATGTTTGTCCTTTTTTGTCAGCTGTTTTGCTTTGAGGTGTCCACACAGAAGTGACGACTATAAACTGCTGTTGGCAAGACCTACGTTGCAGATTACACAAATCGGTTTAGGTTCTGACTCTTCCACAATAAAATAAAAATACTTTTGTAAATAGTCGCTGTTATATTTTCTCTTTTTTCTCCCCTCTTCTGATGTTCACCAGTTTTTGGCTTTATTTTTAGACGGGTGAGATGGTAGCTCACTATAGCTCTCAGTTTCGGCGCCGTGTGATGATTCTATATCAGGTGCTGAAGTTGAAGAATGAACTAGGACTGCTTGTCTAGCGTTTTATTAATCTCGAACTAAATAATCCATTTTCAACCATCGATCCGAATTGAAATTGCAGTTTAAAAATTATTAAAAGTTGTTGACACGAGAAGAACCTTTTTAAACAAAGCAACCTTAGAATACTACCAATCGCGAACTAAATCACACAAGATTTACAACGTCTAGTGTGACTTATGAACAATTACGTCTGTACGAACGTCAATTCACACGTTTATCCAGTTGAGGAAAATATCTATCTCGGGTAAATGATCTTGCTTTTTGCCTTGCTGTCCATTCTGAAACAGACGTCAGTTGATGGGCAGATTGTTCAGGTCGTAGAATTACTGTAGGAGACGCCCCCTCATTCTCGTCTCCTTAACCGGCTGCCACTTCGGTGTTCGTAATGCGATAACGTGTTTTTCAGTACGTTTTATTAATAACTCTTATTTATTTTAATTTCAATATTTGCGAATTATTAATAGTGCAGTAAATATACGTTCGTAAATTTATAATTTCGGTTTGTGTTTTTTTTTTTTTACGCCAGCAGTTTTAAAATCCGACATTGCGATGTTAATTTTGCGAACCCCTTTTAGACACCTTGCGAACCACCGGTTGGGAACCACTGTGATTTAGACCAGTTTTTATCTATACTGTGAAAAAACGGATTTCATTGTGATGATTTGGTGTTTAGAACAGGGGACGTCAAACTTTTTTGATCATTGATCCCCACAATTTTTAAAATTCTCTTATCTATCCTCTTTATAAGTATGTTGACAAATGAAAAAAAAAAGTTTACCTGTTTCTTAAATAGATTAAATCATTTAAGGAACAGTTCAGTTTCTTTTTCACTTTTGATTTTGACAAAATCAAATTTTATGTAAATCGATGAGAAGGATGTGCTTGATAAATTTTCGTTAGATTAGCAATATTTGGTTCAAATTTTTTTAATTTTAGTCTTACTTCGCCTTGGAGCTCCACATTCCGTTTATTTCTCTTTGTTATAATAAATTTAACATGACTGAAGCCAGATTCAAGCCATACAATGAGCTTGGGAAAAGAATTAAAAAGGGAAATGCTGTATTACAAGTTTGGATATTTTTTCGTAATATTTATATTCGTAGAAAATTTACTAACAGTTAAATTATTTAAAAGCATCTTTGCTTCAAGGTCAACTAATAATTCAATGACTTCATCTTGCAAATGACTGTCGTTATTTTCTGCTTGAGCAGAAAGTGGCGCGATAGTTCATTCTGGGATATCTATATCTTCTATATATATATAACCGAAATACCACTGACTGACTCATCACGATATCTCTAAAACTATACAACCGATTGACTTGAAATTTGGTACAGTTACTCATTTTGCGATGTAGACGCTCACTAAGAACGGATTTTACGGAATTCTTATTCGAAATGTGATTTTTATCCGTTAATCTTTTCTTATCCATAAATTATGTCATTGGCATGACCGACGCCAAACAAATATTTTTTTTTATATGTATTCTGTGCATTGCTACCAATTAAGTTTACTTGGCGGGATTTGCGCGTGCGAAATGGAAATAATTTAATATTGAGGCGCTGATGGTGGATTGGCAAGAGCGGGATTTTGAAAAATACTAAAATTTCAACTTCTTACGGAGTAGCGTGCACCCAAGACAATCCGCTGATTAGGATACATTGTAAGTTTATCATATATAATGTAAATGTTGAGCTCCGAAATTCCTACATTTAGAGATTTATCACCAAATATCTTCCACCGCCAAGTCGAAGCATTTCAATGACCTTGCATTGTGATTTTTAAATAGCTATACTATGGTAACCCCAGCTGATTTCTGTCCGTTTTGCTGAGCAAACGATAATTTTTTATTGTTGTGGAACCTAGACGTATGTTTCAAATCTATGAGAAAAGTATTTTATTATTAATAATGATTGATAAATTACATTTGTAAATCTAAACGCTATCTTACTAAGTTATTGAAGTTGGCTTTTAACAAATGAATAATAAAGGTTTGTTATTCATGTCATTGATAAAAAAAATAAGTAGCTGTCAAAATATTTATTTTGATGTATGCATTAACTGTAACCTAATGTAAATATTATGTAAAAGTTTTGTTTCTGTATTTTGGCAATTTTTAGTTTTTGGTTTCTAGGAAATAAACGTTTTTGATTTTTTAAAATGGCTGGATATTTTATCGTTTTCAGAATACATAATTATTTTAATGCTATGATTTTTAAGAGCTATTCTGTCTATTCAATTGCAGTTCCAGATATGCAGCTAGCGTAAGAGTTATCCCTTTGCAATAAGATTAACGTAATATGGGTGACTTTTTGCTAAAAATTTTTATTGTATTTTATTTTTTTTGTTAGTATTTTTTGTTGAATTTTTAAATAATTTGATTTTAAAAAATTAATTTCGGTTATATTTTTTAACTTGAAAATATTTCATTGAAAATATTTCATTAATACAAATTGATATTTCATATTTACTTTTCAGTTATAGTTCTTAATAATGAATGTTGAATATATTTGGATAGATGGAATACCTACTCCTTTCAAAGTTTTTAAAATTCTTGGCATTGGAGCATGTTATTTTCTTCTCTGTCTTTGCTGGTGTTCGGTGACATATCGATGGCGTATAAAATTAGAAATATTATTGTTTCTCACGTGTTTAACAACTGGGATCGGTTTAAATACTACATCCACCAGGCATACCGCCTCATATTCTTTTTCTAAAGATTGGTGCACCAATAATGTTGCGTAATTTAAATCCTCCTAAATTATGTAACAGCACCAGACTCAAAGTGAAAAAACGTAATAGAAGCGACTATTTTTACAGGAAAGTATGAGGGTGAAAAAGTATTCATTCCAAAAATACCACTAATTCCATCAGATTATCATTTTGAATTTAAGCGTTTGCAGTTTCCAGTTAGAGTTTGTTTTGCGATGACTATCAATAAAGCACAAGGGCAGAGTTTAAAATTAGCTGGTGTAGATTTACAAAGTGACTGCTTTTCACATGGTCAATTTTATATGGCATGTTCAAGAATTAGTTCACGTGAAAATCTAATCATCCTTCAACCAGAAAAATGAACGAAGAATGTTGTCTACAGAGAAGTTTCGGAAATGTAGGCATATTATTTCATATTTTTCTTATATTTAACTATTTCTAAAATTAGAATAAGATAAAATAATAATGAATGTAATAATTAAGATAAATAAATTGATGTAATAAAAAATAAAAATGTAGTTGTCATTCTCAAAAATTGCCCTGCATACAAAATAAAGATAATAGAAATGTAATACAAAAAAAAAATTGATTCAATAGGTTTAAAAAATAATAAAATATATATAAAATGTATTTTTATTTTTATGTTGTCAATATTTACATGGTCCCGCCATGTAGAATAATGGGAATAATGCATCGCACTACACAGTACCTCATGGATGATGCGGAATTCTGTTTAACAACAGATTTACTTACTAAATTACATTTTCATTGATAAACTATTAACAATTAAATACTTTTCTCATATATTTGAAAGTCGTGAATAAGCATTATTACAGACAATCGAGTTCTTAAAATTTTAAATTCAGATTATAATTATCGTTTAAAAATTGAAAATTTTCTTGATATTTTACGTATAGGTTCCAAAATATAATATTATCATCTGCCCAGCGGAGCGGGCGGGTATCAGCTAGTTTTTAATATCTCCAAAGCGTAATTTAAAATTATCGCCTAATTTTTGGAGATGATTTGTGTGTACTTCTAATTCTACGTCGGTTGTATCCAATTGTCGTAAATTTCAAAAGTATTGAAAATCTGTTAGTATCACTGAAGACTTAAACAAGTTTAACTTGACTTGAAAGCTTAAAATAATTGTTCGTGCTTGAATTAATGTAAGATCTTTTTCTTGGTGACGTGTTTGAATATCATTGAACGTGTGGCGACATAATATTCCTATTCGGCTCTTGTGCCAATGCTAAACTCAATGTGCTAACACTGATAATCAATAAATCAGTCAAAGAGACGTTAGACAGATCGTATACACTATATTTATTGGACAACTTGCCGCCTTGTGCGAGGAACGCCTCGCAGCGCCTGTAGAATCTGTTTGGCGGTCTCCACAATCGGTGAATGATCTGCCTATTGGCGAACCGCCGCAAACTTACTACTATAACATCAAATGTATACTGACTCTTCTCAAAATATCGCCTTTAGTATATTAACTTGTTTCATTAATATCAAAGTAACAGAGTCTTAAGAACGTAGCTGAGTTGAGGCTGTCTCGACTTCTATGCCGCCGTTAATTCGCAGCAATTCTTGACCCCGTCTTAGACTAAGAACAACAGTTAAACGCTAAAGTCACTCCACCTCAATCGTGTGTCTCAAGCTTAGCTTATATATTTCCTATCTTCCTCGCTTCACTTTATTTCTACCTGCCTGTAATTTAAATATTCACATTTCATTTTTGGTTGGGGAAAAGTTGTTTAGAGAAAGCAATCACTCATAATTAAAAGTCGCCAAGGTTAGTGAAGAAAAACTGCGAATATCCTAACGCCACAAACTTTGCAAATACATCTGCCAATTCAACAAGTTTTTGATAACATGAACCTCTTGACAACTATCGTATTTCAATGTGAAATATTAATGGGTTTGTAAGTTATCATTTCCCCCGTAAAGCGTATCAAACAGTCGTGATTTAAAAGGTAATGCTTCAATTTGGGCCATCTTGTAGCAATTTGAAGCAAGAATCATTTCTCGCAAGTCTGAGAATGAGACCCCAAAACGAAACACGCATACATTAAACGGTAAAAAAAGTTAAATATTTATTTAAAAAAATATGCAGGAATGAGAAATTAACTAAGCTATAATCGATTATAAAAACTTTACTAACTATATTATAATTACAAATGGCATTCCAAACGAAAATTGTATATATATTGCGTTGCTGGCATTGGTATTCATTCATCGACCCCCTAGTTCCCCTTGAGGTATCAATTTTATCCAGCTGCTATTAGAATGCAAATTATGATGGTGCCCTATTTTCTCTAAAGATAGTACATAAATTTGAAGTTTTGTTTTCGAATTTTACGATTAAAATTATAATAGTTATGCATCTATTCCGTATAAAATGAATTATGGCTCATAATATTGATTTTTATTTTAGAAAAGAAACTGGAAAACCATTTCTGAGAAAGTTCTTAATGAAAATGTTTCTTTTGACGATTTTCAAATTTGTGAGTATTATGTTTTATTGTTTAAGACTGGGGGTTGTCAAACTTTTGGGAAGATTGGACCAAAAGAAATAGCGCATGCCATTTTCAACTTTTCCAACATAAAAAAAATTGGGGGAAAAAAAAAGGAATAAATGCTATTTATAAACTTATTATGAGATTTTTGCGAACAGTACATCTTTTTTTAATGCAAGTTTGAGTAGGAGAGGTTTAAAAAATACTATAAAAAAGAAAACAGAAGCTCAAAATTTGGGGATTATTTTGTCGAAAAATACTATAAAGATTCAATCAGATAAGCTGAGTATAAAATAAAAATGAATAACTTGAAACACTTGATCCTGAGTAATTATTTAAAAGTCAATTCTCTATTAGTGTGGTTTTTAAATATGTACTTTTTTTTTATCAAGTCATATCTATTAGGACTAGTTCTTGAAATTACTAAGAAAATTTTGTGTTTAAGGTGCATTTGAGTTAATCTTGAATGATATTTTGATTTCTTTATGTTCATAATAGTAAAAATTCGTATGTTGGACATTATTAACTTTTGGTAGCTAGTTTCAGCATGAATGGGTAATGTCTTAAACTTTTTTAAAAAATCGCAACGAAAAAGCAAAAGTTTGCTCACAAAAGAAAATGTATGAATAACTGAAGCAGGAAAAATACAATTTCCCCCCTGTAACTGCTAATTTAAATTGTATAAAATGTCCCATAATATTGGCGAGAAAAACTTAATTCTATAACCAATGTTCATTCTTAAGTGGCAAGCACATACTGTTTGCTCATGCCTTTCCTTCCAGAAATTTTAAAACACACTCCCTTAAATTCTAATATCTCGGTAAGTGCTCTTGAGAGATTTTGAAGTGCTCTCGAGAGAGATTAGCGCAGCTAGAACATAGTACAGTGCAGGAGTAACTCATCTCCTCTTTCGTGCTTTCTGAAAGACTTCCGAAATTGTCATCGAATAAAAGTTCGTTATTTTGTTGAAACAGCGCGCTACAGAATCAACGACAGAATACAAGTATGAAGTCCTTGAGACATTGAACTTCTTGATGGATTATATACACTCATAAGGTTTATGCAGAATAACACAGTTAAATCGAACTCAAAAAATTTCACCTATAGAATTACCGCACTCATCTTTCAAGAATAATATGCAACTTACATTAAACTATCAGATGACGCCTATAGTACGTCACAACGATGAGAGTGTAAGAGAGGTATATATAAGGAATGGAAGCAAAAGAAAAAAAATTTTTCTCAAGCGTTCTGTAATCCACTCATTGCCACAACCGAATAGTTATGACACAGAGGACGCATGCAGTGCAGTTGTTTTACTTGGTAGAATTATCGGCCGTGGCCGTACTCGGATGGAAGTATCCCAGGGATTTGGAATCGCCCAAAATGTCATCTAGGCTTTGGAAACTATTCAAAAATGATGGAAATGTCGATAGACGTTACAGTACAGGTCGCCCCCGAGTTACAATAGCGAGTGACTACCGGTATTGGACAATAACTGCAGACGAAGCGCATTATCCGCATTATCAGACAGAGCTTTCTCGTCAGCGATCTTCAACCACGGGTACGAGTTTCAAGACAAATCGTGTACATACCTTTGAAAAGTATTGGTCTAAATGCTCGCAGGTCTGTCGGAAGAGTTCCGCTCACAGCAACTCACTGTCGCATGCGGTTGGCCTGGAGTAGAGAACATGCAATGTGGACATCGTCACAGCGGTATATGAGTATGTAAGTGCTATTAATGTATTTTTTTTTGTCTCTTTTAGCAAAACAAGTTAGAGAGGAAAATTCTCCGGAGCATTTTTCTTACAGTGTATTCGCATCCAATGTTAAAACTTTATTAATTGCTTATATTGGTGAAGAAAATGTTCCTGATGAAATACAGTTCTCTGATTTATTAGGAAAGGTACGTATGTATTGCTAAAAGAGAATTATGAATTTTTTTTTATCTCGTCTTACTTTTAAATGAATCTAAATGTATAAAAAGAGAAGTGTGCGTTGGCAGAAAATCGCACAATTTCTTGCCTAATTCTCAATTGCTAATGGCTGGCCCCGTACGTTTTGTATAGTTAACCTTTAGATATCTTTTATGCGGCATACTAATTGGTTTTTCAGTAATATTAGTAATGTCCTTTCATACTTAGCATGAAGGAGACAGACAGTATTCTCTAAGTCTTAAACGAAAATATTTCATTGGGTGAAAAGTGAACAATAAAGAAAGGAAGACGCGGAGAATGAATTGAGAATATGAAGCATCTGTGTGATTTACTACACTTCACTCTTTAAAACTAGAAATTAAAATGAAAATCATGCATTTTTTTGCATTTTAATGATCGAGGCAAATTCATTGATCATGGTCATGAGTTTCGTGTTAAACGACTTTCTAGTCGAGCTGATCTTTAGAGTCCCTTTTCCACTTAAGTTCTGTCACATGAAATAATGAAACTTGATATGTGTAAATTTCTAATGACTTCTAATACCTCCCGTGGCATCTTTTGAAAGTTACAAGAGTGAAGTAGTAGATCATATGTAATGAGAGTTAATATGTGAGTAGATGAATGAGTAAATGATAATAGAGAATGATGAGTAGATTAGGTGACGGGGGATTACTTAATGTCATTTGACCGTGGTTTAAAATTGCGAATTTCGCCACTAAATAGATCGCGAGTTGTTCTTTTGCGATTTACGTTAAAATATAACCAAACTTTTATGTTTAATAATTAAATGAAATTTTTGTTCCTTTTGATTACGATTAATTGTAAATGATTGCTGATTATTCATTTTTTTGTTAAGTAAATTATTTGCATTCCATTGGAAAGTCTCAGTGGAATTTAACATTGGTGGGAGGGGACAAAAATGTATAGAGAATAAAAAGTAATTGGAGGTTTGAGGAGCATAAGGAGAGGAGTAGATGTTTACTCAAAATTTAAAGATTTATTATACTCCCAAAAACTTTCCTTATATATTCTGACATATTAGAATCAGTTGACCATGTTAGAACACTAGATATATCTGCAATCAAATCTGCGCCCCCCAAATAAAAACAGCAAAAATCGACATAGAAAGAATTGCGCCGTAGTGGAGGCCATTCTCGACCTATTTCAATGTAAAATAAAATTTAAAATGTAAAATAAAATTCTTCGAGTCATATCTTGGTCTATATGTTTTGAAACAATTTTCAGTGTCTCTCTTTTTACATAGTGTACACATCCACATATTCAAGCAGCATACGCTTCCTCGCAGCACTTGCTACATTTTCTCGAGTCTCCACAATTTGCTGTGATTCGTTACGAAATGGTTAGCCGTGACGCGAGAGTAACAACTTTGCCGCTATACGTGGCATTGTATTTTGCGCATATTTCCGCTAAATGAATATTTTTAATAATTAAAGACGCATTTGGAAATATAGTGAAGTAATAAGACAGCAGAGTTTATAAGTATTTTATTTATAATTTCCAGTTAGAGGCAGCTAAAACGAAATTAAAATGTAATTTTTTTCTCATATTAAGTGGGCGAGACCCGATTACATCGAATTGAACTGTCAACTTTTACAGCGAGTACTTGAATTGCATACATGTATGTTGGGTATTCCGACTGATATCCATTGTATTTTAAATAAAATTGTGTAACTAGGCCATCATTTTCTCGATAGATCGCACTACTAGTCGTTATCATTAGTTGAACTCATGCGGCGCCCTCTTTTTGGAACAAAAGGTTAAGCTCGTCCTTGAGTTCTCTCTCGCTCTCCCATTTCCTGTCACGAATAACTGATTCTTTATACGCCGAGCGCCATCGCGCAATTCAACGTCCGTCGCGAACATGGTAATCTTTGTCCTTCTATCTTTTGGAGATGATCTGAATTAAAAGTTAAATCTGTCTTTGTAAATAGTTCTCCCTTGTAAATTTTCCCTTTATCCTTCCATAATAAAAGCATTAGTTCCACGAAAAGTCTCTTAATTTTTGGGGTTAGTTAGTAAACTCCATTACGGAACATGACAAAAAATCCCTCCCCAGATACCAGCCTCTTACGCTGTTAACATTACATTTCAATGGAGATCCCTCTTGGACATCCACCCATCCATCCCATCCCATCCCATCCACTGCCAACCATTAAAATTGCAACACCAAGAAATAAAGTAAATACAAAAAGATATTTGTTGCACATGTAAGGAATGTTTAGTCCTTTATCATTGAAAAATACAGAACCTTGCACAAATTTAGTTGAATACGTTTATTAGTTAGGCTTAATTGCCGCTACGATAGAAACATTGCAAGTAAGCCCTGTTAACATTCAGACTGTTGCCAATCCGGCAAAGCGCAAATGTTTCAAAGTTGTTGTTGCCAGATTTATAAGTATTTTAAATATTTACAATTTTCAAAAGTTAACAATAAAGTAATATTTACAATTATACAAACATAAATACAGTTATTAAAATAAAATGCAAAATAGTAATTTAAATATACCGAAATATAGAACTATGAAATTAAGAGTTATCGAAGAATTGAACAATCGTTGTCCCAACACACGTAATGGCATGAAGACAAAATGATTAAATTTGCTAGCTGTTTGGTGGTTTACAGGAGTGCGAAATTAGTAGAAACATCTGCCACTCCTGACAGTTTAAACGATCCTGCCACACTTTATGAACCGTGTAAGCTGGAGAGGGATGGCGGGCCAATCTTTCAGCAACCTATGACCAGATATTTTCGATGGGTGACAAATATGGAGACAGTGCAAGCCAGGGCAACGATCGAATACCCTGTGTATCGAGAAAGGTCAAAACACTACGTGCAACACGTCTTTCATTAGTTTTTTGAAGAAGGCGTTTGGCTGGCCTCGAAGATAAGGCACAACCGTTGAACGTATGACGTCACAAATGTACAAATCTGCGCTCAAATTACCGTCGATCCAAACTAGAGATGTGCTTATCATGTTCCCAATAGCTACCAAAACCATCGCACTAGGTGCAGGGTCCCTATGCCGATAGCGACCAGCGATTTCCTCTGAGTCTCCAGACACGTTTACTGCCATCAGGATACTGCGTGCAGAACCGTGTGCCACTACTGTATCCAGGTTTAACTTTCGGCGCACCAGAATCGCCGTTTTTATGCTGCATTTTCAAGGGTAGCCGAATAAATGGTCGCCGTGCTCACAGTCAAT
Source organism: Nephila pilipes (assembly GCA_019974015.1). NCBI lineage: Eukaryota > Metazoa > Arthropoda > Arachnida > Araneae > Nephilidae > Nephila > Nephila pilipes. The sequence goes on from BMAW01075671.1 coordinate 79,017, forward strand.
GCTGCTACAAACATCGTCGTACCGTACGAGCGTATACTGGGCGTACTGCAAAAAGGCCCATTTCCTGTCTAATAATCGCTATGTGGTTGTGTGGTTTTACAGGGCGGACCTCACAATATGTCTGCCCTCTCGGGTGTTAGTCATGAGAGGGTGTGGCGAACCTGCATGCCGTTAAGTATGAATCTCAACATCCCATCGATTTCATGTTTATATCATAAATCACTGTCTGGAAGAAAATAATGCCTCCTGTATTTCTTGCTCAGGAAATTGTTGGGGAAAGGAGCAGAATGGCACCCCTATACGGATGCACTCTCCACTGACTCAGAGGAACGTATCGGAGACAGCAAAGACTTCTCTATTCTTTTCGCACAAATTGGATGAGATAAAATAATTTTTTGTCTTATTGATAAAAACGTTAAAGCGCGAGAAGTAAAAAAAAAAGTTGATTTCTTTTAAAAGTGTAGAACATCTGTAAAAATTATGTAAAATGGTTATTCTGATATATTTCTATTTGAAGAAACAATCTTGGGGGGGGCGGTGTATATGTCCTATGTCCCTTTGCACAGCCCTAGGTACGCCACTGTTAGTATATATTTGAATTTAGGTTGAAAATTCTAATGATAATTAATTCCAAAGCAGTTAATATATGTTATTTGAATATTGATCAAATCATTCTAAAATTGGTATTTTTAGGCATACGCTTTAACGTATTAATTTAAACATGATCGAGAGTTTTATGCTGTTTATTTTTTCAGATATTAGTTAATGGATACATAGATAATAAATAAGTTTATAAAATTTTTTTTAGGTTTTGTCTAACCATGTTTTATGCAGACAGGACATTTCCGCATCCATATATATCGGGTGAGTAAAAATCTTGATTTCAATCATAAAATGAAGCGAACTGTATCACTGGTGGTACTGGTATTAAAACTGTACTAGTATTAAAAATATAGATAATTTGAAATTGGGTTTTGTAAACCTAAATAATCGATTTTTAGTTGATAACATAAGAAAATTATTTTCATACTGAAATGTTGAAATGTATTCGACGGAAGGTTTTGTTCATATTACAATGCATTGATTGGCGTTTTTGTTATATTAATTAAATATTAACCTTTCCACTTCTTGATTTTAAGACAAGTCTTTCCTTGAAAATGCTAATGAATATATTCAATACAAAAGAAATAAATAAGTTAGTTAGAATTAATTATACATAAAATAAAGCTAAAATTACCTTTGGATTAATTTATCAAATAGACTTACAAATAAAGATTATGAAATTGAAAAAGATTTACTAATATCAAAATACTATGTCTGGGTTTGGAATGACAATGTAGTTAAATATTCTGATCCACTCTTGTTCAAGGCGAATTTCTGAATAAGCGGGATTTTTTATAGCATGAATAGAAAAATTATATACTTGTTTTGTGAAAATGCACACCATTGAAAGAATTCGAATCAAATGAAATTTAATGCAGAAAAACGACTTGTATGATACAAATAAATGATAAATTTATAAACAAAAGTACAAAATTAGCGTACAGAATAGATTTGGTCTAGCCTCATCCTGCTGCAATAATGCTATGCTTACGACGATGCATGGAGTCAACACAGCTGTTTGTCTCTGGAGGAAGAGAATATCGCATGAACTATGCAACCAGTTCCGGTCTTGGAACACGCAGACGCGGTCCCCGAGCAGAGCTGACCAACCATATCCCACAATAGCGCCTGGTTATACTCCGGTGAACAAGCGGTAGGAAGAAGGCCTGCATGCGTGAATCAGACGAATCTCGAACAGTCCGCCAAGTGGGCGTCATTATCCTGCTGAAGATAGCTCCAGGATTGAAGGAAAGGAACGACTTCGGGATGTAGCACTTCACGGACTTACCTTTGCTGGCTGGATTACCCTCAATCATGACATTGATGTCCATGATGACGACTGATATCACTAACCACTCCAGTGTTCGACCACTGTCGTTCAGCAATAGCCACTAGGTAAGGCCTGACCTGGCATAAGTCCAACGCGAACACGGCCACCAGGGTCCCATGGTGCGTGATTCATCTGAAAGACAACGTTCAATCGCTCCGCCTGTCTCTGGCCTGCATTAGCCCTGCCACGCGCCGTCAGATGATTCGCCGTGAGGGATCCGTAAGGCAGCCACCTTGCACGCATCCACGGCGCAGCCGAAACGACGAAATATGGCAGTCGACAATTCGTACACCAGAGCAGTAGACCAGTTACGCCAGCTGCCTGGAGGAAGCTCATTCACCACGCAGGACAGGTGTCGATCATCACGGCTCTGCGATCACTTCTGTCGTCCATCTCTGTTTTCTGTTGTTCGGGCCGTCGGCCACTGCTTCAAACTCGATCATGTAAGCTTGTCTCGCTGCATACAGGCTGCTATTGCGCGATAGGAAAATCCCGCATCATGCCTCGAAGTGCCATTCTCCCTCAGCACATATCCAAAGTAGGTTGGCTTGAATTTCTTATTCTTCCTCGGTAGGCAACCAGGTCCTCACTAAACGCTTACTAACAAAATAATCATAGACTTTTCAACGTCCGACTCCGGCACTTTATTATAGCTTTCAGCATCAGTTCTAGAGGATGCGAGCTGCACGCGCATGGCTCGCGAAACTTTATTAATTTGCATAATATCCTATAATTGACATTTGTCTGCAGATTTCATTTGATTCTGATGATTCTTCAGAGTGCATTTTCTGGCAACGGTTACAATGCAACCAGCTTTTCTTAATGATGATATCGCTCTTTTAACTTACCAATTAATTTTTTTTGTTTATATTCACATAATCGTAAAAAATATTAATTCGTGTAACAAAACTTAAAAATATTAAAGGAAAATTGTTTCCATTATTTTTCAATTGGAAAAGTAAAAAATTAAGATATTTTTTATTTAAGCAGCTATCGAATGAATTGCTAAAGATATTTAAATTTGTCTGACTTGTGTCTTACTAAGTTAAAGTGTTTTCACATTCATGTCTACTAGATTGATCATTTTTTTTATTTATCTGTTTTGAATTTTAATTTGTAGGATAAAAAGAAAGATAAAATTTTTATATACAAAGTTATAATTATTACTAAAGACGATTATGTCATCAATATATCGAAGAAAAAGAATTGGTCCTTAATTTTTTGTTCATAGAAATGTAAATATAGATTAACTGAGCTTATTACAATTTGATTCACGTGGTGAATTTTCATTTAATAGACTAATTAGTGTATTAAATTTCTCATGAGTTGATAGCTTTATTTGAATGATTTCGTTTAAAAATTATAAAAAGCACTTTTATCATATCTAAATCACATCTATAAATTGAGCAAATATTTTATGTGTATATCTTTGTGTGTGTGTTTTATTTCTTAAAATATATCTATTATTTTTTAATATACTCGATTGATTGTTCTTTCGATGGGGAGCTACTCTGCCTAGAGAAGCTTTGTTGCTGTGTCCGTTACATACTTCTAGTATGCCGCAACAATAGTATGTCGAACTCTGGTCTCTATATGTTAATTGGCTCTGATCGATTACCTTTTTCTGGACGAAATGACTTTAGCTGATCTCCCTTTTCGGGTCTTCATGTCGGGTATTTGAAGATTTTCTCTGATTAGATGAATCTACGCTCTTCTTTTGATTAATTCGTAAGGAATTATGAGTATCTAGCTTCTCTGTTATTTCAATGGCTGTGAACCAAAATCATTCCAGATATAATTAAAATGCTCTTTTACGTCCTTATGCACTCCTTTTTACAACGTTTTTCTGAATTTCACTTGGTGTGTGTGTCATCAAATTTTCGATCGTTAATTTAACCAACTTCCCATCAAGCTAGAGCTTTGAAATTTTGGGAATCGTTCGTACTCGCCTAACAATGCAATATTTAGACGTTTGCGACAAGTTTTAACTAATATTTCAATAATTTTAATATGTCAAAATATTCTTTCCTCTCGGCGCTTTTAGGATTGAGGAAAAAATTTCTTTCCCCCTCTGGGAGCACCGGGCACTCCCCACGCAGCATGCGGTATCGTAAACCTTTTGTACTCACAAAGGGGAGATACTATCTCCCCTTTACTATCTCCGAGATAGTAAGGGTTGCTGACTTTTAGTCAGTAATCATTCGCAAGAAAGAAAGTTTCCAATATTTGGCGCCGTGTCTTATCACAATAATTTTTTCTGAATTCTGGTTCCCATTCTTTTTTTAATAGAATGACTTTCAAACTTTCAAATGCATGTTTTGATTTTATGAGTATTATGAGTTTTTTAATACGCTCACAAATGTCTCTTTTTAAGTGAATTTTAAAACTAAAAATAACTAACAGTTTTAACTAATATTCCAATAATTTTCTCTAATAAACTTTGCCACCATATAAAAACGTTGTTTTTAAAAACGTTGGTTTTTATATCGAATTATTTATTTGATTTGCTATCATGAGCTCTTTCAGCCGCTAAAAATACTTTATTTGAAGTTAAACCACCAACCATCAAAAACTTCGTCAAGTGTGGTCAGAAGTTCTGAGATGCTATAAGAATAGTTATCTATGCTTACCCACAGTGAGTTTGAATCTTCTTAAAAATATTAACTACACCTTTTAATAATCTTCATGTTCTTTTTACGGTTCTTGGGTTATAAGTCTTTCAACGTCAATTGGCAACAGTCCAATTAAGTA
>BMAW01075672.1:0-17110 GCA_019974015.1 Nephila pilipes
ATAGCAATAACAATAATATTGTAAAAAATATACAGGGCATCCTAAATGTTCCCGTTATTAGATTTGTCAATTAACTTTATAAAGGCAAAAATATTTAAAAACGCTATTTATAAACTATTGTTGAAAAGCACCTCTAACTGAGAATTTGAACTTTCATTGATAACAAATATAACAAACTTGTAAGCAATTACTTGTAAATTGATGGTGAAAATTTTTTTTTTCATAATGTAGAAAAGTATTGAGCATATATTTATTGCAAATGTTCAAAATGTCAGCCCTTTTCTCGAATACAAAGCTGAAGTTATATTTTATAATAGCTGTATTTTCAAATTCCTGATGGTAACTTCTTATATCCTTTGATTGAAGATAGTGCTTAGATCATAAATAGTTTGTGGATTATTTTAATACGCATTGTTCTTTGAATATCCGTCAGTGAAAAAAATCAGGAAAATCTCAGGCAAGGTAATCACCAAATCTTTCAAATGAGTCACTTGCAAAAAAAATTCTTTAAATCATGACAATGGTTCTTTTAATCGGATAGCATATTGCGGTCTTCCTTGAATCAAGAGTCTCGTCACCTTGACCTGAGCATCCTTAGATTCTATCTGTGGATGTATTCAAAGAACACACAATCCGTACAAAAATTATCTTTAAAAAATGGATTATACAGTGATCGATAGGCTATCGATAAGGCCGAAGATTATGTGTAAGAAAACTCGCACTATATGATTTCCATTACTGCGCCGTCTAGCGGTTCACTGTTTGGACTCCACCGGTGTATTGTACGGAGAAAATTGCTTGTGTAGATGTTTCTTATCACCCCTTAAATGTTTGCTAATGAGTTTCGAAACACTCTGTATGTAATACGGGTAATGAAACTGTGGGCAGGCTTCAAGATTTTTCAATCTATAGTCTTTTCTTGATTACTGTGTATCGCCATGCCTCCTAAAGACCATGGAAAATTCACGCTTTAAGCCTTCCATTGCAGCTCCGTCTAACGGTTCATCACTTGCTCACCGCCTCATTAATTTTGTGTAGAGAAAATTGCTTGTTTAGATTTTTTCTATCAAAAATAAATAGTTTGCCCATGAGATTCGAACATCCTATATTTTGCTCTGGTAGAAACCTTAAATTATTGTGTACGAAACAATGTAATTGAGATATTAGTTTATAGTAAGAGTATATTTTTCATAACAAAATAGAATTTTCAAACAGAAAAATATAACAGCTACTTACGCCTACAGCATTCAAATTCTCCTTCAATATTTATCTGTTTAGTTATCATGATAATTTATAAAAATGTGGTTTCATTACCAATTATCTCATACAATGAAATGAATTGTGTAGAAATGTGTCTAACATTGAAACTAATTTAATTTATGTGTATTTTTAATCTTTCAATTATGATCCTTAGACTGAGAAGACAGTACACATGTAAGTAAAAAAGAAAAAAATCTGCAATATTGGTGAATGCATATGCGTCTTTAAATTATTTTAATAATTTTAAATTAAACATTTTAATGCAATTATGCTTTTATTTTGTTTTTTTTTTTTTAATTTGATATTTGCTGAAACTTATATTTTACTAATTTTTTTCACGATATCTGATTAGTATTATCAAGTAAGCATTTTCTTTTGCAAAAATTTGCTTTTCATTACACTTTTTTTAAAAGAAATATTTGTTTGGATTCGGAAGTTCTTATTTCATTTTACAATTTTTTCTTAATAAGTTAATTTTAAAATTTTATTCACTTAAACACTGCATTTTAATTAAAACATAAATTAATTTTCTCTAGGAAAATTAATATTAAAACATCTTCAAAATCTTTCAGAAATTTAAGTTTTTTTTTTCTTTTGGAAACTTCATCACAAGTTAAAAATATAGCGTCTTCAGAAGTATCATTATTATTCTCTTAAAGAGAGAATATTTAATTGAAAACTTCAAGTTAAACGCATTTTCATTACTTCAGAAAGTAAGCAAGCTTCGTCTTTCGCCTCAACGAGTTTCTAGAATAAATTATGAAAGATTAAAGGAACCTTTTGAATGCATGAAGTATAACTAAGTTCGGTCTGTTAACTTACAAAATAAAATATTTTCATTTAGTTAGAATAATTTTTGCCAATATAAATTATTTTCTTCCACTGTTTATTTAAAAGCATTGAATCAGATGCTTTATTGCTTATCAATCCTTAAAATTAGTTAATATTTCTTAATAAAGCCAAAGGTAGCAAATTATATGATAACAGAGAAATAATATTTAATCAATAAGTGAAAGTTATTCAATTTACAACAGCGACACAAAAGATTTTCATGTTAGGAATAGGAAATGAGGTGATATGAATATCAATAATGGGAATTGTGTAATTCTCCTGTAGCATCGTCCATCGATAGCTTTAATTTTTTCTAAGAAGTTCATGAGTATGACACCCTTTACATCCCAAAAAATCGTTACAAGAGACTTTCTGGCCGACGAGACCACCTTCACCCTCATTGGAGAAGATTTACCTGAACGTAAATGAGACGCCTTCGACAAGGAAAAAGGAGCTGATTTAAGCTATATTTAAAGGATCCTTACTTTTCTAAATTAAAAGCAATTGAAGTCAAATTTTTACAATGGAATATCTATATATTTATGTATCTGTGTATATAAAGAAAAACATATTTACAAACATAATTAAATATGTATGAGCAATTAATAAACAACAGCAATACAATATTAAGTTTGTTTACAATATTAAGTTATGTACTTTCCTTTAGGTACATCTTGCATAAATTCTACTGCATTTACAGCTTCAAAATTTGTAGAATTCTAAAACACATATCATTCTATACACTGAACTTAATGAAAATTTCAAAAAATAAATTTAGTAAAATATGAAAATTTTTAAAATTTATGATTCAAATATGCTACAATTTTTACACAAATATTTTGCTATATCTAAACTTTGGGAGTAATTTATTACAAAAAAAAATAAGTTCACCCTGTAGAAAATAGATTCCTTTCATAATTTGCAAATTATGAGCTTCATAGATAAACTAGAGTAAGAGAAAAGTGTACCAGAATCCTAAAAAAACACATTTTGAGAAAAACTCAAATAAAGATATTTTTCACTATAATTTACAATATAATATTTTTTAATGCAATCATGCTATGTGTTATATTTAATTGGGTACTTCAACAACATTTTATCAATTAATTGCTTAGAAATTTTAAATTCTAGTTTATTTAGAAGTAATTTAAATAACTATGTTTACTTCATATTTATGTCATCGACATTCACATAATCTGCTATACAAAATACAAAGGTTTTCTATTAATATTTTAACTTATATTTATTCCACAAAAAATATTTATATCTTATAATGCATACAATATAAATATATGTGAAGAAAAGTGTTCCTGAGTCTTATTATTCCTCCATAAATTCTCCTTTCGAGGAAACACGAATAATTATATTGTCTGCAATTTTTAAAATAACCCAGCACTATAATCTAATCTAATAGATTGCTCCCTATTGTTTTGCTTTTGAATTTTTTTTAATTCTAGCTTCTTTAGAAGCTTTCAGAATTATTATTTGGGCTTCGCAAACTCTTTTATTATCAATATTTCTTAATGCATTTCTCATATAATAGCCCGGCTTTATTCCTTTTTCTGCTAATACCTTCAACTTATTTTGAGCACCATCATTGAAGGATATTACCGCATTCATTAAACCTATTTTAATTGTTGTTATGCTCATAAAGGTTGTTTTAGATAAACGTTCCCATATGCAATGGTTGATACTTTCATTATGGTTTTGAGTTTTACCATGAATACACCTCTCTAACAATTTTTATCGATTAAATATTTAAATATGGGCTTTATAGGCACAGATTCAGGAAGTGAATGTTTATGTAAATAAGTCTTTCCCAACAATAAAGTTTTATTATACCCACACATAAATCCGAGCTGGACGGTCATAATTCTGACTGCGGGTTAGCATTTGTAGATAGTTCATGAAAATAAACTGACCATATAGCTTTTACCATATCAGCTATGGGATATTTTATGTTTCGTTGAATAGCCAAGCCATACCATCTCTGCAAAAGAAGAATTTCATTATCTATAAGCCATCCGCGGCCAGTGATGCTTTTGCCTCCAGAAAGCTTGCGAGATTTCATAGTATTTCTCACAGTTCGCAATCTATCGCCCATTCGCTTCTGCACGTGTTCAATGCATTCCAATTTCTTACCTCTACATCACCTCCGTAAATTTTTGCTTTCGGTATTGTGTTCAAGGCTTTGGAATCACCATCTCCAAGGTAATTCACATACCTAACATTACACAATCTTTCAGAACGTTGAAATATTTTTATAATACCATCCGATTCCATTCCCCCACTGAAACCTTCAAAATGTTTCTCACACGTGTGGTCTTTATTACTTCTATTTTTACATTTGAAGCAGTATTTGCTAAGGCATTCGAAACCTAAGACTTTTCCAGTCTCTAAACATGTAGCAGATACGACTCCGTTCAAGGATGTGTGGCCGCTCTTCTGCCAACTACCATCAAAAGCTGCTGTGATATCCCTGTAGCTGTTATTATTCTTATCAGTTTCTTCTACAGCATTTCTCATTGAATCGTTTCTAACTCTTATCAGGCTACGTAAGAGTACATCATTATAACGTTCAAATTTTGCAGGAGGTGGTGGTAAATTCATAATTGCACAAGATGTCTTCGAAGCACTGTTAACTTTTCCTAAACAGCGCATACCATAAGCCAATCTAATATTTCTATTTGTCATATCAGATGGCATTGCACTAGTTGCTTGCCCGCAGTAAATGCACTGTAAAACTAAATTTACACATAATCCTCTGCGATTACCAGAATCTTCACTAAAGATAAGTGAATCTAATTTATTGCAGAATTTGCATTCAGCTATATTCTTTAATTATTGAGAAATAATATTCATCTGAATAATAATATTCACGATACTGCGATCATCGAAATCAGTATCGCTTACAGTTTATGCAGAACTTTCAATTTTCTTTCTGGAAATAGAGGCATTACTAGTATTGGCATCCAATACTTCTTCAACTTTTTGCTTTGGTATGAAATAGCATCTACATTTACCAAATGATTTTGTGCGAGGCATAGTTTAAACAAATGACAAAATTAAGAATTAAAAAAATACACAAGTAAATATACCGGTTGTGAGAATAAATTTTCAAAATCAAAACGAGATTCGCTAGCGAAACAGTGTACAGTAAAATGTGAACACAACTGTTTTAATGCAGTGAAACCCATAGTTAACAGAAAATGATAACATGAAACTTAAAACTTTAAAATTAATTTCAAAAATAGAAAAATGAACGCGTTTTGAAATTGTATCACAAAATTGTGCCACACCCTCTTTTAAAAAAGGGGACGTGTACGTTTGTTTACAATTTTAAAATTCAATTTTTTGAAGGCTCTATTTATGCAATTTTTATAAATGATACATCTTTGGATTCAAAAAAGCTCCGTCTATTTTTAAAATCAAAATAAAAAAAAATGGAAATTCGAAGCATTTTGGTGTCTCAGTAGCTGAAACAAGTCATTGTTTTAATGCTTACTTGATTTCCTGTGATATCTCCATATTTTATTGAAGGCGATAACTCGATACGACAACGACCAAATTTTAAAATTGTAGCAAAAAGTTGTTAAATCAAAGTTTACTTATGAATCTGTATCAAATTTGCTTTAGCACCTTTCAACAGATGTCAGCACAAAATAGTTACATTAGTTTAAGTTAACTTCACGATCTATTGATGAATTCATGTACTTTTAGGAGCAGCCTCATATATTTAATTCATAAATAGTTGTGATTAAATTAGGAAGCTTATGAATGTAGAGTACTCATATTTTATGAGAAGATTCAACTCTCTAATAATCATAACAGAAGAAAAGATCATTATATTTTTAACTCATTTCCTTAAAGTGATTCAGAAAATCATTTTCAGAGTCGTTTACGTCAACTGGATCAATTATGAATGCTGAAGATGTCCCTGCTTAAACCACAAAATTTGTTCTAGAAATTATGCTAAATAGGAAACTCGTTATGAGGTTATTTAGATTCTAAATAGGTATTAGCCTTTCAGTTCAACAATACTTTATGACCGTCAGGTAATGTTATTTTAAGCAGATTTAAATTCACTTTTATATATTAGATGTCATTTTTAAATTGAATAATTTACAATAATCAATGCAATTTATTTAAATCAGGTTTAAAGTAAAAAAAAATCATTCACTGGCTGAATGTATAGATTTCATAACTAAAAACATTTTGCAGTTGAGCATTTCGTTTTAATTATTTACCATTACTTTCATTCTATTCATTGTAAGTAACATTTCGATGATAGAAAACGCTCCTATTTCTATTTTGATTACATATGGGTTTGAAACACCATTGTGTGTTCTATTTGCTGAGATCAAAGAAAAGGATATTAAACAGTGCAAGGTACATTTATAGTTTATAGGGAGTTTCAGGAGATTATTCAGAAATGCGATTATGAACAGATTGTAAATTTGTACATAGATTTTAACTATTCTCGCAATAATCAGTAACATATATTGGCTATTCCATATTTATAGAAACTCATGAAGGAATAGTGGGGTACTGCATATTTTGAAAGGAAGAATTGAAATATATGAAGCTGACTTCGAAAAATGTTATATCATCAGTACTTTGGAGTTTGCCTGTATTTTACTGTATTTCGTGCATGATAAAAACTAATAGTTGTCTGATTATATCAAACTATGGACAAACTTTCACAGTCTGGGATGTTTAAATCGAACATAAAATGTGAAAAAAAGATATTGACTCTTATTTTTGCAAAATACGAAGAGTATTCGAATGAATAAGAATGTTATTTTTTGAAAGAGCAAGTGAAAATAGATTGCAAATAATGAATGACACGAATAATTTTTGGAATTCATGTACTACTTTTAAAGTTTATTAAAACTTACAAGTGGAAATGTGATTATAATTAAACTCTGATTTTACTTGTGATTTAATTATCATTAAATTACTAAGTTTAACTAAGAATTTATAATGATAAAATATATATGAAAGAACGTAATAGCAGATTTATAATAAGTGATTGAATGTAGAAAATAATCAAGCATAAGTAATTGAAAAATAATTATACATATTGTTATCAGATGACATTACTTCATACTCGCCCCCTCTTCATGTATATTGTCTGCAAAATATTGCAAAAAATGAAATATGGAATCCCTCTCAAAGTTGATATATTCAATATAAGATGATTTTTATTTATTTTAAAAATCCATAGTAATTTAAATGCATAAGCTTGGTATTATTTGGAGTAGTTGTAAGAAATTTAATTTCTCATTTTTTTCACAAACATTTTGAAGAATTTTTTTTTTTACTTTCAGTCTAAAAAATTAGCAAAAGCAACTCTTAAAACTTCTTTCACTTGGATGTATTTAACACTGAGGTATTCTTTATAAAATGTCCAACACGGTATATTTAATTATGACGTTGTACTGCTTGAATTCTTTTCTCATTATAACTGTAAAAGTAATAAAATAATTGAAGTATGGTAAAATAGAAAACACTCAATTAATAATTTAATATCGAAGTCAGTCTTTAGGATGAAGGTTTTCGGAATAATTTTGTATAATTTCTGAATATGTGTTTAAATTTCTCATAAATTCTAAAACATTAGTAATAAATATTAAGTTTTATCTTCCATTCTTACTTAAATACTATTATCTATGGATTAATTTTCGTATATACCGAAATATAATATTACTTCGGTACACTTTTCAATCCACCGTATTTTTCCATTTTGATAATGTTTTATTTAATCCGATTTATACATTTAATTACTAATTAATTTAACTGCGTAGAATTAACATTTAGTATGTTTGATTTCTAAATATGCTCTTGAAGAAATACAGGAGTATTTCTTCAGGTATTCTGTTATATGTAGAAAATGTTATTAATCGATTTATGTAGTTTAAGTGTTTACAAAAAAACAGAGTATTTTTGCTATGATTATTCTAAAAACTATGTTGATATTGTTCTTGGATTTGATTGAATTAGGGCTATGTTATTAATTTTGTTTTGAAAGTTATAATTTTATTGAATTACCAGTACAGGTGCCTGGAATTCATGATGCTCTTCCCTACCTAACGAATGTAAGCTATTAAGGTCCCCTGATATAATCCCCAAGAGTAGGTTGTCCGACTACTTCCCCAAACACTGGATATCTATTTTAATTACATTTTACGACATGTATGAAGTACAGTGGGATTATTCTTTCACTCTCAGTCACCACATGGATTTCATCCTAATAAGATTTAAAGTTTTTAATGCAATCTAAAACGTTTTACGATTGTCAAAAATCATGAAAGCTTGCTTACATCATTTTCTGTTGCTGCTACAACTTGGTAAAAGTCATGAGTAAAAAAAATATTTTGAATATATCTCTAGAACCCTGAGACGTTGGCTGTAGTACTGCAGTTGTGTTTTAAGAAGATGCACACCTTACGTCTGGGATTAGGTCATCAAGATCCTAGGATTGCACCGAAATATTATCAAGCAGGAGAATAACTTTAATAGCTTAGCTTTTTTCGAACAATAATGCCGAACTAAGAGTATGAAGCATTTCAAAAACTAAATAAAGGTTGCTTCTTCGAAATTGGATGCTGTTTTAGATTCTTTGAACATATAATACCTTTCAGGCATTTTTCGTACTGCTTTTTTCTTTAATTATTCCATCCAATTCCAACAAATTTTTCTGCTGATTTAACATTCACAGTTGCTTCCTCGCCACTGTTTCTACAATTATTCAGGATAGTCTCCAAGTAAGCTAATGAATCTATTTTTGGCTTACTGTAAATGCTGCAAAGTTTGCTGTAATTTTTTCCCTTCAAATAGTTTTAAAGTCTCAAAAATACTGCTTACTTTTTAGCATCTGGTTGTCAATTTAGGTTGCCAATATTACCAGATCTCCTGAATAATATCTTTTCGATGTCTTTTTATTATGGCTTTAAATTCTGTCGATTTGATTTCACCAATTCTTTCATTCTTAATTCTATCCTTTGAAATCACGGAAATTGTCGAATGTGCCAACTTCAAGTAGTATACTACTTCTTTAACCATTTTACTAACTTTGTAATTTCGTATGTTTTTTATTTCCATTTCAAGAAAGCTACCTTTCTTTTATTTCTTAACAATACCTCCAGATACTGCCATATTTTCCTCCTTTTCCTTGTATTTACATTGTTGGGGTCACAAATATGTAAAACTTAAGAAGGTTACGCAGTGACTGCTTTTTGGAATGAAAGTGACTGATATAGTAAATATCAAACCTATAGCACACTCAACACCCATGTTATCACTCGACATTGATCGACACTGAAGTTGAAAAAAGGAATTCCTCCAGTTGCATACCGAAACTTCCATTGGCTTCAGTGCAAGTGGTTGTTCAGTAGATGGGTCGTTAAGCGTGAAAGGTAATTGTATAAATAAAACTCAGATGGAATTCATTCCCACTCATTTTAAAAGGTAATTTTTGTGGTTTAACAATTATATTAATAATTATCTTCTCAAAAGTCTGAGTTAATTATTAATTAATCATTATTTTGAGTAACAATTAAAGTTTTCAAAAATTAACAGCTTTAATTATACATTTATTGAAGTTAAAATTAACATTATAATTTGGAAAAATTAGACTAGATGTATATTTCTTTAACTTTAATAAAGAACTACAGATATTATATCTCTGAAGTAAGGAAAATAAGTGATTCATTATACTGCATTTAAAACTGAATTTGAAAACACGTCTACTTTCTTAGTAGTAGAGTTCACATTCCTCAGCTTTGTATCATTAGTTCCACCTATTTTTATATTATGGGAGTAGTTTACAAATGATTTCTCTTTGTACAAGTTACTAACGATTAATCTGGGTGGAGAAAAGGGCACTGACATGCATTTGAAAATTTAATACAAATTCAACTGAACCACTTAAGAGGATGCGACTTGGATAGAAAGGCTTCTCGCGCTACCATATTTCAGTATGTGCCTATTTTGCCTGAAATTTCAGGTAATCATTTCATTTTCACAGCGAGAAAACTAATGTTTTCAAATGAAATGAGAGTTTTAGATTAAAGTCAAACAGCGTCATTTATAAGTGAAATTTGGAATAAATTTTTAATTGCACAAACAAAATGTTTCAGCATGGAAAGCATTGTATTTCAAACCGTATGGTCCTAAGTCAATTAGTTGATTATATATTACTCTATCATTAAATTTTAATTCTTAATTATTGTTTTAACCCGTTCGCTTCCAGCGTATCACAGGCGATACGCTCGTGTTGGCTCTCCTGTGCCCAGCGTATCACGGGCGTTACGCTCCGTGAGTGTCTTCTACGACCCAAAGTATCAATAGAGATAAGCTTGTAGAGAATGTTTTATTTTATTTTCTTAACATTACTATATGGCGTTACAATACTGCGATATCTATAGAGATAGGTTATTTGGAGTGTTGACCTTGTGATATGGGCTTGGATTTCACTTCTGGCTACCAGGAGGGGGGTAATTGGGAAATGCATGTGTTGCGCACAGCTCTTTAAATGTAATGACATGATTTAAAGGGTGCCTTGCTTTCGATATGCTGTTTTCTTTCTTTCTTCCTTCTTAGAAGTTCGAAGGAGAATTTATGACACTTTATGGGGGTTAGGGCTTTTGGTAGCAGATGTTCTCAGCTGTTCGTTTCATTCGGTCAGTTTTTATTTGTAGCAACGGTAATGACGAAAAGAAAGTGTTTATCTGATACTGAGATTAGCGAAATAATGAATGAAACTGACAGTAATGTTAGCGAAAATAATTCAAATCTGTACATGGATATTAAAATAAAAAAGGGGGGGGGGGCGGACTAAGATATGCCCTTTGTTTAAAATCTTGCGTGAAGCGTTAAAATATATGTGTAAGACATATGACGTTGTAAAATGCATTGAATTTTTTTTTATAAATGTACCATAGAGCAAAATAAGATTTATCTTTTATATCTATACGTTCCATATAATGGTACATCATTACACCTTGCAATTTATGTAACATATGTAAATATATTTTGTATTTTCTTAAAAGTATGAGTTTTTATGTAATTTTATGTATAAAATATTCAATTTTCGATAAAATATTTTTTTTTTCATTTGTAGATATTAAGTTTATATATATATAATGCATTTTAAATAATATATATAAGTACCAAAATATTTTAATAAATAGCCGATTTTAAAGGAATTTTTTTCACGAATTAGGCTTAATATCTTAAATCGTCTGCGCACAGCGAGACACTCCACGGTAAGAAGCCGTGGGCCCAGAGAAGCACTTCTTTTTTCTCCCTCCGATAGCGAAAGGGTTAAGGAATCAGTCATAGAAAAAGAACGTAGTAAAAAGAAATAACAATATTACTTCATTTCATGATGATCATATTTATATTTTTCATTTTATATTTATATTATTAGTATCTTTACATTTGGTAATCAGGACTCTCTACATATATGCCTGTTATTTACGATCGGTTATAGATTTCTTTCTTTACAGGAGATTTTTGCAAGCAATTGACAAACACAACTCTATGAAACCATGATTGTAAGGAACACGCTATTGGTTAATTCACCTATTTGGCCCTTCCTGATGTAACATTGCCTCGATTGTTCTATATATAATTTTACACAGAAACCTATACTTGAAGCCAATATTTGCGAAATTCTCTCTCTCCTTTTTCTTCTAAATTTCATATCGCTTTTATCGAAATTTTTACACTAAAATTCAAATATTTGACCACCTGTTTTTCATTCAATTCTTCTTTTGTACTTCAGTTTCTTCGTAATCATCTAATTAAATTGGGAATTTTCTTTTCATATATTTTCCAGTTTTTCGGCTACTAAACTATTATTGATACAGTGATTCTTCCTATTATATATACAGTCATTCTGCTTTACTTATTATTCCTGTCTTCTTAATTCACCTAGTTTTTCACTATATACACTCATGGACAAAAAAATTAGCGCACCAAGAAGGAGTCGTCAAAAGAAAACGAAATTTTACATACGTAATGACTATTTTGATATAAATAAATAATTAGAAAATCAAAGAAAAATGATCATTTATTTCAGAGAAAAAGGTAAAAGAACGAAGGATTTAATACCCTGTTGAACCTCCTGTAGCGCCAATGCACGATGCGATACGATCGGGCATTGAGGCACACAAGTTCTGTATGATGTCTTGAGACATTTCGTTAATAATTTGCTGTAACCTTGTTTCTAGTTCATTCAAACTCGTGGGATACCCAACTCGCCGTCCCAAATGATCAAAGATATGCTCGATTGGAGACAAATCTGGGGATCGGGCAGGCCAAGGAAGGAGAGTAACAGTGCGGAGACAGTCTTGTGACACCCTTTCTGTGTGAGGCCGATCATTATCTTGTTGAAAAATGGGTCCTGGGAGCCGTTGCATGAGTGGCAACAATGTCGTTGCAGGATGTCATGGACATACCGCATTGCTCTCATCGTGCCACGGTTCAATACTAAGGGTTACAATGTATTGTAAGCAGTAGCACCCCATACCTTCACACCAGCTGTGGGAGCTGTGTGCCGTTGTAAAGCAAAGGCAGGATTGAGGCGTTCACCACGGGGTCTCCACACACAAAAGCGAATGTCATTATTGCTGAGATTGAAACTGGATTCATCGCTAGAGACGACCTGGTTCCATTCCGCTGCAGTGCAGTTTGCTCGTGCGTGGCACCACTCCAAACGGAGGCGTCAATGGTTGGGCGTCAAGGGCAGCACACGTAATGAGCGCCACGATCCCAAATGTCCTTCATCCAGGCGCCTTCATATTGTTCGAGAAGACACAGGGACCTCTCTAATGAAGGTGCTACCTTTGCCTGGATGGCGGTCGATGAAGCAGTTGTCTGTGCGCGTGCATTTCTTACGATGGGACGGTCTTCTCTACGACTGGCTTGTCGATGGCGTCCTGAGCCTGGTCTTCGTGTAAATGATATCTCTCGGATCCACGAGTCCCAACACTTCCTCACAATACAATAAGAGCTGCCTAATTGACGAGCTACTCGCCTAGCTGACCACCCAGCTTTCATCATGCCGATGATTCTACACTTCTCAAACTGCAACATCCGCTTATATTGTCTTCGAAAACGGCGTAATGGCATGTCTACCTCAGCACTTCCTTTGTAAACGATTCAGCACACTCAAAGAAGCTTTGGTTACCTATTTTATACTGCACGGAGAACGAAGTTTAACGCCCTCTACCAGCTATACGTAATTCGCAATCCCGCTGCATTTCTAATCCTTTGCATATCTCCCCGACATGTATCTTCATGCCAAGTGTCGTTACGATCCTGCAATTATTTCTTAGTTGTTAATTGTTTTGTCCATGAGTATATTTATTATTAGAGAAACTAGAAATATTTCCTTCTTTTGAATTATTTGCCTCTCTATTATTGATAATATATCTTCTTTTCTTCTCCAACAATGACGTTTTGTTCTATTACAAATTTAGATAACGTCTTATTTGCTACTAGAATTTCAGCTAACTCCTTATCTTTCTTCTTCAATTCAGAATCAAACTTTTTCTTTTGAGACTGAAATAGCATTTCATGACATTTTTACATTTCTCCTTTTCCTCCAATTATAATATTCTTTACGATCAGCGCTACTATCAAACGGTCGCTGAAATTGGCAGCCTTTTTCTCCCTGGTAGCCTTCTAAAATGTCACTCTTTTCTGACGGTGTTTTGATAACTCTCTCGCGTTTAAAAGATATTTTTAAAGAACTATTTGCGTTATATTAATGCAATATTTACACCAATTGTAACTTGTAATTTTAACAGTCCAGTGAATGATAAGTATTATAAATATTAGTTTCTAAAATATTAAATTTTTAAACAATGATTTGCAGTATATTAATGTAGTATTTAGACCAATTATAACTTGCCCTTTTAAACAACTCAGTAAATTATGAATATTACAAATTTTAGTTACTAAAATATGGAATTTTGAAACAATTATTTGTAATATAGTAATGTAATCCTTACATCAATTGTAACTCACACTTTTAAATATTGCAATGAATGTTAAATATTATAACTACAAACACCATATCAGATTATTTTCCCTTACTTAATCTTTTTACTGCTTAATTCATATTTTAGCATTCAGTCATGGAAATGTTTTTGCCTGCATTTCAAACAAATAATAATGCAACTTCTTTTCCTTGATCTTAATTTTCATGTTTTTGGTTATATTTATACGAATTTATATTAGAAAAAGTGTTGTTTTGACTGCATCTGTGGTTTATGATTCCTTTTTTCCTAGAGCATTTTTATAAACTCACACATCCCTATCTTTAAAAGCGCCCTCCTCTTTCAGAGGCGGACAATTTTCAAATGCGTCAGAGACTTCTGGTTCACCCTGTTTAAGAAAGTCTATGTTTTTGCCGAAGTGTGAAGAGTTTTGCAAGCATTAACAATAAATTTTCTCACGAGAAAAATTTATATGCTAGTATTTTAGTTAAACTCTAGTATTACTTAGTATTTTAGTAAATAGTAGTTAGTATTTTAGTTTAATTACAGAAATAAAGATTAAATTTGGAAAATAGAATAGTTACCAATAATATATTTTAATCTTTGTGACATTCGATAAACTTTATTGAAAATAGGAGTATACTTTAAAATTATTCATCTTTACAAATATTTCGATAAGTTCAGGTTATGATGTTTTAATGAATAAAGATACCAACTGCTTCTGAACTCTTGAACGTGTAACGAGTCAAAAATTCGCCTGTAGATTTGTATATAATATGTTCTGTTCAAAATAATACTTAAACAGCTTTTTATAATATTCATCAATTTTAATTAAAATAAGTTTTATTATTAATAACTATCTTATACATTCGATTTATATATTTGTAAAGAATGAACGACATACTACATTATTCGTAACTTCCATAACCTAACAATAGATAAAATGTATTCAGTATATTTTTGTAATGCAGCATCTATTAAATAGAATCTGAAATTAAAATGCTTTTAAACACGCTCATAAAATTTCATCATAATATTTCCCCTTAAATATCATTTGTGTAACTTTTACATGACTTTTACATAATATTTATAACTTAAAAGTCATTTATAACATCGCTTAAAGTTCACTCTGCTAATTGTATTTATAATTTCATAGATATTTACAATAACATCACCCCATGCATGCATATTTATTCAATAATTCATTTACTTCAAAGTTAAAGCAGGGCATTAAGGGTATTAAAACAGATGTTATGATAATGGACTAGTTATACACTGCATGGTTATAGCTAAGTTACCTCTGATTTCCAGTTTCTAGCTGTCATTAAAATGAATTTTGAATGTTTAAATATGTTTTTATTATGTATATTATCGTTAAATCGTATAACTCAGTTATTTTAATAGAATACCTAATTATTTCAGGAAATAAGTAACCAAATCGGTTGAAGGGTATAATAGAATAATAATGTTCCGTTCAGAATATGTTCATAATGTTCCTCCATACCAAGTTATTCGATGAATTAATTGGTTATTCAATAAATTTACTAATCATAGACCATTAAATTTAAAAATAAACAATTTGACACTTAAATAAATCCATTGTCTTATAAAATTAATTGATGATAAATAGTCTTTTGAAAAAATATGTTTCACATTACGGATAGGTTAACGGATACATAATAAAGAAAAACAGACTACATAATATAATTTTATTGCTAGATTACTTAAAGAGTTATAAAAATAATGTAATATAGTGCAGAAATAGTTATACTTAAATTTTTATTACATAATTATGTAATTTATCAGGGTTTTTAGTCCTGACGGCAAAAAAAAAAAAAACTTATGCTCTTGAAAAAATAATGCAAACGTTTTATCCCAAAAAAATGCAAATGATGACGATAATAATAAATTTAAACATCATTTTGAAAACATAAATGAGAAGAAAATTTTTTTGCTTGGTAAAAATATTTCTTGAACTATTTTCAATTAAGAAAATATAAGAGTATATTAATTTACAGTATAAAGAATATCTTCTTAAATTATTAGGTAATTGTCTGTTTCATAAAATAAACAATTAACTCGTAGAATAAATTAGTTTTATAGGCTTTAAATGACTTGGTTAGTTATTTAATTAAATAACGTATTCCTCATTTTAACGCTAACTTATATTACATAATTTCCACACAAATTTAAGAAAAAAAATATATAGTTTGGTGATGATAAACTATAATTGCGGTTACTTATTTGTTTCTAATGAATACGATTACTTAACCGAAATTAAAGGAGTTATGCCTATAACTGTATAATTTTCGTAGAATTCATAATATTCGAGTAAAATGTTATTATTTTTGTTACATTTTACCTAAGAAATCACAGAGCAATTGATTCGTAAAAGGTAATCCTGCTTTTTAAAATTCCTTTTTCATCAAGCCTATTTTCTAAGACTATTTTCTTTGTTTATTACTCTACGTCGTTAAATAAAACTAGCTTATTAAAATAAAATTACATATAAGGTGATTTCAGAATCTTTTAATTATGGAATAAACAGGTGAGACTAATTTAAAATAACATTTTTTTAAAAAAGTTTTTGAAATATTAATATCCATGTTTGACATAATGATATTTGAGGCAATTAACACTAACGTACGATTTTCTTTCGATATTTTATGTTATGATTCAAATTCTTTGTATTTAAGATGTTACATTGACTCTAATCGCATTTTCAAGGAATAGCCTTTCTTTTTCAACCTTTGCAGAATCCAAAAGTGGTAAACTGCTCTATTCGTCTGAAGTGTACTTTAGTAGTTATAGTTTCATAAGTATTCGTATTCTAGCTTCTCAATAGTTCAAGAGTTTCTCAATAATTCAACTTTAATTTCATGAGATGAAAAGAAACGCCGAAAGAAATGTGATCTTGAGCAGTTCTTCAACAGAAAACAATGGATAGTTCTTGAATAGGTCCCAGACCTGAGAGTCACTCCGATCCTTCTGTTCGTAATGTATAATTG
>BMAW01075673.1:0-14084 GCA_019974015.1 Nephila pilipes
ATAAGTATAGTTTTTTCATTTAAAATTAATTTATAATATCATTAAAACATTTTAAATAATGAACTTTTATGAACAGAGAAAGATCATTTCATGTAGAATATTTCCTTAAAATTAAAAAAGCATAACTTTTACACAAAAATTGCTAAATTTCCTCTATCTTTGAATCGACCACTGTTTTCAATTTTTAGTTGTGATCTAAAAAGCTCAAAAATAAATTAAAAAACATAAGTAATAAAATAAAATTATGAAAAATAGTGAATATTCATATACATCAAAATAGTTATACGATTGATTGTTTAAAAACTGAAACACCGATTCTTGAGGATTATTTAGTCATATTAACATTTTAATTGACATAGAAAAAGATGTAACTGTTATTTTTAATAGATATTTATTTTGTTTCCTTGATGATTTACTCAATTTCTCTTTGATTATGGCTTCAGGAATTTAAAAAATATTATCGCAAGCAGTCTTTCATAATTACTTTCATTTCTAACGTCTTCGTTTCGGTTTTAATTAGCATAATGAATTTTTAGAAAGCGAAACCATTTCATAAAAAGTTTTATGCAATAGCAATTAATTTCAAATAACAGCTGGTTATAAATGTCTTTCATATCTTTCATGGGTAACTGAACAAAAACATTTTCAGCGTTTGATGTTTACTCAATTTTTATTTACATTGAGAAAAAAAAAGATTTTAAATAGAACGTGTTACACTTATTTAAAATTAATTAGTTAAATATTTAGCCCCTTTTAAGAAGTGAGATATCAATTTCATATCATACTAATTTCAATTAATCAATTTGACATTTTATTTTTGAAAAAGATTTAAATATGTCTTCATAAAATGAAAGTTATTTCAATATCTTAATAGAAATAAATTTTTCTTTTGGAAACTGAAACAAAAAATACTATTTTATTTAAATTTCAGATATTTTATAAAATATATTATTTTCAGATTAAATAAATTAGTAATATTAAATAAAACTTTTAAATCGTGTTTTTATCTCTTTTGTTTAAGAATACGTTCTTAACGACAAGATTAATTATTTATTTTAATGTACTCTAGTGATAGTCGAAATTTATTTTCAATTATTGTTCCAATTGGATTTTTTTTATTATAAATTAATTCTCGCGTTTTTTTAAGAAAATTAATACTAACAGCTAAAAGACGAAGTTGTGTTTTAAATAGAAATATAATTTTGAAGAAAGATTTTTACATTTGTTTTATATAATTTGTAAATATAAATAGAAAAATATATAAAATAATTGCGTACTCATTATATATAAGACAAATAATTGATTTAATGGGGGGAAAAAGGGTAAGAATGCTGTGATCTGAATGAATATTTTAATAACAATAAAAAAGGTAGATTAGTTGACAGTTGAATAATCTAAAATAATTCAGAACGTTATTATTTAATTTTATGTATGTTAGATTTCTACCCTTGAATGTTGGATTAATCACTGCTGATTCGCATATCTTTTTTGTTTTATTTTTGAAGGTACGAATAGCTGAAAATACTATTCTCATCTGAGAGCATCTAGGAAATAAATTGACAATTTGTAGTATTTAACAGCTCAAAGTAGAATTAATCATTTTTTCTTTAAAATATTTAATAGGTCAATTAAAAATGTGAGAATTGAACAATGTCCTTTTTATTGATCTACCGTAACACTAACTAAATTTGTGAAGTTGGGGTTAATCGCGATTTTCAATTCACTAACCTTGATGACCTGTTGGTAATTTGAATGGTATAAAATAACAATTTCTTTCGAACTCAAATGAAACGTGATTAGGTAAATTAGGCGGAAATGAGAAATGCAGTGAATTGAATTAGAGATATGTAAGTGTAATAAAATTGAAAGGGAAAAGAAGAGAGATAGAGTATAACTGCCGGCTGATAGATACTTGTAAATTTAATTGAAGCATTGTAATTAATCTTTTGGATTGAAGTGAATTTCAATTAAAGTACTAAGATAAGAATTGGCTGTTATCGAGAAGCATTTGAATCGAAATGAGTGATTTGGTAAGATAAGGTTTTATTATCACAATATAAATTATTATTGACCGAGTTAGAAGGGTTAGAGAGAGAGAGAGAGAGAGAGAGAGAGAGATCTAGCCTATTTTTTGGCTAGTTAATAAACTTTCCCCTCCGTTTTTATGTATTTTCAATTAGAGTTTTGTTATTGTTTAAAATTTAATTTGCCTGAAAGAAAATGGTTGTTAATAAAGGAAACACGTCTCACACAAATTCATTGAAATGAAATAAAACATTGTAAACGTTTTAAAATCGTAAATGTTCAATTTTTTACAATTTTGAAATTGTACTTCTATTTAACCATAAAATGTTTTCGGAATATATCTGAATTTAGACATTTTACACATCCCGCTAGTTAATCATTTTGTATAATCTACTATATGGACCCACAATAGATTTTTAGACTCTAAATATAAATGTTATAAATGGAAACTAACATTGAAATAAATAGCGTATGTGAAACACATGTCATTTAAAACATGTGTTATTAAATGTAAAATAAATATTGGCATGCTTAAAGAAAAATTTAATTATAACAAATAGTTAAGCGTGATGATTACGTTCATTGCTCTGACTCAGCAATGAACTTAATCATCCCGCTTATTAAATACCCATTAACGTTTTAATTGGTGATTTCTGATGATTGCATTCTTCGAAAAACAAAATCCTTATGACATCATATAACTAAATATGCATCAGAATTCATACGCTTTTACAATGTACACTTTTTCGGCATGAGGCTATTTTGAGTTATTGTACAGAATGTATGAGCGTTACAAACGAAATATGATCCACTAATAAACTATTTTAGAAATTATTTTTTCGAGTTTACTGTTTTCCTTGCATATTAGGAGTAAGTACACAAATATGAAAAAAAAAATATTTTCAAAATGCTTTAGCTTAAATACATTTGTTACCTCCAGTGTTTAAAGCCCGCCTGTAGAGGGCATTTTTGTAAAGGGCCGAGTGTAAGATGTCACACACAACGCTTTCAGATCAGAACCAGACTCAGAAGAGAGTATCCGTGTGTAAGTAATCGAGTAGAGATCGCACAAAGATAGTATTCAATAAGTAATTGTTGTTGTTGATCAACTAGCCTTGTGTCTTGTCTTAGAATTTAAGACAACAGTTAAGAAATACGCTTTGCGAACAGTAAATTGTGTAGGTCACTAAGGTAATGCGACAGGAAGTAAAAGAATGAAAGGAACTGTTGTTATAAATTAGAAGTTTATTATTATTGAGTAAAGTAAAGAAAAAGCGTGTCTAATGTATATAAGAAGTGGCAGATGCTTATATATTAAGTTAAAAAGATAATGGTTTATAGCTCATTATTGAACTGAAGTATTATTATACGGTCTGCAAAATAGTTTTTAAGAAATTTCCCTACCCTGAATATTAAATGAAATTTAAGAACATCAGTTTAATTAATTAATAATATTTCTTGTTAACTGGAAAAAAATAATTTTATTAAAAAGGGTTGAAAGTGCCTGAAACTAAAATGCTTATGGATTTCATACTTTGAAATTCAATTTTTTTTACGAGCTGATTTCTTAAAATTTTTATATAAAGTTTAGATACAATAATAATAGAGAACATAAATCGTTAATACGCATGAACTTCATTAAACTTTTGCTATAGTAACGGGGAGTAAATTAATAACTTGATTTTTAACTAAAATTTTTATCTTAAAAGCCTAAAGAGAACTCGATGTTTCAACAAAAGAAATATTCCATTAAAATTTTTATTATTAGTTGAACTGATTGATAAAAAATAATTTATATTTCTAACTATCAAGTAGAGTGTAGAATCACATGTGCCTTAACTTTGTCACATGAGTAAACATTTATTTTGAATCTGTCTTCCTTTTTTTTTTTTTTTTTTTTAAATAAACGTGCCTATAATTATTACATTGAGAAGTCTAAATAAGAATTTATTTCTTTGTGTAGGAAAAAAAATCTTATAGACATCTGAGCAAATTTGTAATTTAATTAATTTTGAAAATTTGAATGCCAGCGCTACCGATCCAGGTTTGATCCCGGGTGTCTCCGGCTTAGGTAGCAGGTTATGAATAAAAACAACTCTTCATTCCTACGGGATTGATAAATGAGTATCAAGTTTGCTTGCCAAGTTGCAGGGGGTCCAATATCGAGCTAGCCACTCGGTCTGGACACTAGCTAGTAATTAGTGCTTCAAGCTCAAGGGTTACAGAAATGGAGATGAGCGCCGTCTGACGGACTTTCATAGGCCCAAGATGATTTTAAATAACTTCCTCCTTTTTAAGACTAGAAACAAAAAAGAAGAAACAATTTTGAAAAAAATATTTGTTTAATTCAAGTGTTATCTACTGAAATCATGCAATGAAACTTTATAAATATTAAAACTGATTTGAAAATATCTTTTAATTTTAAATGAAAAATTATTTCATAGATGGCGACTCGAAATGATCTACATTTTTTCCGAAGTTAGTTCTTAAACTAGATGGATATGTGTAAAAAGAATTTTGAAAGCAAAATGATTATCTCATTAAAATTTGAACCAATTAAAACTTAATTTGAACCAATTAAAACTTAATTTGAACTAATTAAGCTTTAATTTTAAATTTATAAAGTATTTTTTCGTGCGCTTATTGTCCATTTTTGTTGTTTACTAAAACTTCTGGTTCTTTTTTTTCGATTATAGAATAATTAAAACAGGTTATTTAATATATTTTTCAGTTATTTTTCAAAAATTAATCTTTGAGCAGAATAATTGTTTGTATTTCTTTTTTTAGTACTATTGGCTCATAAGTTTTTCTGCATTCTGATATATAGAAAATATTATGAGTTTTAAACTGTAAGCAGGGGTCGGGAAAGTGGTCTATATCGACCCACGGGGGTCGATATAGTATTATTAAGAATCGATCCGATCTAGGGGGTCGATGAATGAATACCAATGCTATTCAATCGCAAATTTATGGACAGCAACGTAGTATATCCATTTTTCGTTTGGAATCCCATTTATAATTACAATATGGTAAGTAAAGTTTTTTGTAATAGATTTCAGCTTATTTAATTTATCATACCTGCATATTTTTAGAAATATATATTTATCTTTTTCAATCGTTTAAAGTATGCGCATTTCGTGATAGGTTCTCATACTGAGATTTGTGAGAAATAATTCTTGCCCTGTTATGTTACAAGATGGCCCAAATTAGAGGACAACCTCTTAAATCATGACTGTTTGATTAACTATGCAAGGAAAATGATGAACTTTAAGCCGAAATTATTATTACACTCCGAAATATGATAGTAATCTAGAGGTGCATGTTTACAAAAACTTATTGAATTGTTTAAATAGTGGCAGAATTTCTTACTGAAATTAATCTAGCCTTAAGTGACGAATTGCAAACAAAAAAAAAAAAAAAAAAAAAAAAAAAAAAAAAAAAACAATATTTCTTATTTGGCCGATGTATTTGCAAAGTTCAATGATATTCAAACGCATCACCAAGGAAAACAATATTGCATTAATTCAAGCACGATCAATTGTTTTAAGCTTTCAAGATAAATTAAACTTGTTTAAATCTTCATTGTTACGTGAAGATTTTCGATACTTTTGAATTCTATGTCAATTAGATATAACCAATGTAAAACTGAAAATACATACAAATCACTCCAAAACTTAAGCGATGATTTTAAATTACGTTTTAGAGGTATTAAAAATATAGATACCTCAGAATGGACTATCGCGCCACTTTCTGCTTAATTGAAAATAACGACAGTCATTTGCATGATGAAGTCATTGAATTATTAGTTGACCTAGATGTAAAAATGCTTTTAAATAATTTAACTATGAGCGAATTTAGTACAAATATAAAGATTGCACAAAAATATCCAAAATTTATAATACGGCATTTCCCTTTTTAATTGCATTCCTAAGTTCACGTATGGTTGAATCGGGCTTCAGTCATGTTAATTCTATTTTAAAAAAGAAGACAAAGAAATGGAATACAGAGCTCCGAGGAGAGGTAAGACGGAAATTAACAAATTTTGAACCAAATATTGCAAATCTAGCCAAGTGTCATCAAGCACATCCTTCTCATTGATTTATATAAAAATTGGACTTTTTCAAAATCGAAAGAGAAAAAAAAACTTAACTGTTTCTTAAATGATTTAATTTATTTAAGAAACAGGTACTTTTTTTTTTCTTTTTTATAATTCTAGTAGAGGGGCCGATAAGAGAATTTTAAAACTTTTGGGGGTCGATGATCAAAAAAGTGTGGCGACCCCTGCAGTAAGGTTTGATAATGAGTTGCAAAATTCATACTTAAATCTACCATTTATTCTCAGTCTCAATTATTTATTACGATAATGTGGATTAAGTCTACAAATCTGGATATTATGAAACATTATTAAATCATTCGGAAAAGCGACGGGATGTTCGGGAAAGTGACGGTTCTGAGATTTGTGCACATGCGCACTTCAAATTTTGTATTCAAGGTCGCTGCTTCGCAGTGTTTTTAATAGTGAAATAAATCAGTGTTAAAAAAGTTTCTATGAATTGGGTACCTATAGCAACATATTTGTTCCGTTGAACCGAAATCAAAACCAGCGACAATGGATGGTATTGAAAATCTGTGGTTACAAGTGAATTGCTTAAAAACAAGTTTAAAAAACCTACTGTTTCTTCAAAAGAAAACATTGACGGAAATACTATTTAGGGTGAAGCAGTGAGACTTCCAGTTCTCTAGCTTTGAGTTATTAATGCAAACGTTCAAAGATTGACTAAGTTTCAGAAATTTATTTTTAGTACGTAAACATTGCTATGCACAATCATTTAAGTAATGTGAAAAACCACCATATTTAAAACCGTATCTTTATCCTATTGCAGCAAGAATAATTTGTTCGATTTATATCAATGGCAGTAATTATCAAGCAGCGTGGTCACAGTGTTATGAGAAATATATCCTAATAAGTGAGAACTTGAGTATATATATATTGATTTTAAACGATTTTTATTTATTTCATCTATTCAGAATTGATTTAGTAGAGAGACTGATACCGATTGCATACGATCAATTGAAACATCAATCTTCAATCTTTTGACCCAAATTTCAAAGGAAGTTGAACGGCTAGAAATTTTTTTATTTGAGCACAAAGGCGAATCCAAGCGTCGGCATGGAGGCACGTATACCCCCTCTCCTGTCATAATTTCACGCACGTATAAAATAACACACATGAGCAGGAAATATCAGCCACATTGAAAATTATTTAATTTGTTGTTTTACTTCAAAGATATAGAATCCAAGCACAGGACCGAGCTCTCTATCGTATTGTAAATTTAAAATTCTCATTTTGAATTTGATTCCTGAGTTAATTCGATTTATCGCATTAATAATTAATGTAGACAAAAACTACGTGTGAAGTATAAATTTTTAACTGTCCCAACAATTATAGCGGATTTAACTCCTACTAAGAAATTTGATGTATGTGTAAGGGATCTTTGAAACATTAAGTTAACAAATAAAAAATTAATATTCCGGAACGAATAGAAACTATATTCAATTGAAAAAAAAGACATGTATTGACTGATAAACATTACCAAAAGTGCTGTAAATTCACTTAAAATGAAGTTAATCGTAACCATGATTCCACGTAACATACCGTAACTTAACTACAAACCATCGATTAATCGATATCGCAACTGAGGTCAAACCTACTAAATGTAACAATAATATAAGTTAGCTATCACGAACACAGTGCAAAATTGTCAGTTGCAACATGCTTCTTGGTGAAGAAGTATGTTATGAATTGTTGAGACCGGGTCAAAGTTTGATTCAAAACAGTAATCTAATTTTTCAAAATACAGTCTTTGGCTGCGTTGTGTCAGGAGCAATTCTCCCAGAAAAAAAAAAAAAAAAGATTAAAGTGCATTGTGGATTTATAAAAGAGGAGAATAATTTAAGCAATGTTCTTAAGCAATTTGGGGGGATTGAAAATGTTGAATTTCTATGCCTAAAAATAAGGAGCATTTAATTTCTGAATAACATTTTCTGAAAAAACATATTTATTCTTTCGCACGATATGTAAATAAACGCATAGAATGGTTTTAATGCTCCCATCCCACAGGAAACTTCAAAAAGGCCTGCGGTAAAACATTGCGGAGAATCCAGCGAAAACATATAGCTTACAATAGTTATGTCCAATTCTATAAGCGCTCAATTTTTGGCTATGCGAACAATAAAGCAGTAGTTGTATAAAACTTAATTCTCTTACTGCTTACATCTCACTTCTGATTTATAAATTTTATTTTCACTTTCTCAAATAACTTCATCCCTCTTTCTTTTTATTTAACTTTTAACTTCTTAACTTTAAATGTTCGTTTTGACTTTAAACTTTAGATAAATGAAAGGAACGTAGTTATAATAATAACAATTAACTTTGTTCGTTCATACCTTTATCGCTTTACGTTGATGAGCAGTGGAGTTTACTTTTAACACATGCGTCATACGTGATGAGTTACAAACTACTTTTCTCTGGACAGTTTTTCTCTGCCTGGGGAGTTGTGTTTGCAAACTTCTTGCACACTCGTCTCTTAAAAAGCATCCTTTACAGGCAGGCGATGACATTGGCCTTATCTGACATTACATTCATGCTCTATTGTGCCAACTTCCAATTAACACAAAGTCATTACCTTCAATAATTGCATCAATATCATTAATACTAAATATTAAATTTATTTATAATTTTCAAAATGACATTACTTAAAAAAATTATATATAATCATGAAAACCTTACTTTTGTTATACATTCCAAAGTACTAATTATTACTCGCTTCAAAATATCAAAAATAATACACTTTAAATTATCAATTTTGTACAATTCGGTATAATAAGTTTTTGCACCCATCATTTTGTTTATTCTTATACGCATTAAAAATACAAATTCTCATAGAATTCAAAATTTCGAAATGGATTGAAGATTGCTTGAAAATGCAATTTGTCTCAATGTTGGTATATCGGAACTTAGACACAAATAATATCAAATTATTATAAGAAATGCAGAGGTGGAAATGTTACAACTCCTCTCTCCTTGGAAAAGGGTTTTTTTCCTGAAGAAAAGGTAATTATCTAACGAAGGAATTGCCCACAGGATGAGATGACATTTTTAAGAAGGATCACTGATTATATCTCACATAAGCAAAAAGTATCTCCTGAATTGCATTTTAAATATAGTAAATTCTAAAATCAGGTTAGAATAATTAACAAGCGAGTGTTCTTGTTAGAGCTTACAAAAACGCAATAAATAAGAAATTGGAACATGCTATGAAATGTTAAACGAATATTATTATACCACTGATTATAACAACATGAATATAATAATACACATAAAATATCAGATATGTATTCTAATAGAACTATATATATGCAGCCATGTTCATTTCAATATTTCTAATGCAATTTTCGAGATCAAAATTAATTATTATCTCATACATTCTAATCAAGTGCTAGGCATTCATGTTCCCTCAATAATTTTAACGTAAAAATACTAAATACTATGACAACAGACACCGAAATAATTTTGCAATATAATTTAGAAAATATGAATACACATTATAAAATTCGAGAAGAATTAGATTTTGAGGATCTTTTTTATTAAACTAGAGGGAAGAAAAAAATATTGTAAGAATTACCAAAAATCACAGTATCAAATTACACCGACAGATGGCAGATTTATCTTTGTCAGTTAATGTGGTATTATTTTTGACCTCGTTATGTTAGGTCTGCGAGGAGAATGGATGTGTATAATAAATTCTGTAACCAAAAATTGTTACAAGTGTATATAATTAGATTTCCGCCAGAATAATTTGTTATCCGGGTGATTACCACATGTTCATAAAAACTAAGTTTTATCTATAAATTTTACACCACGAGACTGAATAAGTGTTAAAATCAATTTTAAATTATGTTTTAAGTTTAAATGATAAATTATTCTATAGATGGCGACACGAACTGATTAACAACTTTTCAGGAGCCAGTGCTCCATTATTAATTTTTGACGTGAGAAGAAATAGGAAAGAAAAAAGATTACCTCATTAATATTTCAATTGATTGAAGCATAATTGTCAATTTATAGAAGATTTATTAAATCGTAATTTGTTCCTTTCCATTGTTTACAGACACTTCTGATTCATTTCTGATCTTTTAAATAATTAAACGTTTACCACTTGGTTTATCAAAAGATTTTTTTTTTTTTTTTTCATATTTCTCTTCGTTTAAAAATAATAGTCTGCATTAGTTTTTCAATACATTTTACAATGTAGAATGATTCACACTTTTTAACTGAAGATTTTACTATGAGTTGTATGTTTCATAGATAAACAATCCATTTACTATCAGTTGATTGTTTAATATGATGAGTTTCCTCTATAAATCTTTTATTATAAAGTACTAGGTAAAGTACGCGTTCGCACGGGTGGTTTTAAAATTTAACATTCCAGCTAGCAAGCATAAAATATTTTTAAGGATGAACAACATCCAACTCATTGTATGCCGATGCATCCGGATTGTTTTTTAATGTGCGTGTCAGGACCAAACTCTTAATAATCTTTTAAAAAATTTTCACCGATGCAGAACGGTATAATTATTTAGAAGCTAATGTAGATAAACCAACTGTATAAATTTAGACTCAATGGGAAAGATGCCTGTTGCCAAATGTGCAGCGCCAGCACTGAATTATCAGCGCTGTTAAAAAATTGCGAAATGATGTCCATATGAAGTTCATCAGCCAATGGTTAATGGAAATAATTGAATCAAAATTAATAAAAAGTTTGTTTATCTAGCTTCCTCCCAATCGGTACAACATAATTACTTTTTGAAATGGGTTGAAAAATTTTAGATAAAGGGATACTATCCAAAATTTACACAAGCTAGAAATATATATTTTAAACTAAAATTTAAAAAGAGCTAGATATGAAACAGATAAACATAAATGAGTGAATAAAAATAATATGCTTTTAAACTATAATAGAAAGACAATAAAACAAGTAAAATGTAAACAATAGTTGTAATGAGAAAATCACTTAGAATGATTACTTTTAAAATGGAAAAAAAATTCCCTAAATATGATAATTAAATAATAGAAAATATCTACTAATGATAGAATAAATAATTTTCTTCCACCAGTTGAAAATAATTATAACATTTAACTGTGACAGATGATTAATAAGTAATCTAAAGAGATTCTTGTTAGATAATTATAAATTCTTCCCATTCGGAGCAAAATTGCTTAGATTTCCAGTACTGACAATTGTGGAACTACTAATTTATAGATGTCCGATGGAGAAGCAAAGATTTCTTTAGTCCTATCAATTGAACAACTGACTGGACTAAAGTCAATTTGAAAACATTGCTCTTGGGGTTTGTTAATACCCATACCAAAGTCGAGGCACATTGGAAATTGAGGTTGTTTAAATTAGAATGGAACATTTTACGGAAATAATATAATTTCCAGTGGCTTGGTAGTTCGAATAACATAAGGCATAAGATTCTTAAAGGGCAGTCTATTTCTATTACACAGGTGGTCTAGGTTTACGATAAGGATGTTTGAAGCAATAATTCTGAGTTCCGAAATAAGTGAAGGCTTACTGTAAGGTTACAAAGAGTTTAATTGACTGTTTCCTTTGGATCAAAATAGTATACCTGTATACTTGAAGATTTCCCAGAACTTGTGATAAAAGTAGCTTATTTATGATGTATATAGTCTCGTTTTGATGTGCAAGGATAACTTTTGGGCATATTCATGCATCATCTTTAAAAAATTATGGCATGATTGGAAACATAACTAATTCGGTATTACTGACTTGTTTTTAGCTTATGACTTAGTACGTCAGATCAAATTTAGTAACAGTAATTTTATTAGCCGTAGTTCTACGGTACATAATCTAGATAGTTTGATGAAAGGTAACACAAAAATGTAAGTCACGTCACTAAAACATAAATTTACTTTTTGAAAGAATACTTTTAAAGATCACTCATTTTAAACAGAGCCGTAAATTTGTAAAAAACAACAAACAAATAAATAAAAATAACGACCTCTCTTCGAAAATCACTCTTCGAGACGTAAACTATCAGTAACTATAGCTTTGAACTACACACACACACACACACACACAGCAATACGTATTGTTACCAACCGGGGGCTTTATCAATGGGGAAAGATGGCAGCCGTCAGATGTCAGCACCGTCAGCGCCGTTAAAATAAAGTTCACAAGAAACAATAATGAACACGGAGACTGAATGTACCAATAAAAGCCTGAAAGTTTTCCGTCGGCGCTGCCCATGGTTGTTTTTTTGAAATGGCCGAAAAAATTGATAAAATATCCACAACAAGCTAGAACATACATTTTTTAAACCGTACTAAAAGAGCCAACGAGTTAACGATACCGTGCGTTTTCACATACAGAAAAGACAATAAAAACAAGTAAATGTAAACACAGCCAGTAATGACCACTCAGAACGATTAAAATGAAAAAAATCTCAAATACGACACCAACAGAAAACAATTCACTAACGATAGAATGTCCGACTTCTTTCCCATCAAAGTCGAAAATAATCATAATATTTAACGACAGCATGACATCAAGTGACCAAAAGAGAGTCTCCATTCTTTCCGAGCCCGGAAAGCAAAATTGCTTTTAGGATTTCAGCACTTATCATCTTCAGGAACTGGCTCAATTTCATAGAACCGATGGAGAAGCAAAAGAGCCTTTCTTTGTCCTGGTCACTGAACTGTCGACAAGTTCGGCCTGAAAACACGCCTAAGTTTCACACCATACCAAAACGAGCACACGTAAAATGAGTCGTTTAAAGAATGGAACATTTTGCGAAATAATACTTTCCGGCGGCTTGGTAGTTCTACACCATGTTGCTACGTAAGATCAGCGGGCAGTCTGGTTTCATCATCAGGTGTCTGTGTTTCACGATAAGCGATAACAGCTGTCATTCCCGAGTTCCGAGTCAGCGTAAAAGCGTTTCATCGTGTTGTTACGTAGTTATTTGACCGATCATTTCGATCGCAACAGCGGTCGCAAGGCTCGAAGATACCAGAACTTCGGTGATTAAAAAAAGTGAAGCTTATGATGGAAGAAGTTCTGATGCGCTGGGTTACATCTTTGATGATTGAAACATGGTTCACCTCGGTAGCTACGCGCCATGACTTAGGACAAACAACAAATTTATAACAGTAATTTATTGTCTCTTACGGTACACTCAGATATCGGGATGAAAGGGTAACACAAAATGAAGTCAATGCTCCATTAAAAACATAAATTTGCTTTGAGTTAATCAGAGCCTTTGCGATCACTCATTTGCAAATAAGAGCCGTAAATCAGTAAAAACAAACACTATTCTCGAGTAAATTTCGAGACGTAAAATACAGGTTGAATGTTGAAATATTGAAGAAATAGTCAAATACATTGAAATAATAATAAATAATAGTCAATACATTGAATAAATATTGAAATGTAATAATACTAAATAACACATTGTTAGTCTTTTTCAGTTTGAGAATCTCTGGCTTCGAAAAGATCAGCGTCGTGTTATTTTAAAAGCCAGATGATTTATATGAAGAAAAGAAAAAACAGGAACAGATCCCATGTTAGTAGTTTTTCAAAACATTTAACAAAACGAATGAAACAAACAAAACCGTATGCGCTTGGTCAACTCCTGAACTTGACTGTTAATTTAACTGAGTACTCAAAAAACATACACTAATCTCTGAGAAAAATGGTTTGATCTGCGTTAAACATTAATAAAACATGTTCTTCCCGGATTTTTATCTATATCCATTTATCCATCATTCGAAGAGGAATAACATGATATATTTTCTTTTCTTTTCTTTAAAGTTTGTTCCTTGCCATCATGACTTTTAAATAACGTACTGATATCTTCGGAAGTAGGGCTACTAAATCTGGCGCGCCAGTGTGTGTGTGCGTGTGTGTGTGTGTGTGTGTGTGCGTGTGCGTGCGTGCGTGTGCGTGTGTGTGCGTGTGCGTGTGTGCGTGTGC
>BMAW01075673.1:14109-26998 GCA_019974015.1 Nephila pilipes
CCTTCTTTCCCTCCCCCCCCCCCCCCCACCACCCCCACCCCCCACCCCCGGATTGACACCACGCTCTTACACACACACACACACACACACACACACAGCACTTTTTTTCAAATTTAGTAACCCTACTTCGAAAGATATCAGTACGTTATTTTAAAAAGTCATGATGACGAGAACAAACTTTAAGAAAAAGAAAAAGAAAATATATCCCATGTTATATTCCTCTTCAAAATGATGAATAAATGAATGAAACAAATAAAAAATCCGGGAAAACATGTTTATTAATATTTAACTGCAGATCCAAACCATTTCTCAGAAGATTAATGTATATTTTGAAATTTTCGATTAAACTAACGAACAAGTTTCGAAATTTGAAACTAAACTACTGTTTTCACATCTTTTTTTTTTGTCTAATTCATTTGTTTTGAAAGATTTAATTTAGATGCTTTATTAAATTTAAGTTGAATTAATTCCTTTTATGTAAGGCAAACTGGGCTAGCTAGAAAATAATTTCAAAACGACACAAATGTTTTGATGATTACACACGCACTCACACACACCTATATATATATACTCTATAACAGAAAAAAAACGACGCACCGAGAAGGAGTTGTCCGATGGACACAAAAATTAGCGTATAGGAAAATTATGTACAGAATAGAAAATGAATAAAATTTCAGAAAAATTGAATGATTTATTTCAGTGTTAAATAGTTATAAAGTAATGAGCTCAATAAGGTGTTGATCCAATTCTAGCCTGGATGCAAGCTGCCACACGACGTGGCATAGAGTAATAAAGCTCCCTGATAGTCTCCTGTGGTATTTCTTGCCAAATTTGCTCCAGTTGTTGGCCTAGGTCATCAACATTCCCTGGTAGAGGAAGTCGCCTTCCCATGATATCCCAGACATGCTTGATTGGAGAGAGATCTGGTTAGCCAAGGAAGTGCGACAGTTCACAGCAACACGAGCCGTATGGGATCTGGCATTATATGGCTGAAAAATAATGCCAGGGTACTGCAAAAGGAACGGTAGCAAAACAGGTCTCAGAATGACGTCCATGTACCGCTGCGCTGTAAGTGTGCCTCTAATGACGCCCAAAGGGGTCCGGCTATCAAAGGAAATGGCACCTCAGACCATAACTCCTAGTTGAGGGCCTGTGTGGCGTGCGATAGTGAAAGCAGGATCGGCATACTGCCATGGGCGTCTCCAGACACGTCTGCGGTGATCGTCAGGACACAGTTGAAAGCGGGATTCTTTGCTAAACACTATATGTTCCCAGTCAGCATCATTCAAACCTGATCGAGCCAAGCACTAATGTAATTTGATTCGACAGTGTGTTGGCGTGAGTGGCAGATGAAGTAGCGGTCTGTGCGAACATAGATTTTACTCTATCGACCATCTGTGAATGGTCATTCTGGACACTTGCATACAGATCACAAATCTGATGGTTGATAACGATGAATCAGGCGCTGTGACACATGATCTGACAATCACTCTGTCCTCCCAATCTTCTGTGGCACTAAGTAGATCGCTACCATCCTGACGTTGAAATCTGCCATTTTCCACCCCATTCTTGCCAGCATCTTCTAATCACCGTATCATTTTGACCCATATGACGAGCGATTATCCAATTTACCGAAACTGCCTCTTTCAATCCAATGATACGACCTCTTTCAAACTCTGACAGTTGCTCGTAATGAGCAACTGTCAGAGCTCGTAATGAGCTCGAGTCCTGTGGCAAAGCTTCTTTTCAATCGTTGAAAGGTATCCCAAATCGCAATTGAGAATCGCTTTGATCATCCAATTGAGAATCGCTTCTTATATACACCTGCTTAGAGCGCAGCTCCAATGCGCTGTAGCTTCCGCTATTCATTCATTGGACACCAAATTTTAATCATTTG
This sequence comes from Nephila pilipes, assembly GCA_019974015.1. Lineage (NCBI taxonomy): Eukaryota > Metazoa > Arthropoda > Arachnida > Araneae > Nephilidae > Nephila > Nephila pilipes. The sequence goes on from BMAW01075673.1 coordinate 16,007, forward strand.
TATGTTCGGTCTAAATGTCTTTGCATACGAAATTTCATTAGACTGTGGCAACTCCTTCCTGATGCGTCGTTTTTCTTGTTATATATATAAAAAATCCGTTCCAAACATTAAATTAACTATCAAAAAAAGGCGCGATAACATTAATTGGATACGAGATGCATTTAGTGAAATATTTTTAAATAAATTATTTAATTTGAATAATACAATTAAAGGTTTTCTAATTCATTTTGAAATTTGAATGGTGAAAATAAGTTATAAGGTATCCTTTTATATAAATGACATGTAAGAGCTTATGAAAAATAATATTATAAATAACATCAATGTGATTTGTGTTTTTGCTGCAACTCGGAAATGGTATTTACTTTAAAATAAGAATGCATATAAATATGTATCTGAGTCAGCTTTATGTTCTTTTTATAATTATTCAATAAATAAATAATAAAAAAACTAGTAATGAGAAACACAATTTACTTTAATTATTTTCGAATTATTTTTCTAAAAAATAATGCTACTTTATGAAATTCATTACAAATTTTAAGAGAACTGACTCCTTAAAAATGGACATATATATATATATATATATATCATGGACAAAAAAAATTATTGCACCAAGAAATAATTGCGGGATCGTAACGAAACTTGGCAAGAAGGTACATGTCGGGGTGATATGCAAATAATAAAAAATACAGCGTGATTGCGCATTACGTACAGCCGGTAGAGGACGTTTAACGTCATTCTCCGTGGAATATAAAACAGGTAACCAAAGTTTGTTTGAGTGTGCTGTGAGATAGACATGTCATTACGCCGTTTTCCAAGACAATATGACAACTGTCGTAGTTTGAGAGGGGGAGAATCATCGGCATGATGGAAACTGGGTGGTCAGCTAGGCGAGTAGCTTGTCAATTAGGCCACTTTGATTGTGTTGGGACCAGTGGATCCGAGAGATGTCATTTACACGAAGACCAGGCTCAGGACGCCCTCGATAGACCAGTCGTCGAGAAGACCGCCACATCGTAAGAAAGGCTGCCAACTGCTTCATCGGCCTCCATCCAGGCACAGGTAGAAATCGCGAAAAAATAATATAATATAATAAATTGGTTAAAATACAATATTTTTAAAGTTTATAAATGTTAGATTGAGACCAAAGATGCATGAATCATCGTTCAAGAAAATAAATTTTAGAAAACAATAATCTTTCATGCACTAATCGCAGAGCAATCATTGTATATTTTTGAAGAATAAAAAAAGAGAATGCATCGGAGCTCTAAGATATTAACTTTGATAATCGTGTCTTGTTTCATATACAAATGCAAGATATGACACAGAAAGAAACGAAAGCAATTTTAAATCTTTGCAAAAAGGTGACTGTGAATTGATGAAATTTGAGGAAGGTCCATTTCGCTGAGTCTCGAAGAATAAATCAATAAAATAATTTTAGAGTTTGTGTTGTATGCAATGATAGTTAAAGCCGTTTATATTTTCTTAATTTTAAATTGCTTTTATAAGTGATTTTTTTCAATCAGAGATTAAATAATATATTAACAATATTTGAAAAGGGAAAGCTCTAAAAAGTTTACATTAAAATAACTTTCTTATAAAACCCATAATTTTATTTAAAGTAAAGTGTAATATTTTTTTTTTGCTTTTAAATAATCTTTCAAACCTATTATCTATAGCAGTACCTCTAAAAATTGTTTTAACAGTTTATCTAATTTCTAAAGAATAATAATACGAATAGTAGATAAAAAGGCTTTTAAAGTTCTGAAATGTAAAATGAATGTCGAACAAAAATCTTATTCAAATTAAAGTTAAAGATTGAAATATTTCCACAACGTAAGAGAAAGTAACAAATCTCTGTTTTTTAATGTCTTTTTTTTGTATTTTATTTTAAATCTACCATTATTTGGAATTTTATATATATACGCATTTAAACTTAAATAATCTTCTTTTTAGCCATGTTTCTATAATATTTGGTGAGATTTTTGTTCTTGAAAATATAAACCTTCCGTTGAGTTTCTAGTCAGTTTTTAATTCATAGTCTTATTTATAATGGAAAGCAGATATGATACTCAAGGGTAATTATGAAGAATTTTCTTTAGTTATTACGTCAGTTGATAATAGAATATACTTACCACACTGAAGTAAGAGATATTTTTAATAGAAGTTCATGTGAGTGGATAGATCACATATCAGATTAGTCCTTTTAAAAAAATTGAAAACTAACCAGTCTTATGTGTGAAAAGGGATTTAGAAAGAAGAATAAATTTTTTAATATTAAAAATTACGTTGAATAAATATAATTGAAGTAATAACTGTGTGTGTATTGATTTTAAGAGATACAGACCAAACTTGCAGGCACACTTTTTGAGAATGACAGCTAAAAGCAATTTCTTAAAAATAATTACTTTTAAGAATTTAATTTGTGATGTTTGTTTTGCATGGGCACATTTAGTAACACTTTCAGATTTAAAGCATGAAAAATTTAACACATAAAATGATAAATACACAAATAGTAAAATCTATTATCATCTCTTATTTCCATCCCAAATACTTCCCATTTACACTAACTGGCAGTACAGTGAGATCCTTTAAGTCGATAAATTATGGATTCGCACATGCCATACTGTCAGTTTTCATTTCAGTTCAGTGTGTTACATGTTTCCAAGCGGGCTACACAACACGTTTGTGAAATGCTATAATTATCTAGTGTAATTTTCGATTTATTATTTATGAATGTTGCACTTAGCAGCAGAGCGAAGGCTATTGGAGACATACCTCTCAATTCTGAACCTCGGTCAAGTGCCGAGAATAACACCTCTGAGCTCACACCCCTTCTCCAAACTTCGCACCATATCAATGGAGGGGCTACGAGAGATTTAATGGGGATCAGCTCTCTACATGTCAGATCTTTAGTAGCATCATAACTTGAACCTATGACTGAAAAAGAAGAAAGCCGGGAATGAATTCGATGATCATATAAGGCTACCACGGCAACAAAATGTACTCGTCCAATAGGTGTTTTTCAATGGATATTAAAACTGATAAGTGGAAGCATGTGACATGTCACAACATGTTTTAGCTATCATTGTAGCATATATATATATATATATACACAATATTTTATATATCGAATATTTTTATATATCGAAAAATCTAGATTATAGAGATGTCACCAATCAGCAGAAGAGAGTTCAAGCAGTTGACATCATCATCTTGGCTACGGATTAGGCGACTCGAAGAGAAACAGTGACTTTGGTGACAAAAGGAAAGTATTCGAAATCACAGGAAGATAAGCGAAAAATCGAACAAGAATGGATCGGACTTTTCATGAAATTTCCTATGTGACGTCACGCCTGGCCGGAAAAGTGCAAATACGGCCAGAGCTTCAGTCGGAGTTAGTCTATGAGCGAGTCTGAAGGATTGGTCTGTGTATGGAATCAGTTTGTCTGAGGAATCTGATTTGTAGCCCGATTGGGGAATTGTGGCTGAGTGAATTTGCTGGAGATTCGATATGAATTTAGCATAATTACTACGGAGAGTTTGCTTCGAAAACTGTGTTGAGGAGATCGATCGAGAGATCCACTTAATCGGAGTGACGCATGCGGTTTAATTTGCAAAGAAGCAACGTGTGTCTGCTGGGAATCGTCGGAACCTTCCCTGGAAGTGGAGAATATTAATGAGGTGGTTGACCGCAGTGAAGAGCGATAAGCTGGGGAGCTTCATGTTTCAGTGTAATAACTGTGATTGTACTTGATGTGTGTTTTGTTCCTGTATCTGTGTCATTGAATTGTACAAGTGCAGTGTAACTGTTATTGTCCATATTGTGCAATCTATGCGTCGTCTTTAAGACTAACGAATAAATTGTCAATTATCGTTATCCTCCGAGTTAGTATTGATTTCCACTTCTACTCACGTAACCACACAGGAAAAGAAATAATTTTCGTATATATATATATATATATATATATATATATATATATATATATATATATATATATATATATAATTTTCTAGCTAATTATCAAAGTATTATTTGTATTTTCAAATGTACTGTAAAACCAATTCCTCAGTTACTCGATAGATGGCACCATAAATTAGTTCATGTGATAGCTCACGCAGCACCCTCTATTCCTGAACAAAACTAAGCGACATTTCGTTCTCGCTATCTTTCCCCCTCTTTCCGCTTCTCTTTTCCTCCGCATTACCCTCGATGAAGCTGAACTCCGGACTCCAGGGCGCGTTCCAACGCCCATCGCCTATACGGGATACAATTGGATAGACATCTACCTTTCTCAGAAGAATTGGTCCTCTTAATAGAATTTACCTGTATATAGTAGTTTGGTAGATATATTTCCTTCACCTCTCCTTCTAATAAACGAAGTAAAAAAAACTTCAAGCCTCATCACTGAATTGGTACGAAGTCATCATAGAATCCGGTAATGGAATTACTCCCCTAGACAATCATACCTTTGCATAAAAGTCAACAAGTAAAAATTCGGGATGAACAATCCTCACCACTGTTCTACAAAATTTATGGGCGTTCGACTCGAAATGCCTACACAATTAATGGGACATGATTACAAGAAGAAAAGAAAATTAGACATTCCCCCAGAGATAAATAAAATTTACAAATACTAATGCAGGCGTATGCCTCTACAGCAAGAATAGCCAGTTTCCAGCAACGACAAACTCACTACAGAGAAAATGTATGCCTTATCGACAATCATTACTACAGTTTTTTTGCGATGACGAAACCATCAACATGTATCAATTGCTTCTTCGTGTTTGTGATCATCATGTGTTTATCCTCTAAACTGTTCCTAGTGTACTAACAGTGTGCTTCTTCGTATTTGTGATAATTTAACTTGTGTTTATTTTCCTCTTATCAGGACGTCGACCCCTGAAAGAGCTTCAAATGAAAAAAAGTCAAGCGTGTATTAGTGTGAAAAAATGTTATGCAGATTCGGATATGTCTACAGATGCTGCGTCTCCAAAATTTCCAAGATAGTGTAAAACATATTTATTTTTTCGGAAAATCCGTCAAGTAATCTGAAGTACTATGATTTAACGTTTTTTTTTTTTAAATTATAAAAAGAAACATGCGAAGCAAAAGTAAATTAAACGTATTATTTTCAAAGTGTATATATATATATATATTTAAATGGTGATATTGAATTCAAAAACTAGGAGTGTTCTTTTTTATTATTGTGTGTGTGTGAAATGAGTTGCGATGGTATCTCAAATGAGCCAGCATTCTCACACGAGAAATGAATAAATGCATCAGTAATTAAACTTAATCTTTCCGAGAAAGTAAACATTCTGACTTTCACATGAGATAATTTCATCGTTTCACCTAACCAATGATGTTTGCTGTTTTGTCTCACTGAGTCTCAATGAATGGTAACTTATTACTTTGTAAAAAAAATAGGCTTGGAAGACTAGTGAATTCTAAATTAAGCAAATTGAATGTTATTCTCTATTGAAGGGTATTCTCAAAATAGATGATTTTATTATTTTTAATTCTCAAGTTATTCTACTGCATGTCTGAAATTTTTTTTGGTTATTATCTATTCGAAATGAATTACTTTATATTCTTGAACGATCTGCTTAGTTCTGTAGACAATTTTAACAAAGGTATTTCATGATGATATGATAAATAATTCTTTAAAATAGTCCTTTAACAAATCATATTGCAATAGTCTGAAAGAAATTTCATATATATGTATATCAGTTTCATAATTTATTTCAAATAACCTTGCATTTACATTATTGTGTCAGTGTAAATTTTTGATATATATATATATATATATATATATATATATATATATATATATATACATAGAGAGAGATTTCTTAAGTAAATTAATTAAACGAAATTCAACATAATAATCTTGTTTCTTTTTAAAATCATTTATTATTATTGTAACCAAAAATGATTAAAGTATAAATTTGCAAATTAATTTATTCTATTTAACTATTCAGATATTAATTTTAAAATGTCGTACCTCGATAAAGAATGTAAGGAAGATATGTTTATTTTCGCGCACGAATTAGATCTAAAACCTGATTCTTCAGTGGCAGTTAAGAAACTAAGGGACTTAATCATTAAAGATACTGGATATGATGAGGAATTCACAAAAAATTTGCTTACGAGTATAATAGAGCAACGAAAAAAAAAAAAAAAAAAAAAAGAAACTTAGCGTCTTTAAACTCTTGCCGAAACGAAACGAAAACAAGAATTTGAAGAAAAGTTGCGTCTAGAAACCCTTGCTGTATAGGATAAACGACGTCAAGATCAGCATGAAATTGAGCTAGAGCGATTAAAATTAGAAAATCAAATTACTCACAATGTTCGACGAATCCGACAATTCAAAATTGCTAGGCAGGGAAATATCCAAATTTCTTCATAATATAAAGTTAAGGAAGATATTAGCTTATATTAAATCTTATTCGAACGTCAAGTGCAGCGCTTAACTATTCCAAAAGAACATTAGGTTTCATATCTTTTAGGACTCTTACCTTCCGAAATTTCTCACATCGTCGCACGTGAACTGGATGAGATAGCAAACAACTACGACCATGTAAAAGAACTTCTGCTAAAGATTTAAATTAATGCTAGAAAGGTTTCGCCAGTTATTTACCAAGCATCGAAAAGTTTATTGCCACACTTAGACCGATTTTTATCACGGACTTGCAACATATTTCGACGTGTGTACAACAGGGTTAAAAATCGAATCTTTTGAAGAATTAAGAAAACTAATCATCTATGATCAAATGAAACGTAGAGCTCCAACCGACTTCAAACAACATTTTCTAGACGAATGGACAATGATAAATTCTCTAGATGAATTAGCAGAAAATTTTGAAGTGTACGAAGACATTAAGAGAACACTAAATCAAAAGCCAGTTAATACGTATTTTAGGGGCAAACAAGGTTTCAGAACACCAGAAAAATTTCGACAAAAATTTAATCACCAAGGAAATGTAAGGACAGATCAAGTAGGAAAGTTGCCACGACCATGAGTTACAATCGGCATCACGAAGCTCAATCCCGGAAGTTATGAAGGAAATCACGAAAACTCAAATCGACGGAAAAATCGAATTCACTGGAGAGAAAGATATTCAAGTTCAAACGAGAAACAAGCAAGCCTCCGGCAATATGGGCCACTATCAGTCAAGAAAGTCTACGCACCAATAAAATAATGTTTGAAAACAAGAAAATTACTGTGCTTGTCAACACTGGAAGTACCGCCAGTCCACCAGAAAATACTAGCAGAAGAATCATCGATCCAACGAAACTAGCGAAGAACAAAATTCTCTTAACAGGCATAGGTGATGCTCAAATTACAATGATAGGATCTTTCGAACAAGAATTTCAGGTGGATGAAGAAAACTATTCACTAACTTGGCATGTAGTACCTACAGTAAAACTAAAGTTCGAACAAGTCATAGGTTCAGATATTTTAGAAAGAGCATCAGTCAACTTCACGAAGAATGATGTAGAATTTGTTACATATGAAAATCAAGCATTCTTAATGCAGATACTAGTGGAAAATGTCGAAAAAGTAGAACTGAATCTCATAGGAGATCATGAAATCAAAAAAGAACTTACGAAAATGATAGAAAGCTACAAGCGTGAAAAGACGGAAAGCACCGAATTCACCATGCGAATTATTTTGAAGGATGATGAACCAGTTTGTCAATCACCAGTCCGATTAGCATTTATGGAGAGAGAAGTAAATAAACAGATAGAAGAATGGCTCATAGAAGGCATCATACGTCCAAGCTCATCAGAATACGCCAGTGAAGTCGTAATGATCAAAAAGAAAAAAGGAACTTCGAGAATGTATGTCGATTACCGAAAACTCAACCAGAAGCTAGTGAAAGATAAATTTACTTTAACCCTTATCAAAGATATTTTAGATACGCTACAAGAAGCAAAAGTTTACTCCACGTTAGATTTACGAAACGGTTTTTTCTTGAAGATCGCAGAAAACTCATGTCTTTTATCATTCCAGTTGGACAGTTCGAGTTCAACAAAGTTCCTTTTGGCTTAAGCACGAGCCCAGGTGTTTTACAAAGATTTGTCACAAGCATTTTCAAAGACCTTATGCGTAAAAGAATTTTAGTTAGGTATATGGATTAGCATATTGTTCCAGCAAAAGATGAAAAGAAGGACTCCAAAAACTTAAAATTGTGTTCGAAATTGCTTAGAAATATGGTCTGGAGATAAAATTCAAGAAGTGCCAGTTCCCGATGCGAAAAGTTGAATTTTTAGATCACGTAGTAGAGAATGGAATCATCAAGTCCTCAGTTGCAAAGACATTAGTAGTTGCAAAGTTTACAGAACCAACGACCATAAAGAAAGTACAAAGTTTTCTAGGATTAACAGGATATTTCCGAAAATACATCAAAGATTACTCAAAAATTGCGAAACCGTTAAGCGACCTCACAAGGAAAGAAAATCCATTTGTTTTTGGAACACAACAGAAAGAAGCATTCGAAAAGTTAAAGAAACTATTGTCTGAAAGTCCGGTCTTACACATTTACAAATATGGAAAAAGAACAGAATTACACACGGACACAAGTTAACTAAGCTACGGAGCAGTTTTATTACAAGAAGCTGACGATGGCAAATTACATCCTATTTATTATATGTAAAAGAAGACAAGTCCAGCTGAAGAGAAGTATGACAGTTATGAATTAGAAGTTCTCGTAATTATATATATATAACAGCATTAAAGAAGTTTCGAGTATACCTCTTAGGTCAGCATTTCAAAATTGAACGCAGATTGTTCTGGGTTCCAAAATACCACGCATAAAAAAGACCTGATTACACGAATAGCCAGACAGGCTTTTCAATTAGAAGAATTTGACTACGAAATCGAACATCGAACAGGAACTAGAATTCAACACGTAGATGCTTTGAATGGACATCCTGTTATGATAATAAACAATGACATTCTAACAGCGGAATTAAAGAAAGCCCAAGAAGAAGATGAAATCATATTGACATTGAAATAGATCTTTGAAAAATAAGATTCGGAAGATTTTTTTTTTTTTGAAGGAAATTGAATATTTTACAAATACTCCTACGGTAGAGAACTAATAGTAGCTCCAAAAGATATGTAACTTGAATTAATTAAATTAGCTCTCGAAAATGGTCATTTTTCAGTAGTAAAAACAAAAGACATAATCAAGCAAGAATTTTTTATTCCGAATTTAACGAATTTAGAAAAGAACGTAATAATAAATTGTGTACCATGTATCTTAGCTAATAGAAAGAATGGTAAAAAAGAATGTTTTCTTAAATCATTTTAAAGGAAGACAACCCTTTAGCACATACCATATTGATTTCATTGGACCGTTACCATCAACACATAAAAAGTTATCGACACTTTTTTACCGTTATAGATGCTTTTACGAAACTTACTTGGTTGTACCCTGTAAAAACATTGTCAGCTGAAAATGGTTTAGAGAAGTTAAAATTACAACAAAAAACCTTTGGGAACCCCATAAGAATCATATCAGATAGGGAGAGGATCAGCGTTTACTTCAAAAGTGTTTAGTGATTATGTCACAGAAGAAGGTATTCAACATCTACAAATAGCCACGGGTGTACCACGAGGAAATGGACAGGTTGAAATAATCCACCGTACACTTATCCCAGTTTTAACCAAACTAACTTTAGACGACTCTACTAAATGTTACAAGTATATCGATATACTTCAAAGAACCCTTAACAGCAATCTGTCGAAGCACTAAATGGTCACCATTCAAACTTTTGACTGGTACTAGAATGGGAAATAATGAAGATGTCAGAATTAAAGACATGCCCCTCGAAGAATTATTCGAAGAACTACGCGAATAACAGAGAATTCCTACGAAAAGATGCTAAAAAGAATATAGAAAAAAATACAATATAAAAATCGGAGAACCTACAACAAGAAAAGAAAAAAGCTCTTGAATACAAAAAAGGTGACCTGTTAGCCATCCAAAGAATTCAATTTGGAATTGGACTAAAACTAAGACCGAAATTCTTTGGACCCTATAAAATCTCCATAGTCAACCCTCCCAATAGATATGTAATAGAAAAAGTAGGTCAAAGAGAAGGGCCAAACTCTACAATCACCTCCGCCGATATGATAAAACATTTTTCTAATAACAACATTTAAATGTCCAATGTAGATATATATTATTTGGTGAAACTCGTTTTATCTAATTTTATGCTATATTATTTTCTTTTCATGTACTCGATATTATCTTGTTTTATTTACATTTTATGTTGCTTTATATCAATATTTTTATCATTCCTATTTGATAAAGTGTTTCAAAAATTGGTTACATATTTTGTTCCATGTCGTAAATTTTTTTTCTTCTTATTTTTGCGTTATTAGTTATTTTGAAAAGAATGAAATCTAATAAGTGAAGTTTTGCAAATTCCATTATAGCTGGAGACCTGCTCTATTTGGAGGGTCCGAACTCTGTAGGATTTTCCAGCTAATATCAAAGTATTAATTGCATTTTCAAATGTGCTGTAAAATCAGTTCCTCAGTTACTCGATAGATGTCATCACGAATCAGCATCATCTGATAGCTTGTGCAGCGCCCCCTATTCCTGAACAAAACTAAGCGAAATTTCGTTCTCGCTATCTTTCCCCCTCTTTCCGCTTATCTTTTCTTCCGCATTACCCTCGATGAAGCTGAACTTTGGACGCCAGCGCGATTTCCAAAGTCCATCGCCTCTACGGGACACAATTGGATAAATATCTACCTTTCTCAGGAGAATTGGTCCTCAATAGAATTAACCTGTATATATTAGTTTGGAAGATATTTTTCCTTCACCTATCCTTCTAGTAAACGAAGTAAAACTACTTCAAGCCTCATCACTGAATTGGAACGAAGTCATCATAGAATACGGTAATGGAATTACTCCCTGGACAACCATACCTTTGCGTAAGACACACACACACACACACACACACACACACAC
>BMAW01075678.1:0-30462 GCA_019974015.1 Nephila pilipes
ATATATATATATATATATATATATATATATATATATATATATATATAGTCACTGCTGTATTAAACGAAATGTTAAATTAGCATTGCCCTGGAGTGAAATAATACTGTAATTATGATAGATTTCACTACTTATTTAACCTTCACTTGCTTATTCGAATTAATAATATCCTTGATTTGTTTATTTGAATTTGTTTTATATTTAAGTAACTCATCGAATAATTAGAAACAAATCTCTTAATTTCAAAATAAGTCCAGAGGACGTAAACGAGGTTTGCGTCTGTGTATCTCATTCTGCTTACTTCCACACCAAGTTAGTGAAGATAAATAAGTAGGTTTTTTTCTCTATTTTCTAATGTTAAGGAAAGAAAATTTTAAAACGAATAAAAAATGATTCAACAAATTTAAAACATGTGTGAAATAAAATGTAAGAAAAATGCAAAATGAAAGAAAAGTATGGACTTTATCCCTTGCAACCATGTTTAACAGCAAATTACGAGATCCAATGCCGATAGCTCTCGTGTTGCTTCCAAGTGCTACATTAATAAACAAACAATTAATCAATCAAAGTTCAACAGCTTACGCGGTTTTAGTGAGTGAATGTGAGTGAGTGATTAGTTATTTTTATTAACGTCCCGCTAGAAGCAACACGAGGGCAATAGGCGATGGACCTCATATACTTTAACCTCTGTCAGATGATGTGAACGACTCCTGAGCTCGCACCCACTCTCCTAACTTCCACACCAAGCCATCAGGACAACTTTGTGCCTCGACAGACATAACGTATATCAACCCCTGTTATAAGGTGGTCTTTAGTGGCATCAGGGCTTGAACCCACGATACGACGAAACCTGCGGCCGCAAGTCAGCGACCAGGACCACTAGACTACGCGGTTTAGTGAATATGGGTTATTGAGTGTTAATAGAGTGCAAGAGATAGGATGGTTATGGTCGACCAAATAAAGTGTAGCTCGGATATAGACTTCTAAAAATATAGAGAAAAAAATAAAACCACGTTGACGAAGAGGATCGAAAATAAAGCAGAATCCTTAGAATATTCCGGATGGCGTCAACCGTGTTTTCCAAAGACAGTAAGCCCCATGGAAAAGAAAAAGATCACTGGGATGCCTCGGGCTCATGGTTCCCGTACCTGCCTAAAGAAGGTAACCCTCCAAGGGTCCACGTGGATCTAGAGCAATGATTCCCAACAGGGTCGATATCTCTCACCTGTGGATGGTGAAGATATATAAGGAAAAGTTTTTGGCCCAAGGCTAATTTAAGAGGCATCCCCCCCCCAAAAAAAACAACAATATTCTTGAGAATGCACTGAAAAGCTCTATTATTACTTAAAATCATTGAATGCATGATTTAGCAAATAATTCTAAATGTCTGTTAAGCAAGAACTGTCCGCACACACAATAACTTTGTTCTCAATACTTATCTGACTAGTATCTGAATAAGTCGCAACAGGCGAAAGAAGCCGCACACAACACCACAGCGGCATGCTTATTTTTCCAATTTCATCAATAAATTTTGTATTTATAAGTTTGCATAAGTTTCGATAAAATTTAAGCTCCCGCCGACAAGCCACTACGAATTTCTGAGAATTATGTTATAACTATGGAATCTCCTACTTTTCTTCTCAAAGCTAGGTAATTGCTTTTAATTGCGTAGAGTAAAATACTTTCGAAAATGAGAAAAAAGGAGTGTTTCTGCGTTGTGTGTGATTACTCTCTTTTTCCAACTCTTTGAAGTATACCCAACTCTTTTTACACGGTCTTTTCTTACACGATTTTGAAATAACACGGTTCATCAATATACTTTTTTCACGAAGTTTTTGTTCAGACACGAAATCCAAAAATATTTTTTTCAATTCTAATTTTGACAGGGTAAACAGAAGACGGTCGGTTTGTACCCACACCTGTGTGAGTTACTTGGTCTACTTCGCGGCTTGTTTACTTTGTATTTTCTGGAGTTACAGGAAACACCCGAAATTTATAATCATTTCGTTGTACTTCAACTTGAACACAGCATTTCGTTCCTCAGCCTTAAATGCTTGTCGGGAAACATTTTTACCAGCATGCGTCAAAAGTGTAAGTTTCGTACAAACAAAATACAAAAATCAACTGTGTCTATTGATATTTATTATAACTCTATAAAAAGCAATTGGAGGCAAAGGTTTTGACAGCATGCAAATGGTTGATATCGAAGAATTGATGCTAGAAAGCCTTTTGGATGAGGACGATTTGATTTCATTTATGACAGTTTATGATAATAAACAAGTCGATAATGACGAAGTTGCAAGTAAAATTCAGCTATTAACAGCTGATTTAATTCGTGAGGGCTTGAAATTTGCTACAAGTATGGAACAACATTTTCATTCTCCTGATCCTGAAATACAGCGTGCATTAAAATTTTTGCATGGTTTTCTAAGGAACGTATCTCCGTGTAAAAAAAAATAGTTGGGTGTATTTTTAAATATTTAAGAACTAAAAACTCACAATTGCGTTGATTTCAAGAACAAAGTCGGTGGGTTATTTTCCCTCTGAAAAGATGGAGTGGTGAGTAATGTACAATATTTTTTTCAAGATGGGGTAATAAGTGTTTTTAAGAAGGGGTGGTTGGGTAAAAAAATGTTTGGATGCTCTAGTACGATGTTATACCAAAACAAACAAACAAAACTTTCTATTTAATATGAAAGTTATGTGAGTGAGATATCATGTAAATAACTGCTATTGTTACTTGAACATGATCTCCAATTTAGTACCGTTACATATGGTATGTTATGGAACTCCAACTCGATCATAAAACAAGCTTTTCCTTTTTTTTTTTTTTTTTTCATTTAAAAAAAAAGTTTAATTAATCAATATTTATTGTTTATTATTTGAATTTTTAGAATTTAACAATTTGAAGTTTCACAATCAATAGCCCATTGTTTATTGTGTATACAATCTATTAAATGCATATTTTCTCCCCTATTTTGCAGTCACTTAATATATTAACGTTAAATCATGTAATTAATCAAAATTGGATTTTTGAATAAGAAGAGAGATGACTTAATATATTTTTTTAAATTTTCAAAAATATTACATTATCATTAAATTGTAAATCATATATGCATTTTTGACGTCCTCGGTTAATGTAAAAGAATACGACTTAAATAATAAAAACTGTTTTTAGATAGAAAGTTATCCAAAGAAATTTTATAATACGTATAAAAATCTATAAGTCCATTTATAATAAAGATCAATACAACTTGGAAACATTAAATAAATAAATCATTTTTCATGTTAATGTAGGAAGGGATACACTTAAAATGTAATATATTAAAATGACAATATATTAAAATATGGAAAGTGAAATAAGAAATATATTTGCGTAAAAAAGCGATGGATTTAAAGAAATAAGTGATATATATTATTTTCTTACTGTAAGAGTGAAGTCAAAGTACGATAATCAATACCAAAGTATTATGATATCTCAAAATATGTTTCCATTAAAAACTCTTTTTGCTTAGATGTATGATTTATTTTCGTTTTAAAAATTGGTCTTGTTGTTCTTTTTGGCGCATCTCTTTTTGGCCTATCGTATTACATGAATTATAATAGAATAATTTTGTTATCTAATTTTATATTAATCAGCATTAAAGTATATCAATAAAACAACGCAACAGATTTATTAAATATGTAAGTAGTAAACAGCTTAAGAAATTTTTTAAAAAATCGTTCTTCTTGGATTCCAATTAAATACATATTTTAGTGTGTATTTAATTGGATATCAAAATGGTGGCTCTGTTTTATTCTTCAATGTAATACTCTTCTTATTTTTATTTATAAATCTTATGTCCATCAATATACTTATTTATTTTATGTTTTAACATGTATTATTTAGCCTTTTATCCAAATAAAATGACAATTAATTAAATCCGAGATTTTTAACCATGTTTACTTATTAAAATATCCTGATTTAAGTAGGAAATGGAAAAAAAACACACAAAATGAATCAACAAGATAATATAATTAATGAATATATTTCCTGTAAAATATCTTCAAACCAATTAAATATAATGTATTAGCTTGCACTGTTGCTGTGATTATTTTCATCATGAATGAGGAGTGTAGGATGTAATTTATATAGTTGAAAACCATACATTATCTTGCAAAATATTAAGTCATAAAAAATGTGTTTATTATACATCAAAACATCCACATGTTTTAAAAAGACACTTCTTTAATTACAGTATTGTATCATTCAGATTTCAGAGAACCTTACTTGTAAGTTTTCAAACTCATGTACAGTGAGTAAGATAAATTGAATAACCTTCAGAAGAAATACTAATACAAACGTCTTCGAATACAAAATCTTCATAGTAAATTAGTATGATTACATAAACCTTCAACATAGAATGTGATTTCTGTTCCGTGAAAGATTGAAAAGAAGAAAGTGTCACTTATGTGTAAATGGGAAATGTAGGATGTAAATTTTAACTGAACAACTCACATTATCTTGTTAAAAAAAATCAAATCACAAAAATGTGTTTACTATAAATCAAAACATCCCAATATTTAAGAAATACACCTATTTAACTATGATGTTATATCATTGAAATATTATAAAACAGAGATTGGATTTTTTCAAACCCATTTTTAGAAAATAAGATAAATTGAAATTAAACTTTAAAAAAAAAAAAATGCTGATACACACATCTTCAAATGCAAAATTTTCCTTCTAAGCGATTATGATTATTTAAACCTTCAACGTAGAAAGAGGTTTCTTTGCAAACATGAAAAGAAGAAAGTGTCACGAATGTGTCATGAAATACAACAGTTCTAATTGGTAATCAAAGAGTTAAAAACTCTAACAGTCTATGATAAAGAAAAATAAATTACCATAGCTAACATAAGCACACTGTTCAAACAAAATATACGCTTATAGAATGCAAGATATCAGCAGTGTATAGCTGAAAACGTGTTTATAATATTTAGGTTAGTGTTACAGCTTTAAAATATGAGTTGTCCTAATTAAAACGATAATTCTGATTAAAAATACGTGTAACATAGCGGCATACTTTCCTGCACAGAAACAGATCACAGAGATAACTTACTTTTCGAATCACGAAGCCTTGCTCTACATTCTACTCCACTGCGATTCTCGGAATATTATCTATTGTAGCTTGAGCGCGGGGAACATGATTAAAAAGCTTTTTAGAATCAAAAGCTGTAATAGCTATTATTCGCGCTATTTTCTACCTACAACATCCAGGTTTGCCTAGCAACACACGAAAGGTGTTCCTTCCTAAGATCTATGAGCGCCATCTCTTGACAATAAGTTGCGATATTAATTGTCGATACATTTTTTTTTTGTTTTGTTTCGAAGAGAATAAAAATGATAGATCTTTAATAAATGAAAATGATTAATAGAGAAAAGATAATGGAATTGTTATTCTTTCTAAGATCGATAAGCGCCATCTCTTGACAATAAGTTGAGATATATTATTGCAAATACAATTTTTTTTTTTGTGTGTGTGTTTCGTAAAGAATAAAAATGACAGATTTCGTAAATAAAAATGCTAAATCTATAAATAATAATGGAATTTTTAATCAAACCTATATTGGTAAATTTCATAAGATATTTCTTGAGACTGTAAGAAAGAATCACCGGTTGTGTTGGTTCTCAATAAATTGATTGAATATTCGTTTGTGTTTGCGTGGATAAATTTTGTGACTGTGAATCGCTGTACGATTGTTTTTCATACTATTTAAAAACAATGGAAATTAGAAATTTTAATTCTTTGAATCCTGTTTCCCCCCTTTCATCAACTAAAAAAAAAATATTTTAATTTACTATATACCCATACCATTCTTTGAACTTCTTTCAAAAATAATGTAATTAATAATTCTATTTTAAAAAAATCTCTTGGCATCCTTTCACGTTAAATCAACTCCAATTAAAAACTGCTTCTAGTTTTTAACAAGTTTTAAAAAACATCTCTGTAAATGTTGTTTCACCTCTTAAACACCATTGTAGTAAGGAAACTTCACTGGAGTGAATAGTGATTGTGGTGGATAACACGATACAAGTTTCACCACCTGCCCCAGAGAAGCAACAAAATGATGATTTATTTATCAGAAAAGAATGGGAAGGGTTATAAATACACGTTATTAAATTAAATAAAGGACTTGGGATGAGTTATCAATAAAAATATTGAGATGCAAGAGGTTTCTAAGTATGTTATTACGTCCATTAATTAGGATCAGCACTTCCTCGATCAGATGTGAAATAGAAAATTTTGCTTTACAGCCTGGTCTGAGAGCTTGAGTTTTAATTAGCTGCATAGGTCACTTTTATTGGAGGAGCCATTTACCCGCAATTTTAATTTTGATATTGAGAGGTAAAAGAAAGATAGCATCATAACCCCCAAGGCATCCCAGGGATCTTTTTCTTTCCCATGGGATTTACTGTCTTTGGTAAACACGGGTGACGCATCCCCCTCCGGGTTACCCTAGCGATCCTTCTATATTTTCGTCCCTCCTTCTTGTCAGCCAATTTTTGTTTTTTCTTCAATTTCTTCACGTCTAAACAACAGTTAAATCTTGTTTGGCGCAGCATAGCCATATCTGGCTCTTGCGCCAATAAACTTTACATTCCCTCACTCACTCAGAAGAAAGATACAAGAGTCCACGGTCATGTCACCCACTGGAGCTCTGACCGCAGTATTTAAAGTTTTATAATTAAATACTCTGACCACTAAGACAATAAAGATTGTGAGGGAAAAGTTTTAAAAAATCAAAGTTGAAGGAAATATTGCGAAATCTTTTGGTGTAATTTTCTATACGTTCATATGTTTATTATTAAAATTATCTAGGTTATTGAAGAGTTTCATTGCTTTTTTTTTATATGACGATCTAGGCCGCGGTTCCCAAGTAGTCATGGTTTCGGATTCAAGATTGGCGGTTTTCCTTCAGTCGCGGGTTCGATCCTTGGTTACCAAAGAACCACCGTGTAACCGGAGATGAGACACGTTAAATCTGTCGGGGGCCAAAGTCCTCCCGTTAGCGTGGTGTAGAATTTAGGAGAGGGGATTCCAGCTCAGGTGTCGTCCTCGTCATTTGATCAAAGTTCAAAATTAAGAGGTCCGTCGCCAATAGCCCTCGTGTTGCTTCCAGTGCGACGTTAATAAAACCTAAACTAAAATTGCATGGTGATTTCATTTCAATGTAATTGAGTGCTTTTCTGTGATATTGGTATCTTATGTTCCAGTGTGTATTTGAAATTTGTCTAAAAATGATAGTTTTGCTTTTTTTGTAAAAACTTATATAAATTGTGGCTGCATAACCCCAAATTGGACGGGGGTAAGTAAAAACTGGTCTGAGAACCAGAGCATTAAAAAAAAATTTATTATTTCTATCTTATTTGGATTACCAAAAAATTAGGGCGTGAACCTTACAAGCTGATGCTCTGAAATTTTTTTCTTATCTGAATAATGTGAGTTTTGTAAGTGAAGGCACTGACTTCTCCATAAAAATAAAAGAATTGAGACATAAAATTTCACAGTAATAGTGGAGTGTAGGGGAACCTTTTTTCACTTACCATTCCTTCAATCGAGCAAACGCCTTCGCGAAATATCAAGCATATAAAAATGCTATGATTACGAAGCTTTAAAACATTTGATCATAATTAATCAATAAGAATATTTATATCAAAACATTTTTTCGGGTATATATAAGAATATTATTTCATGGTTCATTACAGACAAACCCAGATATTAATACTTATGAGCTGGATGTGCTTGCTGACTTTTAGATAAAGAATGAAATCTAGGATAAATATTTGATACTTCAAAATATAAATTTTCACCAACATCTTGCAGAAGTGTCCATATTTCTTATTATATGCATAGTTAATAAAAAAAATGACACATTTAACAACTTTCGCAGTTATGAAGATGGAAAAAAATATAAACGAAACTTTTTTTAATAACAGTAGACGATTTTCGTATGTTTTGCCACCCTAGAAACACAATAAGTTATTAAAAGTTTAAGTACTCGTTTAGCAAAAATTTATTTTTCATATTGACCAACAGGATAACTAGCTTTTAAGTTCGCTATTCTTAAACTGTTCATAAAATTCTTCCTCCTCTTGTTTTTCACCACCGGGAAAAGCAGCTTTCTGATTGGTTAGTCACATTAAATACAGTAATGACAAAAAAAAAACCAAATTCAACCAATAGCATAACCTTAATGTTTTACTATTAAAGTTTTCTGATATTATTTATTATTAATTTATTCTAACTTTTAGTTTAATTTTTCAATTTTAAACCTTTTTAAGAGGCAATGCCTTTTATAATATTTTTTTTTTACTTTAACTTAATTCCTGGGCAATTTAACAGGCTGATGCTCCTCATTTTCAGACATCAGATTGGAGATATAAGGTTGCAAAGGCAAACACTCCGACAATCAACTAACCACGGACACATTTATTTAGTCACTAACTTCATAAAACAAAGCTCCCAATATGGAAAAGGGTGCACAAAAAGTGAAACTGCTTTATCAAAAGCCAAAACTCGATTATCTGCTGGAAATGTTTTCATGGTTTTTTTTTATTCACATAATTTATGCGGATCGATTTTCTTTATAACCGATAAGTTAATGCAGTATACATCTGTGAACGCTCTGAGAAGATTAAAGCTATATATCGGTCTAAAAAACATTTTATTGCGAGCCGCAACGTTCTTCTCCAATAGAATACAGCTGTGTAACGCAAGAAAAAAACTACAGAAACTTCACTGAACAACACTGAAACATCCTATCGTCCAGGCTTAGTACCTTCGAATTATCATTTGTATGGATATCTCAAAGAAGCGTTAGGAGAGAGAGCAGTAAGATATCCATTCAGTAAAGAAATATAATTTGTGCTCAATTGCTTTTGTACCTGATTACTTCTCTTTATCATACAGGAATAAAAAAAAGACTCCAATATATTGGAAAAAGTATGTAAATCTTAAAGAATGATGTATAGAAAAACAACATTGTAATTTAGTGTAATTTTGATTAGTTATTTTTCAAAAGAAATCTTTTTTTAAAAAAAAGATTGTTAATAGTTTATTTCCCCAAGTATTATCTTTGCATAAAACTGGAATCACAAAGAGAACTAAATTATAAAAAGAATTGAAAATGTGCTATAATTTAACACGTGCTAAAGTTTTTTTTTTCTTTTGAGTTCTCGAAGAAGTAGAATTATTTAAAATGAATATTAATTAGCCCAAAGTAAGCAAATCCCCTTGTCCCGGGGTCCACAGAAGCAATTACTATCAAGAAAAGAAAAGGACTTCTTCAAATTTCAAATGCACTTCACTTTCACAGGCGAAACATTCCAAAATACAAAAGAGTTATCAGTGTTAACAGCAAATAGAATAAAAAGCAGACGATTCTGTCGAAAAAATCAATTATTAACTTAAATATTAAAATAAGAGCAAACGATAAATTATTAAATTGAACATAGTTAAGGTAAATGTAATTGAAATTGAAGCAAACGATAAAGAAATTGAAAAAAGTGATCTGGTACTCCAAAAGTGATCCACCTAAAACAATCGTAATTAGGTGGCTAAAAAAAGAGTTGCTTCACAGCTGTCTTAAAATTCTGAATAATGTCATTTATTTTCAGTGATATCTTGATTCCAGTTCACATATGATTTAAGGTAATACAGAAATCGATAAGTAAATAAAATTCTTAATTTTTATATTTATTTCACTTCAATCTAATAAAAAAAATTGGAGGATATTTATTACGAACATATTTTTGAAAATTGGGTTCATTTGTGCTGAAAGTAGGTATCAGTCAGAAATTGCATATATTTTATTTCAATCCAATAAAAAATTCAGGGGAAATTTATTGCAACGTATTTTTGAAAATTAAGCTCGTTACTGGTGAAAACAGACAAAAAATGTACGGGAAAACAAGATGAATTTTTGAAAAGTGGTCAGGTGCGATATTTTTGGGGTTACTAAAACAATGGCCGTTTGCATGGCTAAAAATTAATCTTCTTTAGGTAAGAATGAGGTATATAACACCCCCCAAGGTTCCCTATGGATTTTTTTTCCTCTCCCACGGGTCTTAAAGGTTTTGTTAAACACAGGTGATGCGTCCCCTGTCTGTATTTTTGGCCTTCTTCCTTATCAACCAACACTTAACTACTCACCTGACTTCTGGGTCACAGAGTGAACGCGGTAGCCTAGTGGTTAAGGAATTGGATTCGCAGCTGGAGGTTTTTGTTGAGGCGTGGGTTCAATCCTTGATGTCACAAAAGACCTGCCGTATTGCCGGGGCTGATGCAGGTTATATCTGTTGGGGCCGAAAGTCCTCCCGTGGCGAAGTGTGGAAGTTTGGAAAGAGAGCTGCCAGTTCAGGTATAGTCCTCGTCACTTGACCAAGGTTCAAAATTGCAATGTCAGTCGCCAATAGCCCTCGTGTTGCTTCTAGTGCGACGTTAATAAAAAAAGAACCAAATCAATCTGGGTCACAGAAGTACGTTTATAAAACTAGTAAATTAGCTGAAGTTTTGCACCACTTGGCGAAATAACCTCTGTGCGCCAACAAAAATAAGTAACTTTCGAATTTAGTTTCGAGAACCACACTTTGAAAAACTTTGGTCTGAGTAACAGGCAAGATATCGAGTTTTCTTCAATGAATTAAACCTATTTTGGAAATCCTTTCAATATTTAACACCATTAATGTACAATATTTACTTGGAACAAATTATTGAGAAAAAAAAAAACACTGCATTTTTTTTGTTTTGTTTTGTTTTGTTTTACATTAATTTTAATATCTAACACAGGGTTAACCAAAGTCCCTTTACATTTCTAAATACATAAAGTTTTTAATGTTTAAT
Organism: Nephila pilipes; assembly: GCA_019974015.1. Taxonomy (NCBI): domain Eukaryota; kingdom Metazoa; phylum Arthropoda; class Arachnida; order Araneae; family Nephilidae; genus Nephila; species Nephila pilipes. Next base: position 10,884 of record BMAW01075678.1, read on the forward strand.
AATAGAATATATATTTTTTTTATTTTAAGGGGTAGGAGGGATTTTCCCTTCTTCGAAATCTTGTAATTAATATTTCTTAAAAGAATACTATTTTCCAGTTCACAAAAACGGCTCTTCCCATCATATCTTTCATAGCAGCTTGCTCTTGTTGCATTTCTTGAATTTCTTAATAGACATGAGAAATGTGTGAGAATGGACAACTCGTGGTTTTGAGTAACCTCGGGAACTTTTGGTAATTTGAATTGCATAAAATCTCAACTACTTACCAACCTAATGAATCGTGATGAGGCAAACTAATTAGATGAAGATAAGAAGATTAATTAACTGATTGAGGGATAGTGGCATGAGAGCGGAATAGAATTCAAAGTAAAAAAGGAGGGAGGTAGATGATAACGAAAGGCTGATAGATGTTTGTAAACTTTAGTGAATTATTGTACTTAATCGTTTGTAGATAAATTGGTTAGAAGAGACTACTTGCGAAATTAAAAATAGTCGAATCGGCTGTATTAAAAAAGTGTATCACTGACTGCGAGTGAGTTAGTAATCCTAGATTTCATTATTTAATTAATAGTTAGGATTAGAATGAGTTAAGGTATGTGCCTACCCAAAAATCACAGTTTCGGGAAAATTTTCGAAAGTGTCTTTATAGCTTATTATTAAAGCCCACATATTTACGATCTCAAAAATGGTTTGCATTTGTTTCTAGGGTAGCTAGAAACAAAGTTATAGCCCAGATTTTAAACCAGAAGTTCAATTTAAAGCCACCGGAAGAGGAAGTTTTCAAGACCGAAACTAAGCCATAAAAATATAAACAATGCATTTTACATAGCAATTTCTTCATTTTTACAACGTTTTTATGTATTTCACTTGGTGTGTGTATGTCATCAAATTTTCGATCGTTAATTTAACCAACTTTCCATCAAACTAGAGCTCAGAAACTTTGGGAATCGTTCTTACTCGATTAACAATGCAATATTTAGACCTTCGCGGCAAGTTTTAACTAACATTTTCTTTAATACTGCAGTTTAGACCAGCCACCTGGTGCAATTTCAAAAATTGGCACCAAACTTGGCGATTTTTTTGTTTGGCTGAACGTTAAGTCCGTAAAACGGACCAGGGTAGCCACATTTGGCAAAATACTGTCAAATAATTCTTGTCGCCAAGGGTGGTTGGGTTAAACTACATTTCAACAATTTAATTTACTGGATGAATTAATTAATTTTAGTTAGTTTTAACGTTTTTATGTATTTCACTTGGTGTGTGTCTGTCTCTGTGTGTATCAGTGTGTCATCAAATTTTCTATTGTTAATTTAACCAACTTCCCATCAAGCTAGAGCTCTGAAATTTTGGGAACCGTTCTTATTTGCTTAACAATGCAATATTTAGATATTTGCGACCAGTTTTAACTAATATTTCAATAATTTCCTTTAATAAACTTTGCCACAATATAAAAACGTTGTTTTTAAAAACGTTGGTTTTTATCTCGAATTATTAAACGATGTGAATGTACAATATATTTTTTTAAATACAGAATTAGATTTACTTATTTATTAAATATAGTTGTAGGTGCATTTGGAAACTATTCCTTCGCTTAATTTTGATTATTTATTAATTTGCATTTTCGGTAAAACTACGATTTTAATTTTTTTGATTACGAAAAATCTCATTTCTTAAAATGTGTTCTATATATTCAATGAAATTTTACCAAAATGTTCTGTATAGGTATATTGTGTACCTCACATATAGCTTTTAAGTATATAACTATTTATTTAGGAGTTATTTTTATTTAACAAAGTGATACATTTTTTTATAAAGTCACGTAGTCTTTATAAATTTTGGTATAACTCAGTAAGTTTAAGAACTGCATTTTTCTGCTTCACAATACAGATACATGTATATTAAATATATTGTTGAAACAAAAAGTGAAATATATTAATTGGAATTTGTTATATGACGTTTAGCGTAAATGTCAATTTTTACTAAATTTTAACCAAATATGGCCAAAATTTGAATAATAAAAAAAAAGTTCACAAAAATAACTTTTGAATTTACCATTCTATAGACCATTGTGACTAAAAACATAAGTGTTTCACAAAGAGTTCTTTTAAAAAAAAAATATGCTCCAAAGGTAGGCACAAACCTTAAAAGGGATTCGAGAGAAAGAGCAGCCTTACGTATTCTGGTCATATAGTTAAAAACTTTGCTTGGTGAAAATGCAGTTTAGCGTAACCACTTGGCGAGATTTGAAAATTCGCCAAATTTGGCGATTTTTATGGCGGAGTCTGAAGCTTTATTCGAAAGGGTTGCCACGGCTAAAGCCACCTCAGTGGAGAGAAAGCATGGTAGCCACAATGGGCAAAATATCGCCAAACAATTCCTGTCGCCAAGTGATTACGCTAAACTGCATTCCAACCCTGTGCTTCTTTTTCTCTTACGTCTCTTCAATTGGATTAGTGAACTTATTGGATACTTAATTAGACTTCCAGATGCCTGTGGGGTTTAATATTGAAGGATAGGTGCTTTTAACGATCTTAGAGATTTTGGTGAAAACACGGTTCCCCTTAGAATACCTGGTACTTTTCCATTTCTCCGGTGCAAGCAATAAAGTCGCCAAAAGTGATACAACCTACGCCAAACGGAGTACGTGTTTACTGTGTGTTGTCGCCAATAAAGTCTGCTTGGCGAGATTTGCGCCGGCGAAATGGAAAAATACCAAATACCTTCAGAAAAAAAAAAAGATGGCACTGTAAGATCAGGGGAACGAGAGAACTAATACCAACGACGTCGAATCCATGTTTTGGGGATCTTAGCAATGCTTTCTTTAACACAATCAAGATTAGCCTTCATACGAGTTGAGCGTAGTTTTCCAGTTCTCTTGGAGTATCTTTCACAAACCCTCATGTCTGAATACTTTTATTTAAGGCCAATACCACAAGCCTAAAATAAGGGCTTTCTGAATGAAAATGACCCCACATTCTCTTTATGTAGAACCAAGTGAATTGTTATTTCCATAGTAACATTGAATAATGTTTCATATGTCACCGAGTTGTATATTTTCCCATAATTAAAATTCCAAGTTTTGATTTTCTGTTTATTGTAACATGTTTATAATTACAATAAGAATTAAAAATATCTCTGCAAAATCTTTCTGTATTTACTTATAATAGGCAAGATAAATTAAAAAGGAAACTTAAGTTGTTAAGACGCTTCTTCTGTTGTAGTTGTGGACAACTCATTTATTATTTCATTGAAGAAATCTTTGTAATTCTTCTGTATGTACTGGTAGTTTTCTGACTTTTTGTCTTTGATAGGCAGAGTTGTTTTCTGGATTTGGAATGAACAGTAGAGAACCATCTTGTTTTTGTTTTTTCAATAAAAGAAGTCATTCTTCTAAGATACTGTGCAGATATAAATTTGGCCACCACAGCTTTTGAATCTTCTCTGATGAAATGGAATTGATAATCGTCATTCACTGCAGAATAACAAGGTTTCTGATATTGAGAAACAACTTTTACGTAGCTTCGGAAGGCAAGAGCTTTCCTTTAAAAGAAAGCTAGTCTCAAAATTTTAAAATCAGTTACTTGTAGATGTGTGACTTTTCTATAACATCTCTCGGGGGGGAGGGGGGTTGAAGTTGACTGAATACGAAGCAATGAGAGGAAGTCAGCGTATGCGAGATAGAGGAGATGAGATTTGTTCTATGACATGACCCGTTTGAAAGTGAAGGTTGGAATAAGATCCATTAAGAAGCGTTTTAAAGGATGAAATATGTTCTTTTTTCATGTGTAATAAAGGAATCCCTTCTCCAAAGGATTGCGAATCCACCTAAAAGTGTATTCGCGAAACACTCGGAGATGAACCCTTTTCAAAAGGATTGATTCAACTGTAAAATTATTTTTGACACGCTCCGGTTTAGTATGATACAAAATAGCACATGATTGATTTTAAAGTGAATTCAGCGATATGTTATACAAAAAGTATCTAAAAGTCATAAGCTCTTTTTGGAATATATCCTATTTTCCTTATCACATTTCTAAACGTATTCTGAATTATATGAATGGACTTTTCTGTTAATCAAAAGAAAATAACCACTGTAAATAACGAAGAAAAATGATGGAAAAGATGTGTTTTCAGACAAATACTATGTGTATTTGCCAAGTACCGTTTTTAAATATGGCAGCTGCAACACGACTATCGCCATTCCACGCATGCGCACTGAGTACCTACATCTGTTGGTTAATCACAGACACCAACATGGAAGCATTCGTCCGTGTTTACGTTTGATTGAGCATATTTAAAAGGCATCACACAACTGAAAATGATGCCGATTGTCAAATACGCGCTATGATTCGTTTTCTGCTTACAAAAGGCGTGGAGGGTATCGAAATTCATCAACAGATTATTGAAGTGTGGGGACATGTGACTCTGGAAACAAAACAGAGATCCCTAGAATAAAGGCATTCAACATCATCCAAAACAATGAAGCACTACCAAACAATTCCAGCACGCAAAATCATATGCACGGTGTTTTGGGATTGGACAGGTGGTACTTTTTGTAGATTGGCTGCCTCGGCGTGACACAAAAGATTGCGAGATATATTGTGACGTCAAAACTAAACTACATTGTAGAGCATTGTAAAATCCAAAACAAAAGGAGCCAGATGCTCCGTAAACGAATTGTTGTGCTAAATGACAATGCCTATCAACACGTGGCTCGTTGAACCCAAGATCTCATAGCATCATATGGCTAGGAGGAACTTGGTCACCTCAATGTAGCCCTGATCTGGCTGCTAGTGGCTACCACTTATTCCTTCCCTTGAAAAAGCATTTAGGCGGTCAAAGCCATGACGACAATAATGAGTCGAAATGACAGTGCTGCAATGGTTAGCCCTTTAGATGGTAGACTTCTATGCGGATGGAATACAAAAGATGGTTATATAAAATTATATAAGCCTTAATAGTGCAGGTAATTATGTTGAATAATGGATTAAGGCACGGGGCTTTCTTATAAAAGTAAAATAGAAAAAAAACTTACTTATACAGTACTTAGAAAACAGTACTTATTTTTTTAAAAAAAAATGCTAATAGCATTATTTATTCCTGTAGAGTATTTTCTGAACATGGAAAAATCATATTTGTAATCATATGCGCATATATAACAAAATATATTCAAAGAAAATATTTTCTGGTTAGGAAAACTAAATCTGGATCATTTATATACTTAAAAATATTTTTATAGCAATATAATTCTTACGAAATTGCACATGTCATTCTTGACTTGAAGAACAATGCGGAAATTGTCAAAACTGGTACCTTCAAGCCGGTGATGTATTTTTCGTTTTGGGACAAAAAACAGAATCATTCTTCTGAAAAAACTTTTTATCTATTACTTTCTTTTTTTAAAAAAAAAACCTTTAGGAAGTTGGCCAAGATATATATAAGGAAATTCAATAAAAAGAATAAGTCAAAATTTAAAGAGAGTATATTGCTCAAATTTCGAAACTCTGCCAAATAATACATGTCGGCAAAAATTCAAGACATTTATTCTTTCTTATTGATAGACTCGTGACGTAAGACATTTCTCTTTACTTGAAAGTTTGGATTGCTATTCATTCTTCACTCTTTTTTTTTATTATTTATTTATTTCTATAATATATAAATTCAGTTTTAGTAAGTTCTCTTTCATAAAAATGGGAAAAGATCGAAGTGTAAGGAATAAAATTGTGACGTAAAGTAACATGACTCTTAGCTTCCTTTCAGATGATAAATCGAATTCGAATATTAATATCAGAGCATTAAAATGATTTTTTTGAATTTAGAATTTTCAGGAATTCAACAGGAAGAACAACAGGGAATGGATCTGGCTCTTCGAAAAATGAAACGCTATGCATGGATTTTATAATGGCACAGAAAGAATAATTAAGGAAAATAAAACAAAGAAAATAGTTTTTATTGTATGTGATTTCCCGCCTTTCAAGTGCATTAAAGATCACGCTATGAATTAGCATGTTCATTCAGAATAAATCATAATTTGTTCCAAGATTCTCTAGCAAACATAATATATTGCTTTTCAATAGGAAGCGATTAACACACACATATAAACGCATAACATTACCATTGCGAAGCTCGAAAATTACAGCAGTTCAAAATATGTAATCACAATAACACATTAGAAATATACAAGTGTACTAACTCTATATTTTACTCTGATACACATACAGGGCCATATATATCTGTGTGTGTGTGTGTGTGTGTGTGTGTGTGTGTAATTCGAGGAAAAAAACCAACATTTTTATATGGTAGTAAAGTTTATTAAAGAAAATTATTGAAATATTAGTTAAAACTTGTCGCAAATATCTAAATATTGCATTGTTAGGCAAGTAAGAACGGTTCTTAAAATTTCAGAGCTCTAGCTTGATAGTAAGTTGGTTGAATTAATGATAGGAAATTTGATGACACACTGATACACACATAGACAGACACACACCAAGTGAAATACATAAAAACGTTAAAACTAACTAAAACTAATTAATTCGTCCGGTAAATTAAATAGTTGGAATGTAGCTTAATGCAATCACCCTTGGCGACAAGAATTATTTGGCGGTATTTTGCCAAATGTGGCTACCCTGGTCCGTTTTACGGACTTAACGTTCAGCCAAAAAAAATTCGCCAATTTTTGAAATAGCGCCAAGTGGTTGGGCTAAATTCATTATTAAAGAAAATATTAGTTAAAATTTGTCGCAAATGTCTAAATATTGCATTGTTAGGCGAGTAAGAACGATTCCCAAAGTTTCAGAGTTCTAGCTTGAGGGAAAGTTGGTTAAATTAACGATCGAAAATTTGATGACACACCCACCCACCAAGTGAAATACATAAAAACGTTTTAATATATATATATATATATATATATATGCTCTTAAAAAAATTCTTGAGATTTCTGGACTTATTTAGAGGTATCTAGTTATCTACACAAACGTCTAGGTATTTACATGGGACTGTTAATGAAACGCATTTCAATCCATGCTTGATTTGAATTCCTCTACTCTATTAATTTTTAAAAAATCAAGTCCTCTTATACTTAATACAAGTTTTATTATCTAGTGTAACTTACTATAGGTTTCTTTTACGTGCATTCAACTTAAAATCCAACATTTATTCATTCTTTTTAGCAAGCAAGAAATTGTGACCATCACAAACGGCAAATTGAAATGCATCTACTTCGTTACCGGGGTTCTGAGCAATCCGGACTATGCTCCCTGTTTCTGGCCGAAGAAAAAAAATAATCCCGTTTCGCAGAGCTGTTGATGCAAGCGCGCAAATGTTATCGGATTGGCCAGCTGAGTGAAAAACGCTCACTGTACATTCGTGATGCCTCTATGGTACTTCCGTGTCTAACTCTATCAATAAAAAGCATATATGTCTTTCACCTATTAAAGTTTTAAAGATTCCAGTTTTTCCGAATCATCTTGCAGAATGAACAAAACTCGATTAGTATTACGAATTGGAACTAGAATCCAGTTTATAAGTATAGTATCACAATATAATCCAGAAATTCACCTTTTCTGCTCTGCTAATAATTCGGCGTTTTTACATAGGCAAACAAGCCTTGCATTTGTTATTTTATGACTTCTATTTTTATGGAGTAATGTAGGTTGTCAATATAAAATAGTACTTTTTTGTAGTTTTAGTTATTTTGTGTGTTTACCACTTCATTTGTTTGTACAGTATGTGACGTACAGTATATGACACGAATTTTTCTTCAGCAATCTTAAGGACTTTAAATGAGATTGACTGCATAAAATAACAAATTCTTCCCAACCAAAATGAAAAGTGATTATGTTAGATGCAGGTAGAGATAAAGTGAAGTGATTCAGATATAATGATATATAAGTAAAGGGAAATTTAGAAGAGCTATAAAGGGTAACGAATATTACTATCCGGTGTAAATGACAACTATTGACACGTGGAGATCTTAAAAGACTGTCAGGCGATTTCATTTGAGAGGCATCGGTAAGATAACTTAATTTCAATTGTAATTAGAGTGGTTTGCTAGGATCGAGATCCGAAGAGATCATATCAATTTATAGTCAATGAATAGTTTCGCTTGATTAATCTGATGTTTTCTGAGACAGCTTCCTGTCCCTTCAAACTGAATTATGGCTCAAGAGCCAAATAATAGCAGAGAAGCGTTACAAGTATTAATTTTTACCCAATAATACACAGCTTTTGCTGTTCGAATCCATTACTATTAGTGAATTTTTTAGTAATTCGGTGCTCCGCAACAAAGTGGGATCCGAATCAAGAATAAATACAGTTTTGTCTCGGTAATCCAACAGATATCGGATCAGAGCACCCCCTAGATCACCAAAAACGCTGAATTACTGAAACATCACCAATTACAACACATTTAAACAGCGAAAGCTATATATTCATGATTAAAACTTAATAAAATGTTAATAAAACGTTAAACACACGAAATAATTAAAACTACAAAAAAAAATGCACTCTTTTGTATTGATAGCCTACAGCTAGCTTCTATTGTAGGTAGAAAGTCTAAAATAGAAAAACACCGAAAGAGTGGCAGAGTCGGAAATGTGAAGTCCCAGATAATGTAGGGAGTACGTACTTATAAACTGGATCTGAGTTAAGTACCCCCTCTTAGAAGATCACCTTCACATTTTTTTTTTTTTGCAGCAATATCCTATGCTCGACAAATTCGCTACTTCTTCTTATCGCTAATCACTCCAAAATCTCCAATCTCTTTACTTCCTTCGTACCCTCCATGTGATAATTCCTTGTTCATTGTACTTCTTATATAGTAATACTTGTTTGCATAAGTCACGGTTCTTTCACAAAGCGAATGTGGACCCGTCAATAACTCAATTGATTTGCTCATTAAATACATGAACTCAAAAATAGTGGACTGTAATTAGAATTTTTATTCACCACATTACGATAGCCGAGATTACCTCAACACCCCGCAGTTGTGTCATACGTTACAGTGCATAATCTATACTATTTCACCAGATCGTGCTCCTCCGTCTTGAATAAAATTCTCTACAGATCTCTTTTGTTAGGATCGATCAGTATCATAAGATATATTTTTTAATGTCTGCAACAAAGGCAAAACGATGTTTCCTAAACCTCAGCATAATACATAATAAATCATCCTGAATTATGCCCCATTTAAATTGTAAGCAATTTAATGATTTTCCGGAAGAAGTCAATGCACTTGCGTTGAATACTACTCTCAAGGGTATACTATTTGATTCAGGCTGAAACACACAATGATGCGGAATATAATATTTTGCATCTGGTTCTTCAGATTCTATCACCTCTTTCATATGACCCATATTTAAATACTCAAGCATAATATTTTTATAGTGGCCTAGATCTAGTGGTCATAGTCGCGGACACGAGGTTGGTGTTTTATTTATTTATTTATTTTTTATCTAATCGTGGGTTCGAGCCTTGGCCACCAAAGATCCACTGTGTAGCAGTGCTGATGCACATTAAATTTTGCCGAGGTCCCAGGTCCTCCCGAATGCGTGGTGTGGCATTTTGGAAAGGGAGCTGCAAAATCACATGCCGACCTCGTCACTTAACCGAGGCTCAAAATTATGAAATCCGTCGCCAATAGACTTCATGCTGCTTCTCAGAGAGATGTCAATAAAAACAATCAAATCAAATCCTTGACCAAACTATCAACTATTTCATTAATAAGGAGTCCTTTCTGAGATAGAACCAATTGGAAGCAGATTTCATATTCTGCGAAAGATGTTTGAGGGTATCCAGAATAGAAACAGAAGCTACGCCACCCACCTCAGTCAAATTCCTCAGATGCTGGAGAGCAACTGCAGTTATCTGACAAGACACAAATGTCGACGAATGAAATTTCGGTTTTTAATAATATTAAGTGCCACTTCAACAACAATAATCTCGGATCATCCACAGTTCTTCTCGATTTGAACTCGGTAAATACGTTTGTTTTTGATTGTTTTGAGTCCTATAGGAAGGATAAAATTGTGTGTCGTAAAAACGATACTGATCCACTGATCATTGGTTGAAATTCAACCTGAATGGAAATATGAGAAAGAGGGTGCTTTTCATTTTGAGCCCCTTGCGTCTGTTGTGGGAAGACACTTTGTTGGCTTACTTATCATTTACTACGATATCAAGTTGTGACGTTGGGCTATACACGAACCTCACTAACCTCGGGAACTTAATAATAATTCGAATTTCATAAGATAATTTCTTCCCAATCAAAATGAAACGCAATTAATAAATCAGATTAAGGTAAGAAGTGCAATGAATTTGGATTTTAGAAATAGTGACATAATAATGAAATAGAATTGAAAGGAAAATAAAGAGAGAAAAGAAAATAACGTCTGACTGACAAATATTTGTATGTTGTATTAAAGCATAGCTTGGTTTTATTAACGTCGCACTAGAAGCAACACGAGGGCTTTTGGCAACGGACCTCGTAATTTTGAACCTCGGTCAAGTGACGAGGACGATACCTTAGCTGACATCCACTGTCTCCTAACTCCCCCCCGCCCACGGGAGGACTTTGGGCCCCGAAAGATTTAACTTGCATCAACCCCAGCTACATGGAGGGTCTTTAGTGGCCAAGGTTCAAACCCGTGACACAACAAAAACCGCCGGACACGAATCTGAAACCATGATCACTAGGCTACTGCGGCCATACGTTGAACCTTACTCCTTCTTTCTCTTCGAAAAATGGTGGAGGATTCCGTTTATCGGAAGTGATAGATAAAACCTTGAAGCATCTGAGAGTAAATTTTATGATACGTTATTTTGTCTGCACTTGAGTACCTTAAGAATATTAACCTTCGATAAATTATGTAAATTACGGTAATTCGAATCGGATATTATTCTCGTACTACGCTAGAAGATTTTAATAATTTATTAATGAGTTTAGTGTTCATTTTGAAGTTTGTTTGGCGAAAATTGATAAAAATGGCTCCAAGAAAACAAACACCCATCGAAGTGAAATTTAACGTCATAAAAGATATTGATAGAGGTATGAAGCAAGCTGAGGTTTGCAAAAAATACGGATTTTCACAATCGATTTTTAAAATATTTTTAAAGAAACGGAAGGAAATTGAAAACTTTTTCAACTCTAATGATATCGATATACAAAGAAAGAGAATAAAGACAGTTTTACATTACGAAATATAATATATGCTGCCACGTTTAAATGGTTTCGCGAAAAATGAACTTTAAATGTACTTTTAAGTGGACCAATTAATTGTGAGCAAGCCAGAAAATTTGCATGTACGATGGGGAACCCAGATTTCAATGCTAGCAATGGATGGCTAACAAGGTTTCGAGACCGACATGGGATATCTGTCCATGGGTTACATGGTGAAGAAAAATCAGTAACGTTGGATAACGTACGTACCTGACGTCAAAGAGAAACCAATAAAAATTTAGAAAAATATTCCGTTGGTAATGTCTGTAACGCAGATGAGACGGTAAAAGGTCAATTGAAAAGTCCCCGGCCTGACACATAGATGGCACTACTAGAATTAAATCCATATGTTTTTTAGTTAGCCCTAACCCTCAAAAGATGCGTGTATAAATTTGACAGCTGTCGGATCATTAATTTGTGAATTATAGCATTTTGAGCGAAGCAACTTTTGTTATTGTGAAAAAAAATGGATAAAAAGGAATTTCGCGTGTTGATAAAATATTGCTTTTTGAAGGGAAAAAAATACAGTTGAAGCAAAAACTTGGCTTGATGCCTAGTTTCCAGACACTGCCCCAGGAAAATCAACCATCAAGGATTGGTAGGCTAAGTTTAGACGTGGTGAAATGAGCACCGAAGACGGTGGACGCCCAAAAGAGGCTGTTACCGACGAAAACATTAAAAAAATCCACAAAATGATTTTGAATGACCGTAAATTGAAATGGAATGAAATAGCAGACACTCTAAAGATATCAACTGAACGTGTACATCATATCATTCACGAATATTTGGGTATGAGAAAGCTCTGTGGAAAGTGGGGGCCGCGCGAGCTCACTTTTGATCAAAAACAACGACGAGTTGATGACTCGGAACAGAGTTTGAAGATGATCAAGCGTAATAAACCCGAGTGAGGCCGAGGTCGATATGTGACAATGGATGAAACATGGCTCCATCATTTCACTCCGAAGTCCAATCGACAGTCATCCGAGTGGACTGCACACGATGAACCCACTCCAAACCATGGGAAAATGCAACAGTCGGCTGGCAAGGTTATGGCGTCTGTATTTTGGGATGCGCATGGAATAATTTTCATTGACTACCTTGAAAAAGGAAGGACCATCAACAGCGACTATTACATAGCGTTATTGGACCGTTTGAAGGACGAAATCGCCGAAAAACGGCCGCATTTGAAGAAAAAGAAAGTGCTGCTTCACCAAGACAATGCACCGTGTCACAAGTCAGTGAAAACGATGGCAAAAATCCATGAATTGGGCTTCGAATTGCTTCCTCATCCACCGTATTCTCCAGATCTGGCCCCAGCGACTATTTCCTGTTCTCAGATCTCAAAAGAATGCTCGCTGGGAAGAAATTTTCGTCGAATGAAGAGGTGATCGCCAAAACTGAGGCCTATTTTGAAGCAAAGGACAAATCGTACTACAAAATTGGTATCGAAAAGTTGGAGGGTCGCTATAATCAGTGTATCACTCTTGAAGGGAATTATGTTGAATAAAAAAAGCTAATTTTGCCAAAAAAAATGTGTTTTACTATGGTAGACCGGGGACTTTTCAATTGACCTGTTATAATTTTTCTAGATGTTACCTAAAAGAACATTAGCTTTCAAAGGAGAAACCTGTAAAGGGGACAAGAAATCCAAACAGAGGTTAACAGTATTGCTGTGTACAAACATATCGGGAAAAGATAAATTAAAACCTCTTGTAATTGGAAGATCTTTAAAGTCAAGATGTTTTAAAAACATTAAGAACATGCACAACACTGTGAACAAGCGAGCTTGGATGACTTCAAAAACTTTAGTGAATGGTTATTGGAACTAGATAAAGATATGAGATTGAAGAAGAAAAACACACTCTTTTAACTGACAACAGCTCTGCACATAAATCCATTCTAAAATTGCAAAGTGTAGTTTACTTCTTTCCACCAAACGCTACTGCAGTTCTACAGACCCTCGATATGGGTTTTATAAATTGCTTCAAATAGTATGTCAGAAAATAATTAGTGGATAAAATGATTTTTAATATTGATCAAAAGCACACAGTGCCAATTACTGTAAAGCATGCATGTGAATGATTGGTGGGAGTTGGTGGGATAAAAAGTAACAATACAAAGAAAAGAACTAGCTTCATTCAAACTGACAAAGAGAGTCAAAGTGATACTTCTTGCGGGTATTCTGAGGAAGAAAACATTATTCAAAATTCCTTGACCAATTACGAAGATAAAACTAGAAAAAAGTTTGAAATATCTGTTCATGATTATTTAAATGTCTATGATATACAGATATTTTCGAAAGTAACTGGAGACATTCTTTCTGAAACAAGACGTGATAACTCTGAAGCAGAAGAGTCAGAAGATGATCATGTGAATGAAAAAGATGATTCCACTACGGTAAAGCCAAACTTATCTCCTGGAGAAGCTGTGTACTCTATTTTGATGATTTTTATAACTTTATTTCTAGCCTACCTAGTGTACCAGAGGACCATCTAAATTCTTTAGATGCACTTAGTTCTTTAGCATGAGATTGCCGTCTCCGGATAAAGCAAAAATTTCTGATTTCTTTTCGCAGAATTCCAAATAAATAAGGATTAATGATAATAGGCATGTATTTTCATTTATTTACACTATCTAATACATTTTACAAAAAACTTCTTGTGGTTTTACTAGTTAGTACACTAAAAATTTCTTATTAGAGTATGCAATAAACATTTATAGGCTATGGCGTCACCAGAATCCTGGACAAGGGTACTTCCCTAAAACTTGGGGGTTGTAGAAGTTACTTAACACTCTAAACATGTTATTCTAACTCCATTTAATATATATTATTTGTGTAAATGCGAGGTGGTGTTGAAAAACAGCAAAGCTCACCTGGTGACGCCATTTGATATGAAGAACAAAAATTCTTATCGATTCCCTCAAAAACGATAATTCTTTTTAGAACGATATATTATTTTGACCCCCAAAATATCGAGAAAGAGAGATTTAACTGTATTACGGATTGTTTAAGAAACTGCTTTCGAGATTTAACTTTTTTAAATATCTTCAAGCAAATCTATTCTCAAGAATTCCTTATTTTTTGAGACAGACAGTTGTTATGGTGTAGGAGCCAAATCTGGCTATTGAGTGCCAAATATGTTTATCCGTGTTCTAGACTTGGGAGTTAAAAATTGGTTGACTAGAAGGGTTTAAAAGGGAGAGTGTCACACGTTTACCAAAGATAATAAACTTCTTAGAAAAAATCACTAGAGTATTTCGATGTTATGATTCCTGTAATCACTTGGTAAAGTCCTAATTTAGTGTACTTCTTGGCGCGTTTTTAAAATCGCGCTAAAGTGGCGCCAAATGCGGAATTCTCAAAGTCTAAGTCGGAATCGAGATTGCGTTTTGTGAGTTGGGCAAAAGAACAATTTTATCTGTGAAATAAAGAAAAATCATGAGCTGAAGAGGTAGAAATGTTAAAAAAATGGTGAAATTTTATCCGAAAGACAAAAAACGTATTAAATCAGCGTTTTGTTGCAAACATTAAAATAATAAATAGGGTAGATCTTAATTTTACTTCAAACAATAAAACATAGATAAATATATTTAAGGTTATATGAAATATATTTTAAATAAAATATAAGATTTTTTTTTCAATAAATAAACTTATATATAACATAACTACGAAATGTTGAAAAAAGGCAAGAAAGTACGGTGAAATTATGACTGAAAGTCCAAAAAAAACGTAGTAAATCAGCATTTGTGGAAGACATGTAAATAATATTAAAAAACGTGAAAAAAGCACTAACCTTATGATGGAGGGATGTCAGTGATCAGGCGGATAAACTGTGACGATCGCGCAAAGGAAATCTCTAAACGTATCATTCACGATGCTTTCTTCGGCGTTAATTAAATTAGTAATAATTAAATAATAAATTAAAAAGTAAAATAATTAAGTAATATAACTAATAAATTAAAAATAATATAATTAAGTAGTATAACTAATAAATAATATAATATAAATAAGAAATATATAGATGTATAGAATTAGAATAAATCAAATATAAATAGTATAATATAAATAAGAATTAAAATAAATCAAATATAAACAGTAATATAAATAAGAATTAGAATAAATCAAATATAAACAGTAATATAAATAAGAATTAAAATAAATCAAATATAAATAGTATAATATAATATAAATAAGAATTAAAATGCAAATATATATAGTATAATATATATAAGAATTAAAATTCAAATATATGTAGTATAATATAATATGAATTAGAATATATAGAAATAGAATTAATCAATCATGAGGACAGAAACAAGATCCCCTTTCATAGTAGGGTTACCACAAAAAACAAGATTTTTACGATTTATCGCCTTTTTGAATTTTTCACAGTCGCCAAAAAGTACGCCAACCTAATCACTTAAATGAAGGCCCAGATGGATGTTTTTGTAGATCCCTTTAATCAATACAATCTTCATGAAACATCAGTTGAAAATATGTCATTGAAATCTAATGAGTCATTACAGAATCTTTCGAAAGAAAGCACGGTGATTTTTGACTTGCTCTGTCATTTAGAAATAATTTGAAGTGAAAAGATAAATATTCTTGTGAATTTGGTAAGTCAAAATACAGACGTCTTTAAAGAAACATTACTATAAAATGAAATTTAAGGCAAGAAGCCTTGAGAGAAAAAATCTTTCAAAAATACAAAGCTTTTACAAACATTGTAGTAGTATTTAAACAGTAGTGATTGTAGTAGTTTTTCTAAAAGTATCCCAAAAACATCTCATTCTTCACATAGCACAAATTCAAAAGCTATCTATTCTAAATTAGTCTTATTAGCAGTAGCAGTAGACTATGTACAGGTAATGCTTGTGTATATATTTAACTTAAATCTCTGAATTCAAAATAAGAAAAATTAATTTTTCTTAAAGTGTTCATAACTTGCAATGTCCAAAAAATTTCAGTTCTGACAAAACTATTTCACTCACAATACTTTCTTCCTTCAAAATGTATATTATGTTTTTTAAAAAATGGTTTTTTCAAGTACATGAACCTTTTATAAAAAATTATCACTATTTACATATTTTTATGATTTGCCATTTTGAAATGATTTTAACTTTTTATTCCTATCTTATATAAATTTTATTTCTATTTAAACTCTGGTTTATTTGCTATTTACCAATTGTCAAATTTTGAAGCTTTCTGTATTAATTAGTTTCAGTAAATTTATTGAATATTGTTTTGCTATAAAAATTAACACATTCTTTATGATATACAGGTTTTTAAATGGTTTTAGTACTAGTATTTGAATATATATATATATATTGGGGAACCAATTTCTTTTTATGGAAAACAAGAACATGAAGTAAACAATTATTTAATCAAGTCTATAAATCATTTAGAAGATTGTCTAACAAATAATAAAGCAAATGTTTTATATTCAGATGTCTAAAATGAACACATATAATCAAGATAAGAATAATTGTGTCTTATATGGATTGATAATAAAGAAAAGGAAAAAAAATGTTTAAATTTAGTGATGTGGAAAATCTATATTGATATGAAGTATCTACAATCATATAATAGGAATTAAAATTGAATTCAAGAGCATGTTGCATAAATAATAAAATTTCTAATATTTGCCACAGAAAATAAATGAAAAATATAATGCTTCTATAACTTTAAAAAAATGAAAGGCAATTTTAATCAAAATAATATCTACAGAAGTTTTCAAGTTATATTAAGGGAATTTGCACTCTTTGGAAGGTAACAAATTGCAAAACCCAAGTTTTTAAAATTTCAACTCATTCTTGGTTTGAAGAAAAATTTGGAATTGATCTGCAGTTACAAAGAAACATAAAAGAAAAAAAAATGTCTTTAATTGAAATCCCTCTAAGTGTCATGTTCACCTAATTGTTTACATTCATTTTATTTCTCAGCAGCTTCATTTATTTAGCCAACATTCTGGAGAATAAACAGAAGAATTTTATTCAAGACTACATAAAAATATAACTGTAACTAGAAAGATAAATTGAGTTAGGAATACAAATTTATGAAATACTGACTTTACATATTCTCCAATATATAAGGGACTTGCTTCAAGAAAAATACTAAAAGATATGCAAGCCAAGCAACACAAATCACAAACAAGAATTAAAACAGCTTGATAAAAGAACAAATGTCCCCCCCCCAAAAAAAAAAATGTCAACAAAGCATACTATGACAGTGAGTAATGAAAGTTATTTGTCAGAATAATTCTTAGTCATCTGTTATAAACTGAGTTATTTGGGAGAAATAATGTAGTTTCAAAAAAAAAAAAAAAAAAGGAAATATACCTTAGACATGCAGCAGCCCTCATACTTCTAGTAACATTACCACATCCTTCTCTCCATCGAAGGCTGGGACCTGGTGAATTCATCCTAGATGTTTAGATGAAATCTCAAGCCAATAGATTTATCATAATTGCAGTGTAACTAAACAGTTTTTTTAACTGTCTAATTTAATCTTTATTGCACTGATGTCTATGAGGTTTACAGGATAGTTGTTCTGTCATCATGCTCGATATTATCCTTAGATCTTTTTGAAAAGAGATGCATCCCTTCATTTATCCTTTAGCTATTAATTTTCATAAATATTTCAACTAATTCCCTTTTAAATTTTGTTCCATTTGGATGAGTGTCGTTATTCTCATACAAATTTAATACGATCAATGTTAATGTTAGAAATATTAAATTGTGATAAATCATTTGCAACTACTAATTTGAGTCATTTAAAGTTAGATTTAAGCTTGCACACTATATAACACCCCTTCAGGCCTAGTTAAGACTAGAGAAGAAGAAAAAAATTATTAATCATAAAAGAGTGCTAATAACTTAAATATATCAGAGCAATAAATGATATAAACGAGAAAGCTTAATAAATGGTACATGTTTCTGAAATATTAAAAATGCTTCAATAAATTTACATTTTATGAATTAAAAATTTCTACAGAAATGTAACTTCTTTTTTTAATAATGTTAGCTACTTTTTCATAAGTATTTTAAAATTTAATGCATGCTGTAAAATTAATTAAAATATTACTTTTACAATTTCTTCTTTTTTCCTAAAACTTTTACTCGTTATGTTATTAAATTTTTACTTAATTAGTCTACCTGAATTATAAGATATTATTTCAATGATAATTCTTTTGAAATTAATGAACTTTGTTAAACAATTGAAGAGATATTTTAAACATCAATGTATTCAAAAAAATAAATTCTGAATAAATTATTCAATTTGATTCTGTATAAAAATATAGCATAACTGTAACTATACAGATAGGAATAAAATAAAACATTGGTTTAATATATTTGCCTTTATATAAGCAACTTGCTTCAAGAGAAATGTTGAAAAGATGTACAAACTAGTCAACAGCTTCATACTAACCAAATGTCCCAAAAAATATTTGTCAATGCAGTATACAAAATTGTGCATAATGAAAATTTTAAAATAACAAAAGGATCAGTTTTTAAAAAAACGAAAAATACTTTAGGCCTGAAACTGAGTGTGATACCACATAACATGGCTCATATATTGGATTAGAGAAAATTATTAGGCACAAAAGATAATGCTAATAATTGGCATATTAATATATCAAAACAGCAATAATTAAACAATAATCAAAAGATTTTGAAAATTTTTACTTGACAAGTCCAACTGAATTATAAGAGGTATTATTTCAAAGACATATATTCTTCAAATTTTATTCATTTACTCTTTGACCTATTTATATCCCTTATAGGTGGAATTTGCATAATTATAACAAACACAGAAAAAAATTTAAAAATCCATAAAATGCAGATCTTATTCCTCCCTTCTCATGACAAACTCAACAAAAAAAATTATCTTTCATTCAGAATGCTGAAAATATTTCAAGAAAACTTTTTAATACTGTTAATTTTTTGACAAATACTTGATAATTTCCCAATTTATAGCAACGTAAAAGTTTTTTTAAAAAACTCATATTTAATATAATTCTAATATTCCATAATATTTAATATATTTGAAACAGTTATAAATTTTTTTAAAAATTACTCAAAGAGTACTAAGTTTTCTAAAAGAAGTTAACATTTCTATAAAATTGATTAGCATATTTCATATTAATAATTAATTACATCCTAGAATTTCCATGCTTATTATCATTGGAAAATACGTTAAGAATCTTTCATATAAACGCTTTTGTCATAAAAATATATACTTACTGAACTTTATCTTAAATGAATCCAGCCTTTATTTACCTGTTAATTATATTAATTTATCATTCTAATTAAGAAATTGATTGTTTATTCACATAATTTTAAATTACTGAAAGTAAATTCTAA
>BMAW01075686.1:0-15172 GCA_019974015.1 Nephila pilipes
TTTGGTAGGGAACCATTGTTCAAAAACATATTTGACTGACTGTACCAAACATAAACCACCAAGCTTAAAAGTAGATTGCAGTAATCACTAAGCCTAAAATTGACGTGAAAAGAATATTTATCTTCTTTTATTATATTTTTTTATCGCCAAATGATAATAGCTATTGCTCGGAGATAACAAAGCAAACTTTTCAGCTTTGCTATTTTTTGTCTGGTACCCAATAAGCTCAGAAGTACCTGATTTCGCTTTATATATTTTTCCTTGTGTCAGTTATTTAAGCTAGAAAGTACCTTTTTCAGGACTTTAAAAAAGTGTATTGGTTTCCAACAACATGAAAACTTTTCCACTACAGTTTTTTTAAAGTATGCTTGATTCCAATCAATTCATTTTTGTGACAGGAACTATTTTGATAACATTAAAACTAGTGAAAGAAAATTTGTTCATTAGCATTTCCTGAACAAATTGTGCCTAAATATATTTATATCAATGAAGATCAGATGTATTTGAAACCCTGCTTTGACTTAATAAATATATTTGAACCCGTAGAACTGGAGCTAGGTACACTTTCATTTAAATGTAAGAAAAAATTCATGCACTTGTTACCAAACTGGTTTTCTTATATATTTTTGTTCAAGAAAAACATAAATAGTCTTTCCTGTTGACATGCGTAACATATTTTTGATAAAGTATTATTTCTCATTAAAAATATTTTATGTTTGGTAGTAGGATCATTAACTTTTAGAATTAAACTCGAGTGAAGAAATTGAAGGTAACGTTCAGTATTATTGAATTTTAACTTCTTTTAGGCTTTGTGTATTGTTTAATAATTATTTATACATTTAATTAAAAAAATTAATTGTTATTTTATAAATTAATCCTTTAAAATTATGAAAGCTTAAAAAAATCAGGTATATGATTCGTCCTCTTTGGATTTAAATTTGTTTCACTTTACTATTTCATTTATTAAATCATTCTTTCCTAGGAGGCAAATTTGCTCTTCACTTAAAATTATATTTAAGAGTTGGTTCTCATTAAAAATACATTTATTCTTCTATCTGGATTGCTCCGTTTTTCAATTCAACCGGGAGAAAAATGGGGATACCAGCAGGTGATACAATATATAAAAGTTATATATATTTTATTTCACAATTAAATAATCTCATATGCTTTTTCATTATTTTGGTAATTTATTTAAAACTTTATAAACAGAAAAACTGATTGAATTATTTTTTGAAGAAAAAGGTTTTGTCTTCAAAGCGCCAAATTTGTTTTTCTTTTCAATGAATAATGTAATAACGTAAACAAATCTTCATTCGACAAATTCGATATTTCATGTTAAAATATTAGTTGAAAGTTTATGAATACATCATCTTCTTTTACTTGGAACCATTTAAATCTCATGAAAAACGACAGAAACATTTTGTAACTCAAAAAGTTGTGAATAATTTTTTTGAAAACATTTGACGTGAAATAATATTTTAAAAAATTAGTTTACTCTATTTACTGAAGATTGAATAAAATTTAAAACTTTTAGCATTTTTAGTTTCGGGTCTACGTAAAATAGGTCCTAGAATTTATAAATATCGGCATTGGCAATGACTGATTAGGGTACGTAATTCCGCTTATATACATCCTGAACCATCTTATTCCAGAAAAAATGCAATTGTTTGAGTTTTAGATAACCCATGAATTTCACCGTAGCAACATATTTGAAGCATCAGTTGAAAGATATTTTTCAAATCTTCAGGGATCGATATAGTGACATTTGAATTTGTTCAACATTGAAAAGTTGAAGTTATAATACCCTCATGAAGATGGTTGATTCATAAGAATTGTTTTCTGTTACACCATTTGATAAAACAATAAAGGATGCATAATTTTTATTCAGGTAAGAAATGGACGCGATGGAATTTATGATGAAGTGGAGATAATATTATGGATGATTTAAGTAATAAATTGCTTAATTATCAGCTCCATATTTAATTAATCGTTTGAAATTTATATTTTACCAGTACTTGCAAGCAAACAGTTTATTTTAAATCAGCAAATTGTAGAAAATTAAATAAAGCAGTCCTTTAGGTAATCAATGAATTATTTTTTCTTACTGAAACTTAATGAAACTTAATAAAATATTTCTCGTGCACCACAAACACACGACGAAGTTTACAGAAGAGAGTAATTTTTATTTATCAATGAAATATGCTTAGTATATCATGCATCATTCTATAACTGTACAATTCCTTAACTATTATTAGCAAAAATATTTATAAAAAACAGAAAATCTACATAAATGCTGATAAAAAGAAGACTTGACACGTGGTATTGACTTTCTCCGTATTATTGCTGGTCGACCTGTAAAATGACGAAATGAAAAAAATAATAATAATATAAAAATTAAATAGTTTTTCCTAAGAATTATGTTTGAAGAAAACATGCAATCTATATGAAAGGAGGCAAGTTCGAAACGCATCTGAAAAAGTTGAATAATCATTAATTTTGCTTTATTTCAAAACTGACTGAAGCGAAAGGTTACCATGTAAATCAGCTCTTACTTTATACAAACATAATATGAAAAACTTCTTTGGTATTTCTCACAACAAACTTGAATTATATCTCTATTGGATGTTACAAACAGATTTTTATCAATTAGACTGTCTGATAGAAAGTTAATCACTTAATATATAATAGTTAAAGAAAAAGAATAAAACAGAAGGAAAATCATTTTTCCTACGGGAAAAGGAAAATAATTTGGAATGGAGGAAATAAAAAATTGGGGAAAACATATCTTATTTTTCAGCCGTTTTAGATGTTCTAATTAATCACATGTTCAATTAAGATCTGTCTTTCTAGTTAACTGGAAGTGGAAGATTTGAAGGATCTAATGGGATCTGAAATAATGATTTATAGCTATATCAATAGGCATTGATCGCCTTTTCTCGAGGCCAAACACAGGAGATGAGAAATAAGAGTTTATCAAGCAAGTAACCTGTTTAATATTCACTTTTTTTTCTTTTCCTACCCTTGATACTAAGGTCATATATCATGCCCTTCACTTTCTCAATTACAATTTTATTTCCTTATTTTCTCAATTGCAGTTTTATTTTATTATTTTTGATTACTTATTTTAGTTTCACTGAAGAGCAACGAAATCTTTTGCATCCATTCGCTGATCGATTGCCTCATTTCTGACAGTAAAATAAATTTTAAACAGTTTTCATATTATTTCTTACTACTTCAATTTTACATGCTGTTCTTTATATTATCTCTACTTAACTAAAGATGAAATTTGACTTTAAACTGTTCTTCGTTTAAATCTGTTATCGTTTTCGCATATAATCACGCTAAAAGTAAAAATTGTTTTTCGCAATTTTTCAAGGTTCCCTCAAATTTTGAGAATTAGATGATGCTTCAATACTTTGAAATTCCTCTACTCAACAAAAGAGAAAGTCTCATTGAAAGGACTCGAAATGTAAATTTTAGGTAAGCTTACGAACATTAAATTCTTTAATTCCTTCATTTATGCTTGTTTAATTTTCCTTTTTCGTGTGCTATAATAAAATTATAAATCTTATTTACAAAATGCAATTCTTAGTTAAATCTATTTCTTTTTAATGAAGAGAGCCATTTCTTCATGGCAAATAATATCCTCTTATAATAAGTGCTAGTTCTTTGTAAAAAACACATTTTTCTCCATCTTTCATGGGATATTTAATTTTAATTATTAAGTTATTAATTGGGTTAACTTCTTCCTCGGTTCTGAAATTTCTTTAAAAAATGTTAATTAATATTTGGGACTAATATTATATTTTGTAAAATTTTACTAGTTATAAAAATAATTTATTCTACCTCCTAAGATATAAATTAAATCATGCAATTTTATTAATGGACTCGTGTATTTTTGTTCCGAATTTATTAAAAATATATTTTATGAAATTATTAAAATATCTAAACTAGAATAATTGAGCACAATAAATGCATTACATAAGAATGTTTGCGATGCATATAAGAATCAAGGGAAGAAACTAATGTTGTTACAATGGAAAATAGTTGACAGCTGTCAAATCATTAGTTTGTGAATTATAGCATTTTGAGTGAAGCAACTTTTTTTATTGTGAAAAAAATGGATAAAAAGGAATTTCGCGTGTTGATAAAATTTTGCTTTTTGAAGGGAAAAAATACAGTTGAAGCAAAAACTTGGCTTGAGGACGAGTTTCCGGACACTGCCCCAGGAAAATCAACCATCAAGGATTGGTATGCTAAGTTTAGACGTGGTGAAATGAGTACCGAAGACGGTGAACGCAGTAGACGCCCAAAAGAGGTTGTTACCGACGAAAACATTAAAAAAATCCCCAAAAGGATTTTAAATGACCGTAAATTGAAATTGAAGGAAATAGCAGACACTCTAAAGATATAAACTGAACGTGTACATCATATCATTCCCGAATATTTGGGTATGAGAAAGCTCTGTGCAAAGTGGGTGCCGCGCTAGCTCACTTTAGAGCAAAAACAACGACGAGTTGATGATTCGGAGCAGTGTTTGAAGATGATCAAGCGTAATAAACCCGAGTTTTTGCCGCGATATGTGACAATGGATGAGACATGGCTCCATCATTTCACTCCGAAGTCCAATCGACAGTCATCCGAGTGGACTGCCCACGATGAACCCGCTCCTAAACGTGGGAAAACGCAACAGTCGACTGGCAAGGTTATGGCGTCTGTATTTTGGGATGCGCATGGAATAATTTTCATTGACTTCCTTGAAAAAGGAAGGACCAACAACAGCGACTATTACATAGCGTTATTGGACCGTTTGAAGGACGAAATCGCCGAAAAACGGCCGCATTTGAAGAAAAAGAAAGTTCTGCTTCATCAAGACAATGCACCGTGTCACAAGTCAGAGAAAACGATGCAATAATCCATGAATTGGGCTTCGAATTGCTTCCTCATCTATTATAATCTCCAGATCTGGCCCCCAGCGACTATTTCCTGTTCTCAGATCTCAAAAGAATGCTCGCTGGGAAGAAATTTTCGTCGAATGAAGAGGTGATCGCCGAAACTGAGGCCTATTTTGAAGCAAAGGACAAATCGTACTACAAAAATGGTATCGAAAAGTTGGAGGGTCGCTATAATCAGTGTATCACCCATGAAGGGAATTATGTTGAATAAAAAAAACTAATTTTGCCAAAAAAATGTGTTTTACTATGGTAGGCCGGGGACTTTTCAATTGACCTGTTATACTAAACGGAAGTATAATATATTTTGGTGCTACGTCTGATAATTAGGATGCACTGTTCAGTAAGCTTAAATAACTCATAATTACTCTAATTAGCAACCTATGAGGTTTAAGGAAATAGTTCCTTTGCTTAAATAATGCAATCTACTAGTATTCATTATGTGATTGTGTTTGTGGATAATGATTTTTTTTATTAGTCACTATATTACTTATTGTAATTAGGAAACATAGTAAGCAAAATAAATGATGCCCACATCACATTTCGAAATTTTATTTGTATTAATTTTTATGACGTAAAAGGAAGTTTATATTTATTGTTAATCAGCTTTCTATATCCCATTCAATACAATTTGTTCATCTATGTATTGGTTATAGAACCAGGGATAAAATGTTCATGACTTTATGGACAACATGTTAGGCCACCCAAATGAAATAAGATTATGTAAATAATATTCTTTTTTATCGTAATATTTTAGTTAATTGGTTAATCATTTGAAAAATAATATTTTCTTTTATAAACTAGAATCATCAAACAAAGAAAGTATTTTCCAGCTTACTTTCTGTGTATAAAATAGTTTTTAATGGATGTGAAAATTAAACAGTTTCTCTATTAGAGTGTTTTTTATTTTTAAAAAATAAAATTGGCATTTAAAAAACATTTCTTTAAAATTTCGAGTATGCGTTGCTATTAAAAAGGCAGTGCACATATCTCATAGCGTACTTATTGTTCAATATGATTGATCTTCATCAAAAATGGTTCACTAATTTAAACAGTTTTACATTTATATATATATATATATATATATATATTGAGTTTTCATAATTTTTGGAGCTATGTTTGCTTATTAGGTTTAATATCTTATTAATACTAATAAATGTATAGATTAATATTTATGGATATAATTTAAGGAGATGGAGAATTCAAATATGTAATGAAACTTTCTGCTTTTTTAAACTGAAATTTTAGATCCTTGATTGAGTGAGTGAAAGTCGAGATTTTTAGAGCAAGAAGAACAATTAGGTAAGGCTGCAACGAACAATGTGTACCTGTGATTTTAATGTGAGAAAAAAATGGGGGGAAAGTAAAAATTGATTGACAAGTAGAAAAGTCGAAAACAGAGAAAAATTGTTATCATATCCAAGAGGTGGGTCATACACACTTCCATACACACGGTGGGTCATACACACATCCCATGTAACAAAATATCGCTAGCGCCCCTCAGGGTCTTCATTTCCTTGATGACGGGTATTAAGATGGCATAGTTGGTTTGTTTGGCTTATTAACGTCGCACTAGAAGCAGAGCGTGGGCAATTGGGGACGGACCTCGTAATTTTGATCATCGGTCAGGTATCACCAGAACTGAAACCCCTGTCTTCTAGCTGCCACTCGACATCAAAGGAGGACTTTGCTTCTCTTCAGATTTAGCATGCATCAGACCCAGCTACTCGGTGGATCTTCAGTGATATCAAATCCATGACTCCATAAAAAACGCCGGCCCCGTGCCCACGACCATGACCTCTAGGCTACCGTGGCCACCACGATTTTTTTACCACTTCAAAGTTAATAGCAAACGTGAAAAAGGGCCCTTTATTGCGTTCTAGAGTAGAAAATTGTGTTTATTTTGCTTATAGTAATGTTTATATTGTTTTACTTTTAACATCAATTTTCCTAATAAATTCAAAGGAATTGAATTCATCCGAGAAATCGTTTTTAACCGAAGGCTTCTGAAAACTTTTTTTCACAATCATGAAACAACTTAACAAGTGAGAAAAAATAAATATATAATCTTTGAAAAAAACAAAATAAAAATTACATAAATTAACCGGCCACTTGTTGATGTGGCTAAGTTATACTTTGAATTATATCGTAGTAAACTATTCGATACAGTCAAATTATTATTTAGGAATAAAGATTTAAACGTTGTAGTCGATAAAAAAAAACCCCATGGGATTGAGATTTGAGCCTTGTGTATAAATTTAGAGGTGATTGATGAAAATTTTCGTGGATTTAATACTAAGCACAAATCAATATAAAATTTTGAATTTTATATTTTATTCATTCTGTATGGTTTTTAATAAAAGAGTAATTTACAAAGTTCTTAGTTGATATCATATAACATTTTTAAATGAGGTAGGTAGCGTAGATTATTTATTATTTTTAATGATTATATTCATCATTTTGAATTATAAAAATATTCAGTTTTAAATTAATTCAAAGCTAATCGGTGCACAACAGATTAGCATTGAATCCTGTCTCTTGCTAACACAAATAGATTTGATGGTTTTTCCACATGTGAGCATGCAACATATATGACCACATGTGAACATCACAACCTCTCCCCCCTTCGAAATAAACTTTAATTAATTTTTTAGATTAAAGTTTCTTAAGATTTAAATTATTGTTTCTTCCTATTTCAGGAAATTGATTTGCTTAGCAACTTAATTTTTTTATAGAATAGTTCTCTTATAACAACACCATTTCATATGCTAAGCTTAAATTCCTCAAATTACATAAAAAATCAATAATAAACATACATAAATAATAAGAAGGATATCTCTTACATAAATACATACAGGTATATAACTTACTTCCAAAATATTTGACGTAACAAAAATTCAAAAGCACCTTTTTTTTTTCTTAAATACAGTAAACAACAAATAGAATATGAACTGAAAATTACAATATAATTCTAAATACTATTTTTTATATTTTTAATTCCACTAGATATGGAATGGAATTGTTAGTATGCAGCAGATACTACTAATTAAAACCCTTTTATAAAAATCTATACAAAAAGTTGTTATGACATAAAATAGAATATATATTAAAAGTAATATCTATAATCATCACATTAGACAAAGCAATAATTTATAATGAAAAAAAAATACTGAAACAAATAAAACATTAGAAAGCTCAAATTTTTCACTGGTATGCAGCTTTTGAAAATGTACAATGAATATGTATTACATACAATTTGTGATGAAGAAAGTTGCAAAAACAATACAAGAAATAAGCCAAATTGTAAAATAGTAAATGCCAATACTCAAAGTATGAAAGTATATTATTTTAAATATAATTTCTCTAATCAGGCCATGGAGTGAGACTTATATCTGCATGTTTATGACTCTTGTCACTGCCAGGATATATAAGTATAAGACTTCCATATAAGTATAAGACTGTAAAGTCATTGCCCATCTCATAAGTTATGGATTCAAATTTACATTATTTTTAAGCCAAACTAAAATAGTATGGTCCATCATGGTGATGAATTTATTTGGCACATCCAAATAACATTGTAGTTCTTTCCAGCAATTTCTTTGGCAGCGCACTCTTTCTCTGTAATAGAATATCGCTTCTCAGTTCCTGAAAACTTCTTTCTGAAAATATCAGAAAAGATACCATTTTTCTTAAAAGAATTTCTCTTTTTCTTACAATTTAATTCATTATCTTCACATTTACTAGTCTCATATACCTTGTCATTATCGATAGTTACACTTTCATCAGATTAGGGGAAGTTTACGAAATATTTTGAACAAATTTTCTTAGAAGAATGCATTTCTTAACAGCATTTTTTTTCTTTTTGAATAACAAGTGTTATCTTGATTATCTCCTTCCTCTGAACTTGATATTTCAAGATCTAGCAAAAATGACATTCTGATCTCCCTTATTGTTCAGTTCAGGATTTTCATTCATTTCACCAAAACAATCTTCATTCAGTTCACGCTGAATATGACTTTCTGGAACTTGTTCAATATTTTCAATCCTGTTTTCAGATTCAACATTTTCTGCATGGATAATTACTGGTGGGACTGCACGTGGTTCTTTACAGAATTCCTTCAAATTAACTTTGATTAATTCTTTGATCGCAAAATCTTCACTAGATGGTGGTAAAATCTCTTCATCAATTTTGGAATCGGGAATTTCTTCTTAAGGATTAAAACGTGGCACGACATCATGAATTTTGGTTTTCACAGGTTGATCAGATAACTGCATGTAATTTCCAGGTGGTATACCTGTAGCTTTTAATTCCAGTTCCAGTTTTTCCAGCTCAAAGGCTTTAACTCGTGCTCTCTCTTCCAGTTTTGCCTTCCTTTCCCGTTCTTCTTTTTCCAGTTTTGCCTTCCTTTCCCGTTCTTCTTTTTCCAGTTTTTCCTTCCTCTCTCGTTCTTCTTTCCTTTCTTCTTTTTTCAGTCTTTCCTTCATTTCCCGTTCTTCTTTTTCCAGTTTTTCCTTCATTTCCCGTTCTTCTTTAATGACACCAAGTAATTGAAATGTGAATTCCTCATTATAATCAGGATTTTCAACAATCAGTTTATATAAATGAAAAATTTTAAATTCAGGTTTTATGTTCAAACCCAATTCTTCAGCTAACACTTGTAAATCCTAAGAAAGCTATGTTGCTAAGAAATGCATGTTGCTTGTTTCTAGCTAAGAAAGCCATGTTGGAGAACCTTAACTTGTATGTGAAATTAAATAATTTCGATAAATGAACGTTGAAACAAAACAGCTTTAAAGAAAACCACTCGGAAAAGATGACGCTAATTCTTGAATAAACAAAGCATATGATGTCAGAACAGCACAGAAAACAGTCCGTAGAAGAAAAAAAATAGTGCTTGAAATCGAAGAACTTTCACTACCAGTTAATCCTTCGGGCAAAAGGAAAAAACAAATTCAGCAACAGGTAATTTTTACTAAACAACTTCTTCAGGCAATTCCAAGTATCTTCATTTTCAATTTAGAAACTCTGAAGACCAGCATTATTTGATTGAGGTAAGCACTCCAATTCTTCTTGTGACCAGCATTACCGCCATTCGAATAAGCACATCTGAATTTCAACTATCTTCGGTGGAACCTCCAAATAATAGTCTGTTCTGTATTGAAGACTATTAATAAAATTGACTTGTTTTCAGGACATCACATTTATTTGTGCACATCTTTTCAAACATATATTCAAGACACAATTTTACACAAGCACCATTTATCAACGTTCGTCTTTACCTCTTGGAACCCAACTCAATACTAAATTTCATATCCGTTGCCAGTAAATTATCTAAAATCAAAACTATGATCTGGTGTTGCCAAAAAAATATATCTTAATAAAGAATATTGAAAAAGGTATCACTTTAAGTTTAAATCGTCTGCTTTTAAAAGTAGAATAAGTAATATCTTAAATAAAGTATCACATTATCATCTGCCTTTATAAATTGGACAGATAATATCTTAAAAAATTATCGCATTAAGATTAAATCGTTTGTTTTTAAAAATTGAATATGTCACAATAGTTCTTCATTTTTGGATGTAAACGCTCACTAAGAACGAATTTTACGGAAGTCTTATCCAAAATGTAATTTTCATCCGTTAATCTACTCTTACCCATCGGTTATGTAATTTTTGGCGACTTTATCGCCAAAAATGATATGACCGACGCCAAGCGGAATATATTTTTTTAAATGTATGCTGTGTATTATCACCAATTAACTTTACTTGGTGAGATTTGCGTGTGCGAAATGGAAAAATACCAAATAATTTTGTATCGAAGCGCTGATGGAGGATTGGTAAGATTTTGGCGAAGGGGCTCTTTATGTGAAATTTCGTACAAGTCGAAAATAGTAAATGTACATATTTAGAGATAGAAATAAATGAGTTTGGAATCCCACGATTGGTGAAAGGGTCATTTAGCTCCAAAACTTAGCGGGATTTTGAAAAATACTAAAATGGCGACTTCTTACGGAGTAACATACACGCAAGACAATCTTCGTTTACTGGAGAATCTCGCTACATGCAAGAACGAACTCAAGACGCTATGACATACGTAATACATTTTGGACGTCCCGACTTGCACGACTTTTTTTTAAAGATTGCAGTCACTTGCAATCCTAAATGGTCAGAAATCAAAGATATCTCTAGGCAAGGACAAAAATCTTTTGATAGACACGATGCCTTTGCGAGGGTATTTCATTTGAAAGTTAAGCACGTGATGAATCTTCTGACAAAATGTCGCATCTTTGGCAATACTAGGTGTATCAATATACGGTGGAAGGAATTTTATCCATATTATATATATATGGAGTGACTTTTTACTAAAACTTTTTATTTTTCTCATATATTTGAAAGTCAAGGATAACCATTATTACAGACAATCAATTTCTTAAGATTTTAAATTTAGATTATCATTAACGTTTCAAAAATTGAAATTTTTCTTGATATCTTACATAAAGGTTCCAATATATTATATTATCGTCTGTCCAGCGAAATGTAAGGGTATCGGCTAGTATATTATATTATTATAAAAAAGGGAATAACCCAACGTTACAATACGTTGGGTTATTCCCTTTTTTCTTTTCATTAATCTCGGGGACTTTATATCAATTTGAATGGCATAAAAAAATTTCTGAAGCCAAAAAAACGTGATTAGGTAAATTAGATGAAGATAGAAGTTAAAGTGAAGTGATTTAAAGATAATGATAAATAAAGGAAAGGAAAGGCAGATAAAGGATAAATTTTTGCTGGCAGAAAATTATTATTTGGATGGAAAATCTTCTTTTGGTTGTTTTTTTTAAATGAAACGGATTTTATAGTAGAAGTATTAGAATAAAAGGTGATTATGAGGTGATTGAATGATAAAAGGGAATTAGTAAGCTAAGAATTACCCTAAGTTAGAATTGATAAGTTCATTTGGGATTTGAGTGAGAATGATTTTAGCTATACATCATTGACTAATAATAAAACTTTATGCTTTCCTTTCACTTGTTTACAATTGGAATTTAGTCATTATTGCTTAATATATACATATTATTAAAATGCACTCCGTAAGAGCAGAGTAATGAAGGACAGTCTTTACAATTATAAATCAATTCTTACACAAATTAAAATTGCCAAAATGTTGTCATTAAATTCTTGATACTGATTTTAGTATTTATTATTTAGCATTGAATGCTTTCAAAATCAAATAATCTTCTTTAAAATGTTAATAACATATTTAATTCTAAGATAAAAGAACAGAAATGAGTTTATTGCCTATTTTCATCTTAAATCCAAGATTATCGCAGACTTTGATTTTTCTTTGTGTTACCCTTTTTTTACTCTTGGATTAAAATTATAAGGTATTGCCCTCATTTCTTACACTTCTATAAACTTCAAAGTCAGTACATTTATTTAAAGTTGGTTTTGATTTGGTAGCCATTTGCTGCCAAATAAAAATTTTATTGCTGCCGAGTCAAGTTGCATTCATTTGCATCAGCGGCGAGTCATTTAGCATCAAGTTTTGCATCAAGCTGTCACCAAGTTGTCACCTTCATCGTTATGCATAGGAAATAAAACAATCAAAACAATGGACTGTTTCCAATAAATCTGCTTCAAAGAAGGCGAGGACAATCTCATCAACCGGAAAAACTATGACGGAGAATTTTTTAGGTGAGGAAAGGCATCATGATCACGAATACGAGTAACTGAGATTCAGGAAACTATCTAGTGAGTCATGATTGCTTACTTAAAAC
Source organism: Nephila pilipes (assembly GCA_019974015.1). Classification (NCBI taxonomy): domain Eukaryota; kingdom Metazoa; phylum Arthropoda; class Arachnida; order Araneae; family Nephilidae; genus Nephila; species Nephila pilipes. Next base: position 12,731 of record BMAW01075686.1, read on the forward strand.
AAACCATTTTCGATGCTATGGGCACCTTCTCTTGGATTACTTAGGACTTATTCAACTATACTTTGAAAATATTTAATAATATTATGCTTATAATTGTGTTACAATGATTACTTTATGTTATAGAAATTATCGATAATTATTTAAATTGCTATGGTGTTTAATGTTGTAAATTTTAAAATCTAAGATTTGTGTTTCATTAATCAAAAGAAAATTGTTTATTTTTTTATTTAAAATCAATGAGTGACTCTTTTCCTGAAAATAAACATGAATATTATATTCTTGCAATAAAACGAATCTAAAAATTAGTATATAGCGCAAGGATAAACAGTGTACCTATTAGATTATCACATTTCATTCATGCGTAAAATTATCATATTCACTCTGCGAAATCGAAAGATAGAACGTAGTTAAAATTCATTTCACACTTATCTCGATCAGATAGTATGCAAATAAGTAGCACTTGACTTTTGTAACTCCTTTTATCAAATAAGAAATTTCAATCTTATGTAAAGTAAATTTAAACGAATATCTTAAAAATAGGTATAGAAAACTATTAGTTTTAAATAGGTTATTTCAGATAACATTCACTCGTATGATTCGATAAATGTAAACATTCTTCGTCGTAAATATTTTTTTTTTAAATTGGACTCTTAAAATATTTTCACTTTTAAGTTTACTTTTCAATCTTTTATTCATATCTATTTCCGCGGTCTTTTGTATTCATGTTAATTTATATATCAATTTAGCATCGAAGAACAATCCGAAAATTTTAAAAGGTGAAAAGTCTACTTCAAGTAGAAAAACTAAAAATCAAATTTTACTTTGCAAAATTTAAAAAATATAAGTTTCATACATTAAGGAAAATACTTTATATTTCTTAATAATTAAGAAAATAAAACAAAACTGCCCCTCTTTGCTATTCGTAAATGTATTTTTAGAAAAAAAATTAAGTAAAATGTTGCAGTAAACGTCACCTTTATAATAATTTTCTTTACATCACGCAAGATACTGATAACTAATGAAATTACTCGTATATAACGACCCAATTTTTAGTAATAAAACTTACATAATTTTACAATTAATAAGTAACTTAATATAATTCTCTTGTTTATCTGAACCCGTAACAAGAAAACAGTACACAAACAGAAATTTAAATCACAAGTAAAATATTGACGGTTCTTCTATATAATTTTATCAAAGCAATTTGAATCCATTTAGCAATATTTTCCCATAAAAGAAATATCTTCTTTTTCAGGTATATTTCCATTCCAGCACAGAGAAATAACTTGATTATTTTCCTCGCGCTACACTACCTTCCGAATATGGAGAAGACCTTAGAGAAAACGATATGAAAGATTGGTTAAGGAAAGCCAATGTAGATCACAAGCAGCATGGAGTTACTGGCCAACCTAATTACTTCTAACATTAAGTTTATATGTTGTCAATCTAAAGAAGTTAGTTTATATATCATTAAAACCGAAATGAAGAATTAAATTTTTGTTTCTATCTATAGATTTCGGTGGTTTTCTGGACATTTTTGCTATGCAACAGTGATAGAAATAATCTGTAATAAATATAAATCTTTAAGCAGAAAGGAAAAGTCATTTTCTATAGAACAGCAGTCTCTAAATACAGAATTCGTATTTTATTATTTATTTGTTCTTAAAATTTTATTACTTATCATTTTGATTATTTTTTTGCCTCTTTTTTATTTTATCCTTCTTTTTCCTATTGATTTTTTACATTTTCTTGCTTATTTATTAATGTTGCTACCCTTTTGTTTTTATTTCTCTAGTTAACTTTTTCGTTTCAGTGTTTTTTCCTTCATTCATAAGCTATTCTTCTGTTTTGATTGTTTTCTGTAATTATTAAACTTATTTTGCTGACTCTTCCTAAAGTATAATCCTACACAGGCACTCAATTTTATAAAATTAAAAATTGTGTTCTTTGCATTCGGTTGTTATTTCTGATACAGAATTATATTTTGTCAAGTATAGTTTATTGTAAATGTGAAATGTCTTGAAATCTATTTGTTAAATGAGAAGTAAATGTCAAGATAGTTGAGTGGCAGCAATACCAGCACATTTTTCTTAAATTTGATTCCTGATAAAATCATAGGTTTTTTTTAAATACTTAGTTCAGTAGGAGTTGCATATTCTTGACACAATTCTCTCTTATAATTAGGGAACAATACAGTATCCAATGTAACTTCCATCGCACGATCACGGTTTCAAAATTTTGAGATTTCTCCTCAAAAATCTATTGCATCGTTCAACGAAACGAATTTTATTCTGGTGTTTAATAGGAATTTAATTTGAATAACTTCAGATTTGGATCATTCATTAGCTAATGTAGGTATATTGTTTCTATTCTTTATTACACACACACACACACACACACACACACATATATATATATAACACATCAATCAATCGTTCCAAC
>BMAW01075694.1:0-26807 GCA_019974015.1 Nephila pilipes
TTATAGACCATTTAGTTAAGCTTCAAGAAGTCCGTGAAGTTAAATAAAGAAAGAGAGGCGTTACAAATTCATGGGTGATTTATATTTCCATTAATCATCTTCAAACAGCAGTAATTACTCGCAAAACTTATGTCATTCATTTAGACATTAATGCCCTAATATTATTTGGACATTTTGAATTTCGTCAGATAATTCTATTTAACATATTTTTTTTTCACAAAAATACAATAAAAATTTCTAAAAGAGGAAATTCATCTTTTTTGCTTATCTAAAGATTGTTTTCTTTTTTAGAAAACTATAGCTAAATTTTAATTTACTCTCTAAAAGATTTGTTCCATTTCCAAAGCAATATTTTTTCTTAGTAAGTAGGTTGAAGGCTTACAATTTAGTGGTACATTTCATATCTGAAAGAGATTGTAAATGATACCTATACTTTAAAAGTATTGGTGGTTTCATTTATGTAGAAGAAAAAGTAATGTTTTCCAGTTTCGTGGTTGATAAAATATCCCTTTTCCTCTGAATGTAGCATTGTTTAAAGACAATCAAAATGCTATTCATCAGTTGTTTCTAAAGACTTCCAATTTTGATTTTATTTGAATCCATTTCAATTATCTGTAAATGAAATTTAAAAAAAAGGTATTTCAAAATACGTTTGGTATCCCCCACTTAGCTTATAAATCCTACAAATATTTTTATCGTAAATATTAATTCTGAGCTGTATCTATGATATAGTCAAAAAACGAATCAATAAGGTTACGAAACTAGACAATTATCTCATATGTCGCAGTTCAAAGTGTGATATATTTTGTCCCATAAAATCTACTTACTCGGAGTCTTTTATATTGATAAGGAAAAGCCGTGAGCTTTATGTACTTAATTTCGCGAATGTTGAGGACGCATTGACATATGTTTAATATTTTAACCGTTAAAGAGATGGAATCGTATCCTTCCTTCATTACACTTGAAGTCTTTTAGCAACTTACAATCGATTTTCTGTCAAAACAGGTTACGTGTAGTATCTTTTCTGCCGAGTTTTGTTCCGATGTTGATACAAAGAAGCAAATAGACAAAAATTACGTTAGAATTGAACAGGATAGGAATAAAACATTATTGAGACCAATATTAAATTAAACATTTTGAAATATAGTTCAAGTGAAAATGGCCAAGAAATATATTTGCAATCATAAATCAAAACTATTAAAATAAATATTATTAATAAAATCATTGATTTTGTATATAAAGTTGTAAAAAAACAGTACAATAATCCCTTTTACCAAATTTTCATTTGGTAAAAAATATGAGCACAATTAACAGTAGAAGATAAAAATTAGTGTTAAGTATGACATTATGCGAAAGGTCTTAAGAATCTTTACGCATATGATATTTTTTTATATTACATCTTACGGTTTCAAAATAATTGTCAGAAAGAAGTGAAAACTTATTTCTTCAGCGATAAAAGTTATCAAAACGCCAATAGGGTATTTTATTCTTTATATTGCTACATTATTATACCTTTAATTAAAATATTTTGTCGTAGAAATGCTGTCAATGTACTAATTCTTATTATGTTTATGTGTCAATAAAAGTTGTTTGTGTCATTCAAAGTGAAAATACCCTAAGAAAACAAGCACAAGTGCACTGGCATAATTCCATAGTTCTCAAATTAAGAATTATCAAAGTGTTACTATTTTCAACGGAAACAAAGCAATTTCTGTAAAATCAAAATCGCAATTGCAAACTGACAAATATTCTTGATGATGAATTATATCTTCGCCATGGAGTTAATTTTAAGTTATAGATATCTGCTTGCAATAATTTACCTTACGCTGCACGATATTCAGAATTATTTTACATGAGTACTTTAATAATCTCACTTAAAAAATATGTCAGTTTTATGATATACATAAATTTGGAAAATTTGCTGATTTAAAGTAATTATAAACATAAATTCAAATTATAAATGTTTTTGCAAAGGTACCTAAATGGAAAACAGGAAATGATTTAACTCAAGAATCTAAATTTTGGTATTAAAATCCAGATAGTGTGGTAATCCAGTTTGCTTATCTTTGTGCTTTTCATTTAAGTTTTTGATTTTTTTTTTTTTTGAAAGATCAATAAAAGTAAACAACTTAGACAAAATTGGCTGAAGCTAAGTAAAAATATGATGTATGATCATGTTAATACGAGTTGATGATTTTTTTAAAAATATAGACTTATTCCTTGATTTTGGAGTCCAGTTGATATGATTGAGCGATAAATTTCTGATTGAAGTGTTGCGCAAAGTCTGGTGTAGAAACATCAATTATAAATTTGTATTTTGTTTTTATTTGTTTTTGTTAAAGTTTCCTTCAGTAACACCTGCAAAACACCTGTACCCTTTTCCTTCATATTTAATAAATGCAAATCAACGGGAATACGCTAGCTTGTTTTTCTGAAATGCTAGAGGCATAGTTCTCCAGGGGGGAAAAGTTAAAAAGCTGTAAATCCTTATTGGATAAGGTGTGTCTCTTTCTACTTATCAGTCAGCTGTGGAGAGATCAGATGCTTGGAACTTGAGTTTAAAATTAAGTAGTAACTATGAGAAAAAGAAATGTATATATGCAACAGATTAAATTTCCTGTAAAATGACCCTTGATCCTTTCAATTGGGATGTGATTAATAATCTTTCAAGTTTTAAATGCACGTATTTTGGATGTCAAATTTGAAATGTTTTATATTTGAAAAGTAATTTTTTCTTTTTTCAAAAAAGGGTTTTTGTGCCCCAGTTTATTATCAGCCATCTATCGATAATATTTATGAGTATGAAATAACCATTAACGCATAAAACATTTTCACCTGAAATATATTTAGGGAATCATTAGCCGCAATAGCCCAGTTGACATGGTTGCAGATTAGCAGGTAGTGGTTTTCGTCAAAAAGTAGATTCTGATCTTGAAGCCAATAAAAACGCGCCGTATATCGAGGCTAATGCACATTAAATGTGCCGAGGTTCGAAGTCCTCTGTGGCATGATATGGAGATTTGGAGAGGCAGGTGCTGATCAGGGGCTGTCCTCCTCACTTGACCTAGGTTCAAGATTACGAGGTCCATCGCCAATAGCCTTTGTGTTGCTTCTTAGTACGATGTTAATAAACAATCCCTAAAGGAATTATTTACTCAAAGAAGCAGGATTCAAATTTACATTGGTAAACGTTTGAAAATAATATATTTTTTTTAAAAAAAAATTTCATTAATACTTTTTCCCTTTTGTGATGTTAAAATAAATCTTTGTGAATTTATTATTATTATTTTTCATTTTCAAACAAAATTCTAAAATTCAGATAGTGAGCAAATTTGTTATTGATATTGAGCGCCAATCTTAATACCGTCATAATCCTCAAAATTCTAAAATTATTTACATTTAAGAGGCAATGTACTTCTGACTGGGTTAAGAAAGAATGTAGTTTATAAGAAAAACATGTCACTGAAATCTTCTACTTAAAATATGAAACCTTTCAACAGTAGTGAAGTCCTGTTAAGTTGTCTCTTTACTCCACCAGTTAACAGTACTAGAAGAAAGTTTAGTTTCATAACTGAAAAAAGAAATTGTAAGAAGTCTCAAAAAACATGAAAATATAAAAAAAATTTAAATATTTCGTAAACGGTTAAAACATTGTTATTATGGGGGGGGTGGTATAACCAACATACAGGATGTTTCGAAACTCGTGGGTAAAAATTTAAGGGGGTGATAAAAAATATCTAAATTAACAGTTTTCACCGTACAATGCATAGACAAAGAGAACGTGGTAAACTGGTAGATGGCACTGTAATGGAAAGCATTTTACACATCGTGGTTTCTACCGTGGATTTCAGAAAGCATGGCAAAGGGCAATAATCAGGAAAAAGCTGACATGCATTTTATGTATATTCCTACGAATGAAAATGCTCTGGAAGCCGAAAGACTATACAGACAGTATTTTTCGAGAAGACAGTGCCAGACCAAAAGAGTTTCGAGCGATTGCATTGTTGCTTGTGTGAAACGGGATCTTTTGTCACCGGCATGCGTGATGCTGGGTGTGGCGGGATTTTGTAGGTGCCAAAAGTTGAACAGGACATTCTGCAAAGAGTGGAAGATCTTCCGGATATTAGCACACGAGAAGTTTCTTGTGACGTAAATGTGTCCCACTTGATTGTTTGGTAAGTACCAGGGGACAAAGGATTATACCCCTACCATGTAAACAGGTTCAAACCTTGATACCAGTAGATTATGGACCACGTGTCAAGTTTTCACGTTGATGTTTGAAACAAGTATCAGCTCAGCCTGATTTTAGTGCACATACGGTATTCATAGCTGAATGAATCTTTACTCGTGAAGGCATTTTGAATGCACACAACTTTCATGAGGGGACATCCAGCAATCCGTACAATACACGTATTCATGCTTGTCAGAAGCATTTCAGGGTAAACTCTTCAGTTGGAATTATGGGTGACCATTTGATTGGATTATACCTTCTGCCATTCTGACTGGATGGCAGAACATACCTCGCATTTTTACAACAGGTATTGCCAGAGTTACTTCAACATGTTGCAACCAACATAAAAAGCATGTATGGCGTTCCAGCACGACGGAGCACCATAGCATTTCCTCTTGGATGCACGGAGCGCTTTAGAAATTAAATTTCCAGGGAGATGGATTGAATGGTGAGATCCCACAACTTGGTAGGGACGCTTACCCAATCTCTTCTGCTTTGACCTTTCCCTGAGGTTCCATTGAAAATGTCTCGTCTACAAAAGCTCCATCGATTCCGTCGAGGACCTAATTGCTGGAAATATGTTGTGGCCGGTGCCGTCTGAGAAATGCCGAGTGTGTTTCAAAAAGTACGCCGCTCGCTACATCGCATGTGTAACGCCTTTCATTGCCTCACATGCTATCAAGAAAACTATTTAGTACATCATCTATCAGTTTTGTATTCCGTACTTTCCTGTGACAATAACGGTTCTAGTGGTTCACCCTTTCTTCTACATCTATAAATTGTATGGTAAAAATTCCTTATTTAGATATTTTCAATCACTCCTTTAATTTTTCCTCATTAGTTTCGGAACACCCTGTATTTCTATTATTCTTTTTCAACTATATCCATTATAATATTTAATAATATAACCTATGCACGGGTATTTGAAATGCTTTTTGTTTATTCCGAAAACTCTTATGTATATTGCATCAGGATTTTAAAATGACTAAAAATTCGTAATTGCATGATGAAAAATATATAATTCATTTCTTAATATTTCCTTGACCTAAAGAATGAATTAAAAAAAATTATCTATATCATCTTGCTTATCTTTTTGCTTCAAGAATAGGAAACGTATTTTTGAAAATTTTAATTTTAAATCATCAGCCGCACAAATATAAGCTCTTCTGAAAACGGAACGCATTGGCTTACCTCTCTTCTCGTTTTTTCACATATGGTAGACTTAAATCAACAACGAGTGACTATGAAATATTTCTTCCTTCTGAGAAAGTCTTCCATAGAAACTATTGTGTTGTTGAAAACTAAATATCAAAGTAGACGCTTTGGGAAGAACTCAGTTATGACTTTTTTTTTTTTTTTTTTTTTTTTTTTTTGGTTTCTTCACTTCAAAATTTCGTAGAAGAGTGTATCCAGATCAGATGATGACCAGACAAGACCTCCCAAGTATGTCAAGCACAGACAGTGTGAGAAGACCACAAATAGATGACAATCTGGTGTGACCTTTCCTTTTATTTCTTATTCAAGAGCTGTGAGAACTAAGGACTGCATTTGAACTCTAAACAGTTCTTAGTTTTTTCTTCATTATTGTGAGTTTTTACCCTTACTGGTACATTTTGCATGATTCATTTTGAAAATTTCAATGTATATTAATCCAGAATTAAAGTATAGAGTTTTGTCTGAAATTGTAAAAGTATACTACTTTTCGTTGATTATTTTTTTAAATGTAAAGCCTCGTTTTTGAGCAGTAATTTTGTGTTCAGTTACGTACAATGTTTTGTACTCGTTCGTAACAGTCTAGTAGAGAAGAGGCTGTATGGTAAAATCTGCCTTTAGAGGGCAATTTGTAAGCGTAGCGAAGGTATGTAAGTGTTTTGCTGCGCTTACTGTGCACTGCAGAAAGAGGAGAACACTATAACCATCGAAGGTAGCCACAGAGAGCGCTGCTTTTCAAAGGTATAAGCTTGACTATTTAATAAGCGTGGCTATATTTGTTTTTATAATGCGTCCTTTTTTTTTTATCTCTGCATCAAAAAAATAAAACGGTGATAAAGTGATATAATGATGGACGTATATATATATATATACGAATATTCTCTTTGATTTTTAAAATCTAATATCATTACTATGATCAAATAAATATGTTGATTACTTCTTTAGATTAATTAACAGATATTGAATAAATAATGAAAAAAAAAGATATCCATTCCAAAATATAGTAATCGATTAATTTTATAAAAAGTATCAAAATAAATAAATACATTCAAATATATCGATTTAATTTTTGTATTATTTTACTTATGTATCAAACCATTAATATCATACACTTCTTTAAATGTGTGTTAAATCTTAATAAATAAATTTCAAAAAAAAAAAATTCTAACAGCTTTTTAAAAGTCTTTTAATTTGTGTTGCTAAAATGTTGTGTGATTTTCTTACCAATTTATAATTTCGTTTATTACCTAATATTATTTCTTTTGGGCATTGAGGAAAATTATATATATAAAGAAAATTTAAATAGCTTTCATTTTGACATTTTTATGAATAGCAAAATTATTTTATATTGCATTTTCTCTCATTATTGCTCTCGTTTTATTGCCAAATATGTCTATTAATATGTTATGAAACAATTGAATACTATATATTAAACAGCATTTTGCTTAGGTATAAAACTGCAGAAATGCGTGACTAAAAGAGAGCATTTGGCTAATATGGGAACAGGTTTTCGATAAACATTCAAATTGTTGTCCTCCAAAGCACTTCCTCTCTTACTGAAAAGAATGCCTTGAAGCGTTCGAGAAAACTAATAAATGGCTTGATTCCGTGTTTCAGAGAAGTTAAGGGTGAGGATATACGTTTGAGCTTTCCGTGTCTTTATTTTCTGTCAGTAAACAAGATGTGAGAATATATTTAATACTTGCTTGCCTTTGCATACTGATATATAGCCCCACATGTATATTTTTATACGTGTATATTAAAAAGTTATGCCTCATTAAAAAAGTTGTGTTAGTAAATGTATCATTTCTTAATAAATGAAAAAAATGAATGTTATGTAAATTATTTTTACATTTAGTGTATATATATTTATCAACAAGGATGTGTGCACCAAAGCAAGTTAAATGTCTTTCCAGTAATAATTTCATTAGATTTGAGTAATAAGCTTTAATTTTAAAAATTAAAGCAATTCAATATGAAAGAAATTATTTAGTTTTAGTGTTATAAATTTTAACCTAAAGCTAAACGTTGGGTTAATGGATACTTGGCACTTAATTTTGAAATACTTTTAAGCCGACAATTGTGTTAATTTAACTTCTATTTCACACCAACATGGAAACGCTTAAGGCCCTTTTTATGTGTCATGCATCAGTCTACGTATCTCCGTGTGAATTTTACTTAAGAAACATAGGTTTATATTCCAAGAATTACTTTTCACAAGAGGAAATATAAATAAATTTAACTCCTTTCTCATCTTTTTTCTCTATTCATTGTAAAGGTACCAAACCTGTTATTGCAAGGAATGTTGAAATGCTTGCATTTATTTTATTTTTTTTAAATTACATATTAATAAATACTTTTAGCGCCCGTAAATTCCCTCGCGGGTTAAATGGTCCACACATATATAATCTGTTTTTGATAAGAAAAGCGGGTACCGACATATACATGGAATTTATGAGGGAAAAGAAAAAAAAAAGGAAATCACTTTACTATACTCTCCATTCTATTTAACTGCATTAATTACGTTTCAGCATATCTTCTTTCTGATCAATAAAGATCAATAATGTTTCATTTCACGTCTTTTGGAACATTTTATTATGGGCTAAATCTAAGTTATCTTTTAAATAAGATGTTAATAAAAATGATATATATAACATAGCATCATTAATAGAAGTTATTATTAAAGTTTAAAATTTTTAAAAATTATCTGAATTATCTTATTTCGTTAAAATTTAAGTATCCAAATGTAATCGAATTCAGAGATTTGTAAGTGAAACAAATGTTTTAAAAGCCATGTTCCATGCCATGTAAGTGAAAAAGCATGTAAGTGAAAAAAAAATGTTTTAAAATGTTCCTTATTCATAGATCATTATTTATATAGCTATGTTACGACGAACAGAACTATTCAACTAAATTATAAAACAGTAAACAACATTTAACTAGGTACAATAACATTGCCTTAATCATGGAAACTGTGTTCAGCTTAGGATGCATTCTTTGGCTATTGTAATTAATTTATTATCACGTTGCTGAATCACCTTATGTCATTTTAATAATTTGGATTACACTTTAATTCCAAACGATTCATATTAACTGCAATCTAAGCTAAAACGAATTCGATTTAATCATGCTTATTAATATTAAAATGCTTGCCTGTAAAATCTTTCCGCATTGCTTTGAAAAACATCATTAGATAACGCGATTTTAATTTTGATTTTTACACTATAAAACATATTAATTAGGCTGACGTTCTTTGTTAGAGAATTACTTGTATGGTGAATGCTTTTGACGAAAATCGTTTGAATTATGTTGCGTACTTCTTCTGGCATTGGATGAAAATATTACATAATGTTTCATAAAGAATATCATTATTCAGAATGGATTATGGAATAAATATTTTATCGTAGTACTTAGTTCACAGTGTTCTTTGTTAGTTTCATATCTATACAAAGAAAATTTTCAATACATCCTCTTTATGAATCATTTAAGGTTTCAGTATTGTGTAACGCCAGTTATTAAAAAGAGGATGAAGAACAAGAAGACAAATTTTATATTTGCATTTTTATTCATGAAAGAACTCAGCTCAGTTGATTCACTTACTGAGGTCGGCAATTTATGAATGATTTGCTAATTTGAAATCCTATTCAAAATAAGCCATTGATTGAACATGATTATGGAAGTATTTTCACATTAAAAGTATTTACAAAAGTATTATACTATTTCAAAATATGAATTGAAGTATTAAGTATTATTATTCAAAAGTATAAATGGAAGTATTTTTACTTTTTTCTATGTTCTTACAAAGTGTATTGCGGAAATTAGAAGAGTGAGATATATAAGGAGTTTAAAATTAAATTGGTATTACTCAGAAGACAGTATATCTGGTTATACTGAATGAATACGAATACTTCACAACTATGTTCTGAAGAGATCTGAGGTGTCGCAGAAAAAATTGATATTTGGGCTATTTGCCGATTGAAGATTCTGTGCATCAGAAAAACAAAACTTTCACTGTGGAACCGATAGATACGCGACGAAATTGCCAATGTAACAAGTTGCATTTCATTCAAGAATCAAGCCAATTGATCATTCTGTACATCTTGAGTTTGCTTTCAGCAATCGTTACATTTACCATGTGTAGCAATGTGGAGTGGATTCATGGCGAAATTCCTTCAGGGACTTCCTTTCTTCTTTGAAGAAATCACATCGAATGGTTTTTTTTTGGTGTACATTCATAAATGAACTTTGCAGCAAACTTTTAGAAAAGCAGGCTGCTTCAGTGTTATGCCAAAGTGACTTTTTGGGCACAACTGTGTTAAAGGAAAACAAAGCGATTGTTCAATTGTGATGTGTTCAAAAACTATGATTCGAGCAAATTCCTTAAAACCATGTCATCTCGCATACTACACATAAAATATGAAAACTTATGTGGCCAAATTAGACGCTCATATCACAACATTTCTATCCTTGTGACTTCTTGCGTGGATTAACCTCTAAGATTGAGTGTATAAAGGATATGTAATTGTAAATAATAAATTGGAGATGAAAATCAGAATTGCCCGCCCTTTTTTCTTATTTCGCAAGAACTTTTTTGTGTTAGATCGTTGATGAAGCGGTGGTAAATTTTCAACATGTTGTTGATTGACAATCTATGCACATCAAGCACATATATATGTAAAAAGAGCACATCAAACACATATATATGTAAAAAGAACACATCAAGCACATATATATATTTGTAAAAAGAAATAGATGTTTTTAAGAAAATTGTATATTCTTGTCTTACCCTTTACTGGATTACTGAGCTCTGTAACATTGAAAACTTTAACTATTATTTTCCCCGAACAAACCTTGACCTCATGATCTATATGATTCATATTTAGAGTTTTATTCTATTGCGTTCAGTATAACAGGAGCTATGGGTTTCTGAGAGTTGTCAGTTTAATTTTGGCCACTCGTATTATGTCAGGATTCGTTCATTTTCACTTAACTATAATTCTTTCAAAATTACGAGTTCACGCGTATTTCTTAATATGGGATGATCTTTATTTTCGAATTAGACGAGGAAATACCCCATCTCCAAAACAGGAAAATTTTATAAAACTACATATATCATTTTTTTTTACAAAAACAGCATACCTCCGTCAAAGTATTCTCCAGTATAGTACTTAATACATTTGTCCAATTAGAAATTCCATTGTTGTAAATACTTATGATACTCGTCCTCTGTGACAATTGACTACTTTTCTCTCGTTTTCTATCTCAACTGCTTCAACGTCATTATATAGGGGACTTTTCATGTCTTCATCACGTTCAGAAATAAGAAGAAATCACACCGTTCAAGTGAGTTAATTGCATGGCTCGATGGATACGTTCCTTTTTAAAGGTCAAAAAAATTAGCGAGTTGCTTCTTTTTTTTTAATCGATCAGAACCATTGTCATGTATTTTGCAGTGACTCTTCTCATTTCCAAAGTTCTTTTAACTCAATTCCAAAACAACCCATTTAACTCTACCAAATGGTCAAAGATCAGAGTTGATGATCTTTAATCACAAGTAAAAAAATCTTCTACACATGTAGTGGGAATTTTTTGAGCTTGAGGTGGCAACTCATTTACATCAAATCGTCTTCTCGCCACCAATATTTCTGGCGTTGGTTTTGAATGCGACGTTAAAGAAAAAGAATCAATCCATACATTGAATGTTTCTTTTTGAAATGTGGGTTACTAAATGAAAATAATAAATTTAGATAGCGATGTGGAAACTTGTAATGAGAGAGCAAATACTGTGGAATTCAGAATAACGTTAATATCCTATTTTTATTTTTGACTCATTGTTATAAACGTTTTGGGAAGATTAAATAAGAAATAAATAAAATACTTAATTTTGAGCAACACAATATTTCTTGCAAATGAAATAAAAAATTGCCTAATATTTTGCCTTATATTTATATTAAACAACCAGACTTAAGCTTCTACAGAAGAAGTACGCATCTGCCAAAATCCAGAGACCAAAAGCTGTTCAGCGTGAAGCATTTGTTCCGAATGCAGTGCTTCTCGCTTCTGTAAACAAATATGTATAGCAGTAGCCAATGTTCGTATTACAGTGACTTTTTTTTTTATTTCGCCAGAAAAATTATAAGTGTAACTATAGAGCAATAAATTGTTGCAAAATTTCTCATGAAACTTGAAGGAAATCGCTACTGAAGCTTATAATATATTGAAAGAAGCGTAGAGTGATAAATGTTTATTGTATGCATGTGTTTTTGAATAACTTAAGAGTTTCCAAAATGGCCGAGAAGATACTGAAAGTTATTTAAGCCCTGATAGCCCTTCCACTTCAAAAACGTATGACAATATCGAAAACATCAATAATCTAGTTTTATCGGACTGTCAGTTTAGTATTCGTGTGATTGCTGGGACTGTAGGAATTGACAGAGAATTCGCATACTGACACTTTGAATGCCATTGAAAACGACCTTAATTTGTTAGAAAGGGTAATAACGTGTGCAGAATTGTAAAGTTTTACTTATGATTCGTAAACGAAGTGCCAACCCATGCACTAGAAGAGCTCACCTTCATCGACAGTCAAAAAACCTCGAATGAGCAAATCAAAATTCAAAACAATGATGATTGGATTTTTTTTTTCGATATTCATGGGATTGCGTACCTTCACGTTCTTGCTGAACTCTGTGAAAGAATAAAGAAAAGGTGACCCAAATTAGGGAAGTACAAATCATTCGGCTAATGTCTGTCAAGAAGTTTCCAGCCAAGTTAAGCATCCCAGTGTTAGTTTATCCATCTTATTCACCGGATCTTGAGCCCTGTGACTTCTATATGTTTCGTAAGGGGAAATCTGCATTAAAATGAGCAAGATTAGATTCCGTTGAAGCTGTGAGAAAGAAAGCGGCACATGTCCTGATGGAGCTGACAAAAGAAGACTTGCAGCACTATTTCAAACAACGGAAGATTCGCATAGAGCGTTATAGGGATAGAGGAGGGATGTATATCGAAGTAGATAATAAGTAAATACGTATGAAAACAAAATAAAATGTCTTATAACGTAAGTCCGATTATTAATAGCCACAATTTGTAGTAGAAACATTTAAGCAATCGAGTCTTACATTAATATGTTCCTCTGAGGAGTTATATTTTTATATGTTATTTAATATGATAATCGATTTAATCAGAAGTAAAAAATAATATATCATTTGTTATCTATTACAAATTCTATATTTCAAACCATACGTAACTGTAAATAGATAACTAATCAAGAAGTGTCTGGAAAGGAAAATCTGTTAAGTATAATTATGTGAAATAAAAGTTGAATATATTGGAAATTGTAACAGAAGGACATTGATTTTACAATTTAATTAAAACAGAAACTAACAATCGTCTGCAAAAGAATAAAACCTTTTAGGAAATTGCATTAAAATAATAAAGCTAATACCATATAGAAATTATATGAACTTAATTAGCACACTGAATACTGACTTACAAGGTTCATACTGAGAATGTAATTACGTGACTCAATATAAAAATTAAAGACTTAATATTTAGATTAATTGCTGTAAAATTACAAAGTACATATATTTTTGTTTAATGAGTTTTATGTATTTTAGTTTTGCATACTTTGAAACTTTTCTGACAAAATTCAAATAAAGATATACACTCTATAACAAAAAAGATGCACCAAGAAGGAGTTGTCCGATGAAAACAAAAATTGGACGATTGGAAATTTATCTACAGAATAGAAATGGCTAAAATTTCAGAAAAATTAAATGGTTTATTTCAGAATTACATCATAAGGAGCTCAATAAGGTATTGACCCACCTCTAGACAGGATGCAAGCTGCCACACGACGTGGCATAGAGTGATAAAACTCCTTGATGGTCTCCAGCGAAATTTCTTGCCAAATGTGCTCCATTTATCGGACTGGGTCATCGACATTCCTTGGTAAATGTATTCGCCTTCCCATCATATCCCAGACATGCTCGATTGGCCAAGGAAGTGTTTGACAAGCTATAAGACAGTTCATAGCAACACGTGCCGTATGTGGTATGTAATAATCTTGCTGTAAAATAAGGCCGGGGCCCTGTAAAAGGAACGGTAGCAAAAGAGGTCACAGAATGTTGTCGACATACCACTGTGCTGTAAGTGTGTCTGTAATGACGACCAAAGGGATCAGGATATCAAGAGAAATGGCACCCCAGACCATGACTCCTGGTTGAGGGCATGTGTGGTGCACACTAATGAAAGCAGGATCAGCACGCTGCCATGAGCGTCTCCAGACACATCTTCGATGATTGTTAGAATGCAGTTGAAAGCGAGATTCGTCGCTAAACACTATACGTCTCCAGTCAGCATCCTTCCAACCTGATCGAGTCAAGCACCACTGAAATCTGGCTCAACTGTTTGCAGGCGTGTGTGGTACGTGGCGTAGGAGTCGGTAGGTGTATAGAGTTCAATCTATCAGCCGTCTGTGAATGGTCACGGACACACGTGTGCAGTTCGCACGTCTGGTGGTTGATGACGATGAATCAGCATCATTCTAGCAAAAATATCTGACAACTACCATAAAACTTCAATGCGGATTTTGCTTAGAATGCGTTTAATCAATCAAGGATACTAGCTGGTTTCAATAATTTTCAATTTCGATTCCAATAACTTATCTTATAGACCAACAATTATTTTGTCTCAAGTTGAAGCACGTTTATTTCATCTTTTATATCTATAGCCTATAAATTCATTTCAGATACTAAAAGGAACTGTTCCAGTTTTTAATTTGACAAGCGTGTGAACTGATTGATTATGAATAGGGTAAAGTATTAGTTTTATTTATCTTGCCTCAGATAGAAGGATAATTTTCCAGTTTAATTTTTAGTATATAAGTATTTATAACAAGTAGACAAGTTTATAACTTGAAAAAAAAAATACCAGCATTTTCAAAATATGGCTTCCATGCTTGCCTCATTTTTTCGGACCCATGTGGTGATCAGGTATGACAGAATACTCCCACTGTAGTTCATGCATGCTTCACGAGGTGATTAAAATGGGGACCCAGTGTCTAGGGGTATAGCTGGGCACCCTGCCCCTGTGGAGTATATCAGGGGATCTTGGGGATTTGCCGTCTTTAGGCATGTACGGTCATCATGACCCCGAGGTACCCTGGTGAACCTTTTTCTCTTTTTTTTCCATGGGGTTTACTATCTTTGATAAACATGGGAGACGCACGCCCGTTTTACCCCAGCGATCCTTCTCTATTTTCGACCCTCCTTCTTGTGAATCAATTTTTGACCTTTTTTTTTTCAATTTTTCTACGTTTTGACAAATGTTAAATCTTGTTTGGCGCAGCATAGCCACAACTGGCTCTTGCGCCAATAATCTTTACATTCCTTCATTCATTCAATCTCGCTTCATTTTCACGAGAGTTCATCGAGTATGATATTAAGAGATGCTTCTCACAAAAACTCAGTTGGGCTTCGAATTTCTTTTTTTTATGATATAATTTGAAAGAAACGAGAACAAGTTATCATCTTAGATGTCTTAAAGTTTAGAAATTAGGATGTTTAACACAAATAGCATATTGCACAATTCTAAGACAAAATCAATTCAAAATGAATTAAATCAAATGAAATATATTTAATTAAATTTTATGAATACTTAACTTTCCGAAAACACTCTTATAACAAAATAAAAAATATATATAAGTAAAAAGATCAAAATTCTTATTTTCTCTATAATTACTCTCCTCACTAATATTCATACGTATTTTTTAAGAAAATATATATATTATTATTATTATCGCACCAATTCCTACAGCATAGTATCCGATAAAAAAAACTAATCGATTTTTTTTACTTCATCAAAACAAAGCTTTTGTTGAATACAGATTTCTCGGAACAGAGGCTTGAAAGAAAAAGAAAATAAGGATTTAAAATGTTTGATTCTAATTAAAACAAACATTTACCTCTAAAACAAGAACTTAAGTATACCTGTTAAGCCTTTAGGATCCATGACTTAGTATTATGTTAGAAATATTTCCCTGTTTTGTTTCATATCAAATTCATGTCTCTCTAGCATTCGGAAAATATCTCTGGTTTATTGTGGTGAACGTTACGCAAAGTAAAAAATAGAGAAAAGGGTGAAAAAAATATGTATAAAATCCTTTTGAAATATGATAATCGAGATACAAGACCAAAACTTATATCGGAAACAGAAAAGGAAAAAGAAATAATAAAGCTATAAAACATTTGTTTTCTTTCATACTTAAAAAGGATGGTTTGTTTCATTTATGTCTGAGGAAGATGTTCTAAAAAAATTGGTAATTGTCTGTCCTTTATCAGAAATATGAAGCTGCATCCTACTAAAATATTATTTCTTGAGAAGCTAAATTCAATACAAATAAAAGAAATGTGTTTGAAAAATAACAGAATTTTTTGCTATCGAGTTCCAACAAACTCTTTCAAAAGTTGACACCGATCAAAATAATTTATACATAAAAGATAAAAGCATGTTAAATGTAACGAGATTTGAATTTAGCGATGTACTTTTTGTGTGTAATATCGTGTATTAAAAATCCCTAACAAGATGATTATCAAACTATGAGAAGTACTTATTATTCATGATATAAAGTACATTAATATTGGATATTTTCCAATATGTGTTTCATGAATACTATACTAAATTAATGAACAGCTTAGTGAAATGAAGTCGTATTAGAGTAATTCAAAAATGTAAGAAATTAAGTTCAGGTAAATCCAAATTCAGAAAACAAATGTGACAATTTAGCCAATTTATTTGGTGTGACCCAGTAAAATGCTTTATTCATTACATATTGACTATGAGTCAAAATATGTACACCAGCAATCGTTTATGCTAATGTTTTCGCTTGTTTAAATTTTATTAAATCGAGCTAGAATTGTACGTATATTATAAATATAAAGATATAAAAATAGGTATAGTTGATAAATGATTAGAAATAAGTTTAGAATTTTTGCCATAGGACTTATATTCATATTAGTATATTTATATTATATAATACCTTGGAAATCTCTATCGCAAATTTATCTTATTGATAAAACCCAATATATCAGGAAGTTTATATGAATATAATCCGGTATGAATTTTTAATAAAATTTACTTATCCGCTTTTTTGAAAGCATGAGTAATTGAGTGATATTAAAGACTAAATGTTTTCTTCTGATAAACTGAATTTGTATGTTTTTTTCTTTAATAAACTTTTAGAAAATCAATTAATTTTTAAAGTAGTTAAATAATATTTTAGAATTCAAATATGTTGATATATATATAAATCGATCGAATTATTATTCATTAATAACTTTGATTCCCAGTAATTATGATACGAAATTAAAAAAAAAATATTTCAAATAATTTAGAAAATTAATTAAGGTCAATTTCTATTTAAGCTAGAATAAAAGTTAAAAAATATTGTGTTTATAAATATTATTATAAAAAAATTGCTGTTTTAATATTTAGACAATGACTAACTATAAAATTACAAAAATGCTTTATATAATTTGAGTATAAAATAAATGTTTTATAGCCATTTTATAATTTAATTCTTTTATATCATGAAAATACTTTAAAATCACATTGAATAATATTTTACTTCATAAGACCTGTGAACTTTAGGAGTTATCAAGAAGTATATAAATGATTTATGAAAGCTTTATAAACGCTGAAGTTGACCCTTAATAAAGGAGTGAAAATATTTTACAACAATCAAAATATTGTACTGCTTTGAAGAATAATTATAAAGTTAGTAACAAAAAAAAACTCCATATTTACTTATAAATACTCATTAACTATTTGGCTATGATGCACAATTGAAACGGAAATTTTAGATTGGTTTTTGGGACAGGAGGCTCAGTGCGAGGACTTTCTCTGTCTGCTGTTCGCACAGGAAATCTCTTCTGAAATTTTGATCCTGGTCGGGGCATCTTTTAATGACATCATTAAGGAATCCGCTTGAGAAAAGAACTCAAGAGTTGTCTAGATGCGATTTATTATTCTTGGGTTGTTGGAGTGATATCATAATGAATAGTTTTTGTATTTAGTAAGCATCCTGAATCACTGGACAGCTGTCCAAGTCTCAGTTACTCGTATTCATCGCTTTGACTTTTTGGAAACGATTCACCGGAAGCAACCTATTTTTTTTATATTTGCATGTTTTATGGTGCATAATAATGAATTCGGGATGCACCGAACGTGATTCCTCGACGTAAAATGGCGTTGACAGCATGACTTGGCAGCAGTCAAAATTTGATTTGGTAGCAAATGACAACCAAATCAAAACTAACTTATGATTCATTGTCAGATATGTTTCGACGCTGTTTAACGGATGACGACACCTAATAGTAACAAAAATGTACTTTAATGCCTTTGTACTTTAAAGTTAACGAATTTTGTCCTCATATGCAAGTACTTTATAAATCACACTTGTACTACACCTTGCTAAGAAATGGAGGAATTGAACTCGAAGTGGGTTTTTTCTTCGAATTATTGATAAGTATATCGAATTAAGAGATATTCGCTTCATAAGAAGAACAGAATCCTCGGCGTTTGGGTGCTAACATCTTGTAAATAATTCAGAGTAAGGAAGGTTGGCTTATTTTTGTTTGTCTGTTTGACACTTATGTTCATTACATGTGGGGGGGGGTGCTCTGAATAGGTTCAATTACTGTTATTGGCGAGTTTTTGAACTTTTAATGATACAATACAATGAACAGCATTATAGGTTTATCTATATAATATCTTGCTGTTATAATATCTTCTTGCTTCTTGCTGTGTGTGTGTGTGTGTGTAAGGAGTAACTTGCAATTTTTAATAAAGTTTATCACTTGAATCGAAGTGTATATCTTTCATCTAATAAAGAAATAAATTTTTGTCAAAAATTATGCATGATTAAGTTTTATTTTACAGCTGAGGAATCAAAACTATTACAAACATAATCATTCAGTTGAAATACTTAAGGTTTCATTAAAGATTATTTATTCATAGATTATTTTATGGCATGAAAAAATAATCAAAAAGACGTGAAAGAATTACAAAATAATGGTTATATATGCTGTAAAGTTAATATCGTTAGGCCTTATATGTTTCAGAATTAATCCCAAATTAATTAAGAATAACATGAAGGTAATGAAACAAAAATTGCGATCTCAAAGCCTTTTTAAATTCCAAAAAACTTCAATATGTTTTTAGTCTTTTTAAAAATGTCTTTATACAAATAAACTGAGATAATACACCGACAGAAAGCAAAAAAGTACATGATTTCTTTTGTGTGGACTTCAGTTCAACCGGAACTTTAAAATAATTTCTTCTTTATGATAATAATCTTTTTGAAAATTAAAATATCACGTATATTTGATAATAAAGTAAAAATCCTTTGGTCAAAAAAATTTAGATCTTTTAAGAGATATGACCGTAATTTAGAAGTTTTCCTTTTTATTTACTTATGTGATGAGAATATTGATTATGCGGGTTTTTGTTTTTTCCTTTGTTATTCGGGAAGAATGCATTAGCTTTAAAATTAATACATGAACTGACATTGAACAATATTACCAATATTATATTATTTCTTTTTGAATGTGATGTATTTTGTATATATTCTAAAGTAATGTACATGAATTAATATCATATTCCCTTCTCATTATATATATCCGCACGAAAGATCCCATGTTACACGGATATTTCATCGGGAAGTATAAATTGAACTTCTTCTAATAAAATGAATTTGGTCCTCAGAGTTCTACATAATGGGATATGGAAATAAGGAGAGGGAGGCTCAAACTCAGGCGTCGTCCTCATCACTTAGCCTTCAAACGTACTATGGGCCGCTCTAGCGTAGTGGTCATGATCTGAACTCTTTGTTTTAATTGAGTGGTGAGTTTGATCTCTGATGCCACTAAGACTGTCATATGGTGGGGCTGATGCACGCTAAATGTGATTGAAGTCCTAGGTCCTGCCATTAGCATGATGTGGAAGTTTGGAGAGAGAGGTGCCTTCATTTGACGTAGGATAGAAATTATAAAGTCCGTAGCCAATACCAACGAGTTTGCTTCTCAGTGTAACGTAAAAATTTAATCAGCCACTCACATTCAAATATACGAGTTTCACCGACTTTAACCTTTGTATAGATCTAGAGATTTTTTATAAAATCAAACTAATCTCTTGTGTTAATCTCTTCTATAAATATATGTAGAATCCCCTTTCATAGGTTTTGCTGTACCAAAGATCTATCATTCAGAAACGTTATAAAACATGATAGTAATAGCACATACTAATTTTTTCTTAATTTATCAGTATTTTATAGACCCAAGTAAAATATTTAGGCAAAAACATTTCAAAAAGAATTTCAGATTTTCATTTCATTTCCCATTATTATTTCTCGGTATTTATAAAAATCTCCTTCGGGGTTGTTTACCGCATTTCCTTCGATCGATGTTAAATAGATGACGAAATCTCGAGTTAGTTGAACCTCATCTTATAAACCACGATGACGTAAGTATATCAAGCAGAAGAAAAATATTTACTTATCCCAACAGCGGTATCGAAGCTGACAAATAGCATACCCAACCAATAAGAGTCTGATACCGAAATAAAATATTTCAGATTTTCGGATAAGTTGCCCTGTTACCTATGAATATCGATCTTAATAATACGTTTAGTCAGTCGAAAGTATGAGAACTAATATTTGCCTCCAATTCATAACCGTTGTTCTTTGAACTACGACACGTATGATTTTTCTTTTAAAGTATCTGCTTACTAACGAAATTATTTTCTTGAAGAGTTCTAGGAAATAACTTATTTCTCACATAATAAAAATTTAGTACTGAACTCAACTTTTTAACAGAGAATACATAAGTTGAGATAAGAATTCGTAAATTCAAGCAAAAATATTCTTTACCAAAAACTGCTACCCAATCAATTGTATTAAATTTAAAAGAAAACTTTTCAGATATGAAGGAAATTGAAAAGACTTATATTTTGAACTTAAAGAAATAATATGAAATAGAAACGTTTGGAAATACCGTCTAATATGTAAGAGATTGGGCAGATTTTGATACATTTTAATAATTTTAGGACATTAAACACCATAAAAACGAACATTTCATTGATACTAAAACATTTCACTGAACAACATGTATGCCATACTAATAAATAATTGCACCTAAAATTGTTTATTAATTCATAATTTTTTTTTTAATTCGTCGTTTTTCACATTTTTTTTTAAATCTAAAATC
Organism: Nephila pilipes; assembly: GCA_019974015.1. Lineage (NCBI taxonomy): Eukaryota > Metazoa > Arthropoda > Arachnida > Araneae > Nephilidae > Nephila > Nephila pilipes. Next base: position 20,710 of record BMAW01075694.1, read on the forward strand.
ATATTATATAAAAAATGTATTTTTCTTGACAGAATACTTTTAATCCTCAGAGGTTTGTCATTCCTGAAACATCGTATTCAGGTCACAAAATATTTTTAGAACTTAGAAAATACAAATCAATAGCAAGAATTATTAGATATTTTATTTAAATGTTTTACTTTTCAAATTGCTAATACTTTAAATATACTTAGAGTTTGCTCCTGTAGTTAAAGATAACTCAAATATTCTAATTTATAAATTGTAACACGCTTAATTTCAAACTTTTCGATATTCATTCACTCGGAGAAAAATTATTATAATTATTTTGCTTAAGATTGTATATTCCTAAATATTTGTGTTTGTACTTCGAATTTTTATGATTGAAGGAACAATGTGAGAAAATTATTGCTTTGAAAGTTATAAATAATATGCTTTTTTTTCTTTTCGTTTAATTTTCTCTCGAAAGAAATTTGTTTTGATTTTTGTCACAAACAGTAAATCCATACGCATGTTGACGTTACAGTTAAAATTATTTACAACAAAAGCTTTCTAATATGATATAAGCAACTATTATAATAAAAAATTGGTTACTTGTCACCATTTTCTTTATTAAGTCGGTGCAAAGTTTTACTAGCAGTAGCTTCCATGATTATTTTAAGTAAGAAATTTGAATGAATATAATTCACAATATTGTAGATTAATTAAGCCATCTTATACTCTAAAACTAGAATGAATTTCTTTTCCGTCTTGGTAATTTTACTGTTTTAAAAGCTATTTTCGGTTTTGTGAAAAAAGTTACCTAAAATAATAAAATGAACTACAAAAATATAAAATAATACTTCGTTGATAATCGTTTTATGATTTATTATTATACACTAATAATAATTATGTTCTAAAAAAAACTTTTTTTTTTCTGGCGTTCTTCGTACTCATAAGTTTTATAGGTACTATAAAACTTATGAGTTCTCTACGGTGGAGTACCACTTTCCCTTTCAAAAAGCCAGACAAATTACATAAAAGTTTTAAATTGCGATAACATTGAAACTCTCAACTAAGTACCACACCAAAAGAAACAAAAACAATAAAATTCCTGCAGAGACGTACAGCTAGGGAGATGAGATATATGCTATCAATATAGAAGGTACAGTAGGGACCGCAGTCTAACTTTAATGTCAAGCCCCTGTGTACTGTTTCATCGGAGAAGCCTCGGTGATGGAGTCCCTTGGTTAGAAAAAAGTGAGTACCTATGTACTCATCGGATAGGGGAACGACCGTGGAAACGAAAGTACAATAAATAGCTTAACATATATCCAACGGTACAGGGGCTCCACACGTTGTAGAGTCCACGTTTCATCTCAATTCATTTTTATTAGATGAAAAGCAAAATAAATTGTTAAAAGCTTAAGTTTACATAATATAACTAAGAATATACTTAAATATATGTCAATATTACTACAAATATCTGTGTTTAATATTCACTCTACAGTGAAGGAATAGCTATCAAGTTTTTCATAATATTCAATTCAATATAAACTTTTTGCCTTGAAATGAGTTATTTAATAATGAGATAAATTTTTAAGTATTAGAGATTTAACTACCTATTTAAGCACAAACTGGTTGTGTAAAACAGTTATTTAAACTTTTAATATAGGATATACAAAAGAAACTGTTTCATATATTAGGATTTTATATGGAAACGTATTTTATTGAATTATATTCTACATGAATTTCATACTTTATTAGACACATAGAACTTCCTACTGCGGTAAAAGGAAGGCCTAAAATGAAAATATGTTCTGCGCAAAACTTTACAATACAATAAATATCAAAATGACTGATGCAAATATTGATGCATTTCTGAAATGATCAACAATTATAAATAAATCACTGAAAATTTCAGTTAGCAATCCTTTTTATTTCAGAAGATAATCGAGTGATAATGGGATGTACATTTGTTCTTCTGAAGTACTTTAGACAACTAAACAACAAGCAACTCAAATTATATATGCATTTCTAAAATGTACAGTAAAAATATCTGAAGGCTCCTTTGAAAAGCCAAACCATCAAATAATTACAGATTCTTTTAAAATTACACAATTTGCATTTAAAAATATTGTTGTCAGGGCAAATGAAGTATTAGAAAGAGAATAGACATGAAAAAACTGTACATATGTACTCTAAACCTTTTTACAATTTTCGAAAGGAAAAAAAAAATTACTCGAAGGACCAGCTCAAGCATCCAATATAGTAAATCTAAAATTTCAAAATATAATAAAATATTCAGGGGAAAATAATTTCAAAGATACAGGCACATCATACATAAATTTAAAAGTACGTCATAAATTGCCCAATAACTGAATTAGATGTATAAAAGGACTTACAATTCATTTAATGTTGTTGCATATACCAAACAATTATGCAATGATGAGCTACTGTATCTAATAAATGTTATCAGAAAAGGTCATGAGAGAGAGAGAGAGAGAGAGAAAATTCCTCTAAAAGTTTGTAAAAAAATTCAAACTTTTATTTAGAACATATTGATACAAACAGTTTGCTGCTTAAATAAGATCTAAAACTTAAAAGATTACTTCAAAAATTCACGTCCGGGTTAAGTTGGGTAAAAGCCAAAAGTTTTGAATAATATAAACCTGGAAATCTCCTGAGTTTTTGAGTTGTGTAAAAGAGAGTATAGTAAGATGGATTCCGTAACCTACACAGATAAATTCTAAGATTTATCTATGAATGCATAACAGAGAATAATCAAGGTCTGGATACAATGAAATTCGTGAGGTTTACCAATATAAAGACCAAGCTATTTAGATGACTTGGATATAAATCTATCTATATAAGAAAAAAAATGTTTAAATCATAAAAAATTCACACAAGAGATCATAAAAAGTGAATCATCCTGATGCGACTGAATACCTATTTCAATTAAATCTTAAATATAAATTTCCTGTTCTAAATTGACTATAAAATGATAAAATGTTTAAAGGAATTTAGTTCTAAATAGTTTTCATCACTCCACAAATCTAAAGTATCTATTCCAACAGCAACAAATAACAATCACAAATACAGCTCTGATTTTTTTGAAAATAAAATTGATGGAATTTGAATCCAAAAGAAATTCTGATCTATTGATGCATTCACAAAAATTTGTTGGACAAAAATAGAAGTCTAATTTCTCATAAGTACAAAACACTCTCTAAACACTGTTGAGCAAAATTTTATGTTTGGAAATGTATTTAAAATATTGTCAAAATCATTTGATTAAAAGAAAAATTTCAGAATTTAGTAAAATTAAATGAATGACATATGTATGATAATTATTATAAAAATGAACGTATAATGTATACTCAAAAATAATGATTAAATTTATAGAAAAAATAAGAGTTTTAAATATTACCGTGTAGTCAATCAGAAATTCCAATTTAAACTTGGTGAAATGTTCTTCTATGAAATAAAAATTCAACATTTCAGAAACGAAAAACAGAAATGTCCTCTTTCAATATCTCATTTAGGCTCTGAGCGTCTAAGCATCATTACTTCAGACACTAGTACGCATTGTGATAAAAAAAAAAAGGTGTTTAAGAAACATTGTGAATAATGTTATTAAAGTGAGTAAATATGGCATTCCAAACAATAATAAACAATAAAATTACACATAAGAATGGAGAACTCTTTCTAATCCTTTTAATTGACACGCTGTCTGATTTTAAAAAAAAATTATGTTCCTTGAATAAATAAACTATAGAATTTCTTTTCATTTAGAGAAATCCATTTAATCCAAAATAACTAATTGATTTAAAAGCCAAAAAAAAAAAAAATACATCTGCAAGACCTTGAGCAATAATTCAATTTCTCATTTACAATCAAAAATCTCAATTAAAAAATAAAAAAAAAATATCTGAAAAATTCTTTCTTATCTTTATGTTCTTGCATTAAGTGATGTATAATTGTAATAATGTAGTTTAAAGATCTGTTTTAAGAACTTTAAGAAAACGTGAATTTAAAAAAAAAATCGAATAAATTTCTAATATTCGTAAGGTTTTCTTTTTCAAATTAAGCACATTAAAAAGAAAAGTTCTCTCCTTTCAGTGCATAATTAAATATTTAATCATTTTATGTACTTTAAAATAACCGCAAAGATAAATTTAAGACAATAAATATTTTTAAAATAATATAGTGTATCGTTTCGACAATGAGGATTGGAATAACGCTTTCAAAATATGAATTTTTTGTATATTTTTAATTGCGTATGTGATCACATGTGACCGAAATGCATATCTCATAAAAGTTTTACTTATTTTTTTGTTGAGCTAAAACCTGAAGTTATGAGGTATGGCTATTAAATAACAAGACTAACTAACGTGAAGCCTTTTTTTCCGCAGCAGTGTCTGTCGTTTTTATAAACAAATCCGTATACCCGTAGTTTTCATCCACATTAAAGTTATCTTTCAATTTCCTCGGAAAATCGGTTATTGAGCAAAGAATTGCTGTGAAATTTCCCATGAAAGTTGGAAACCCCGCTACTGAAATGTATAAATCATTGAAAGAATTGTATGGGGGAATTAATGCTTATCAAGAACACATTTTTTTGAGTGGTTTAAGAATTTTAAAGTGGACGAGAAAATGATGAAAATTATTTGCTCCCGTGTCTCCTTCCGACATCAGAAACGAAAAACAATATCGAAAAAAATCAGTAATGTGATTTGACCTGACCTTTGGTTACGTTTTCGTGTGATTGCTTAGACTGTAAGAATTGACAAAAAATCAACATTGCAAATTTTTGCACCTATAAAATGAGTCAGCTCGTTACACATTATCTGTCAAGTGTTTCTGGGACAAGTGCAGCATCTCAGTGTTAGACCATCCGCCTTATTCGCCGCATCTTGCACCATGTGATTTCTATCTGTTTTCTAAAGTGAAATCTGCACTGAAAGGAACAAGATTGGAGTTGTTAAAGCTATGAAAGAGAAAGTAGCCTGCAACCTGAAGGGGTTTTTAGAAGAAGATATCAAGAACTGCTTCATACAATAGAAGATTCGCACTGCGCGTTGTAGGGATAGAGGAGAGGTGTAGTATATTGAATGTGATAAAAAGTAAACACATATGGTATGAAAATAAAATGCCTCTTACGTTAGTCTTGTAATTTAATAGCCATGCCTTGTATTTTATACCCATTAAGAATTATTTTCCATTAACTGAAAAGTGAAAAAGAAAGCTTGAAGGAATGTAATGTGCTATATCTTACTGGATCACACATACTTACATTCAATAGACTTTAAATTGGTATGTATGCACGCACTCCCATTTGCCGAACATCATTGCTTTCAATAAATTCTTAAGAGATTATCAATAGCTCAAAAACAATTTTATGAGATAATTAAAAATTTCATCTCCGTGTGTCTCTTCGCATGAACAAAAAATAATCATGTACAATTCTCCGTAACCATTCAAAATGAGGTTATATTAAAACGATATTTTATCATTTTGAAGACACGTTCTTCAGTGATGTTTTAGTGCTCTTTGTATCTATTCAGATTATAATACATTAACAAAAAGAAATTGGTTGTAATTATCTATTCTCCATTTTTAAGATAAACTATATTTGTTTTACGTAACAGAAATCGGTGTAGCGCATAAGTTTTATTTATTTGGCTTACAGACTTATTTTATTCAGATAATAATTTTATTTGTAACTTGATTTTCCTTGCTTATTGTTGTAGTATGTTATATTTCAATTATAGATATAATCTATCTTCCATTCCATTACTGTCTCCTTACCAATAAATTCTGACACATTTTTCTACTAGATCCTGTAGTCTGGATGCATTTCTTATTCTTCTAAATTGTACTTATAGTTATTCTGAACAGGATACTGCTAGTTATTTTCAAATCCACATATCAGTGTCTATTGCCACTCCAACACTTTTCCGACTGTTTTAAAGTTTTTCAAATATTTCATAATAGTTATTTCACTAAATGTAACTATCAGTTAATTGTTTTCATCTCATTTGAAAGAATTTTATACTTCTTTCCGTTAACATTAAGAAAAAGAGGAAATGTTTGTTAAATTTCTAAGAAGTGTAATTATTTGAATAGGAACGATTATTAAG
>BMAW01075706.1:0-14430 GCA_019974015.1 Nephila pilipes
TAAAATTTTGACACGTTTCAAGCAAAGGTTCGTACTCTAGAAAGACCGGGTTACTGGTTTACTACGAGCGCCATCTCTGGGTTAGTCTCGGAATTTTTTGATCCATGTGTTAAATGTATTAAAATATAATAGAATAAATGAGAGTTTCAGAATTATTTGAAAAAGTAGTGAGATTTAGGATCAAGACAATAACGCCTGGGAATTTGACAGAGTAAGGGCTGCCGAATGTATTGAAAAGAATTTAGATTTGTAAAAGATAGTTCAATTGCGATTGGATACTCCCGGGGGCGAGCCTCCGGAGTGGAACAGAACGGCCAGCGCGTTTAAATGAGAGGAGAGGGGAGGATTTCTGATCACAGCCGTGAACGAAATGTTCCGAGATGATTTCTGTTATCCGCGGGAGAAAGAGAGAGAGATTAAGTACTGAAAGCTTAGAATAAAAGTGAGAAAATTTTAAGTGTCGTGTTCGAGGAAAAGCTAGCGAAGAATTTGAGGCTGTAAGAATTCCAAATCGCGAGAATGAGGGAGCAAAAAATATAATTTTGAAAGTCTTCGATATTAAGGGTGACCTCTAGTGAAAGAAAAAATTAAAAGAGTTCTACAGAAAAAAGTGGTTTTTTGGAAAATAATTAAAAATACTTAAATAAGAATTAAAAAAAAAAAAAAGAAAGATTTTAAAATCTAGGAAAATTATTGAGTTTTAAATGCTGCTTTAAAGCACAATATAGCTTGGATGGAAATAATTTTAATGCGATTGTAGTCCAACTATTAAAAATTTAAAAACGCTTAGGATATGAGCTAATGAATTATTTTTAATGAGTTATCAGTCTTTTTAGGACTGAGAAGTGCTGGTATTGATTCCCAAGAATAGCTTTTGACCTTTTTTGGGATGATAGAATTGAAGGGAAGAATGCTGGGAAATTTCTGAGTTATGACTAAGTGAACTGTTTATTTCAGCATCATTCTGGTTTCAGTTACCTTTGCGAAAAGGAATCATGTGTTACGAATATTACCAACTCTATTACGAGAAAATCCTTATATGTTATTACTTCAAAATTTATTTAAATATTGCCTCAATCGTATGTTTTACTTTTCAATAAAGTTATTTAAAGCCAAAACAATCATTTTTATCCAACTGAACTTCACAACACATACTAAAGGCATGGTAGCTTTCAATTTTGTTTACTTGATTGCTTGGTATTTTTTACACAGCCTAAAATCGCAAATTTGTTAACCTGAATGCTTCTTCATGAATCGGAAGGTTAGATGGTCATCCCTTGGATAGATTCGAGTTGGATATTAGATTCCTAATTTAAGTTTCTGGTCACTTTTTCGGAAAAATTCAACATATTGTGCGTGATACTATTACTTGAGCGTACCAAGTGTGGCTATTAAGTAACGAGACTGATGCTGCTACAGAAGAAGTATTCACGCGCCAAACACAACCGACTGACAACCATTCGGAGTGAAAACTTCTCTTTCGAATGCAGTGCCTCTTGTTCTAATAAATAAATCAGTTTACCACCATATCCACCTTTGTTCTACGCATTAAAGGTTTCTGTATTTCATAAATGATGATCAGGGAATACAGAGTTATTTTGAGAATTCCACATGAAACTTGTTCAGCTGGTGAAACTCATAATTTATCGAAAAGAAGTGTATGGTAATGAATGTTTATCTCTCGTGCATGTATTTTTTGAATCGTTTAAGCAGTTTAAAGATGACGAAGACATTGAAATGATTTACTCAGGAACCTTCAAACAAAACGGATGAAATATTGAAAAAAATCAATGTCTGGTTCAAAATATTACTTAACTAGTATTCGGGCGATTGCTGAAGTTATGAGAATTCCTACGAAAAGTCATTAAGACAATTTTACATAACAATTTTAACATACCAAAAAGTGTGTACTTAAAATGGATTCCCTAAAGAAGAAGCACAAAAAATTTATGTGCAGCATGCGGATATCTTGAAAATGCCGTATTGGAAGGGATCAGTCAAATAAGTTGTGGTTATAGGAAGTGGCGCTATATTTCACAAATTGAAAAGGACATAGACCATATCAAATTGGAAAGCAGGTGGGCAGCTGGAAGTAACGATGAATTTGGTTTACTGCAACCCTATCATCCAACCACAGGATAGTTCCGTAAAAGCTTCTAAAAAACAGCTTTCATGAAAGAGCACAAGAAGATACGTGAGGCCATCTTTTTTTCTGATAAAACTACGGATTTTCCTTTGTATTCTTGCATTATTATCATTCTGTCTTAGCAGAAATCGGTAAGATCCGTTTTAATATTCCTCATGGACAAAAAAAAAATACGTACCAAAAATAATTGCTTGTATGTAACAGAAACTTGGCATGAAGATTTTTATATCCGGGAGATATACAAATGATTAAATGCAGCGTGATTGCACATTGCATAGCCAGTAGAGGAGTTTAAAGCTTGTTTGAGTGTGCGGAATTATTTATAAAGGAAGAGCTAAGGTAGACATGTCATTACACCGTTTTCGAAGACAATATGAGCAGCTGTCACAATTTGAGAGAGGGAGAATCATCGGCATGATGGAAGCTAGGGGGTCAGCTAGGTGAGTATATCGTTAATTAGGCGGCTCTGATTGTGTTGTGAGGAGGTGTTGGGACCAGTGGATCCGAGAGATGTCATTTACACGAAGACCAGGCTCAGGACGCCCTCAACAGACCAGTCGTCGAGAAGACCGCCACATCATAAGAAATGCACGCGTGCAGCCAACTGCTTCATCGGCCGCCAACCAGGCACAGGTAGCACCTTTACTAGGGCCCCCTGTGTCTTCTCGAACCATACTAAAACGCCTGGCTGAAGGACATTTAGAACCTCGGCTCCCATTACGTGTGCAGCCCTTGACGCAGACACATCGACGCCTCCGTTTGGAGTGGTGCCGCGTACGAGGAAACTGGACTGTAGCGGAATGGAACTAGGTCGTCTTTAGCGATGAATCCAGATTCAATCTCATCAGTAATGACAACCGTGTTCGTGTGTGGAGACCCCATTGTGAAAGCCTCAATCCTGCTTTTGCTTAACGGCGACACACCGCTCCCACAGTTGGAGTGATGGTATGGGGTGCCATTGCCTATAATACACGGTCACCCTTACTATTGATCCGTGGCACCATGACAGCCCAGCGGTATGTCCATGTCATTCATCAATCGAATGTGTTGCCACTCATGCAACGGCTCCCAGGAGCCATTTTTCAATCAGACAATGCTCGGCCTCACACGGCAAGGGTGTCACAAGACTGTCTCCGCACTGTTACTACCTTTCCTTGGCCTGTCCGAACCCCAGATTTGTCTCCAATCGAGCATATCTGGGATCATTTGGGACGGCGAGTTGGACATACCACGAGTTTGAACGAACTAGAGGCAAGTTTACAGCAAATATGGAACGAAATGTCTCAAGACATCATACAGAACTTGTATGCCTCAAAGTCCGATCGTATCGCATCGTGCATTCGTGCTACAGGGGGCTCAACAGGGTATTAAATCATCCGTTCTTTTGCCTTTTTCTCTGAAATAAATGATCCTTTTTCTTTGATTTTCTTATCATTTACTTATATCAAAGTAGTCATTACGTATGTAAAATTTCATTTCATTTTGACGATTCCTATTTGGTGTGCTAATTTCTTTGTCCATGAATGTATTTTTGTGAACTTTAAATTTTATTCCACTAAATAATTGCAAAGGAAAAACATTATAGAAATGTTAGAAATCACTAAAGAAACACATTGTAATCTTTTTTTTTATCTAGAAAAGTAAAAATATACAGTAATTTAAATTTTCTGTTTGAATTGGTGAAAAACCCTTTCAGTAGCCACTAAAAACCCGCTGTGTAGTGGGGTTGATACACGTTAAATCAGTCAAAGCTCCAAGTTATCTCACTGGTATAATGTAAAAATTTGGATATGGAAATGTCAGATCATGTATCGTGCCGTCCTCATTATTTCACAGCGTTTTAAAATTACGAGAACCATCCTCTGTAGCCTTTTTAGTGCTTCTAAGCGTGACGTTAATGAAACTATCAAAATTCGCGTGCAGCCCAATTTTTCGTAACTTAAAAGCCAGCATAAATGAAATTGTAATCAATTAATAATCATTCTTCTTGTCTACTCTTTTAGTTCATGTAACTCAATTTTTTGTGCATCGATATTTTTCTGATAAAAAGAGGACTATTTTTGTAAAAAAAAAATATATATATATAAAAAAAAAAAATGATTTAGCGACGAATAAAATTGCCATCTTATATATTATACAGGTAACATGTAACTACATACAAATAAATTATTCGTCCACGGAAATCTAAACTCTATGATTTTCTTTCTTAGTCAAAGTACACCATCATTTAAATTTAATTTTATGTGCTGTGATTGCTTATCACATACGATGTTTCTATATAAGTTTGCTGCAGAAGGCAGTGTAGTATTGTATATGTTTTGTATTTCAAAGCATCGTCCTAAGGAGACTTTTTAATATTTTTCAATATTCTTAATGTTTTCATTTCATAGAAAATGTACAGCATACGAGCTGTATAAATAAAGTCACTACCTGTCGCTTAACAGCAACATTCAATCATCTAAGGGTTGTGCATGTAAAATCCCGTTCTGCTGGAGATCCACCAAAACGCTTCCAAACGCCTGATTCTGTATGGACATTGACTCTCGAAAAAGGGACTAAACGAATTTTCTTTCCTACAAATGAGGCCTTGAAGTTCATTTTGAACGAATTTTTCCAAAATTCCTTTCTGTTTTTTAAAGATTTAACATCTTGTTAAATAATTAGAAAGGTTTTCTGCGGCACAATAAAGGTTGACAGGAAATCTTATGGTTCGTTTAGGAAACCCGCTCCTTCAAGCAAGATTCGCAACCTTCTAGTTTCCACTTACAGACAAAGATACCGATCTCAGTAATAAATTGTCCTCTCCGCGGGGTTGCATTCGATCATCCACTCTTAAAAGGGGGGAGCGAAAAAGAAGAATTCTACTTTTTCGAAGATGATTGTAAAGAAAAGAGAAACTTTTTTCGATCAGTGGTCGTGTTTTAGTAAATCGTTTTAGGAATAGCTTTACACAAAAAAGTAAAGTATTTGCTAAAAATCGGTATAGACCCGCAATATTTAGGGACATAAGCAAATGATGGGGGGACAACACATAAGCTAGCACATAGCTGTCTTATAACTTACCTACAGCATCAAGTAAAATGTATGGACATTCAAAGTATACCTTCATTCTTTAATCTATTGAGGTAATTAGTAGATGCAGGTATTGCGTGTGCAATTTAATTTGAATATTTCCGGTTACAAAAATTTGTTCATGGTAAAAGAAATACTCAATTAAAATATTTTTATAATTAATGTAATTACATTCCTTCAGCAATATTATAGTATAAATGACATGTAATTATCTATTTCTTTTCACTAATTTTGTTTAATTTGAATGGATTCTTCAGTTTAAACGATTATAGATTTATTTTCACTTGATTATCGAAAAAAATTTAAGAGAATCTTAGTAATTACGTAAATTTGAATAAAGTGTTCAAAAGTTCCTTCATAGTGCAACTTTTTTCACCATGTTTTGAGCAAATTTAAAGCACCGATTTTTGGTTCGACCAAATGCATTGCAACTAATAGGTGTTTGAAAAAGCGTTCTCATCGAACACTACTATCCTTCTCATTAATAAGAAGAAAAATCTTGTTTGTGCACCTTCTAAAGGATATTAGCAAATGCATATTTAGGGCCGGGTGAAGAAAGGACACCTGTTTCCAGTACACACACACATCCAGGAGACACCAAATTGTTGATACGAAATTTTAGAATGAAATGTTTTCCATTTTTAAATTCACAAAAATAAATAACAAATATTCACGTACTCAACTTCACTACTTGTTGGACCTCATTCGTCATTTGTAAAACAACTCACAGTAAATTAAAACTCTTATAATTTATATTAAACTTAGATAATCCATTGTACAGGAAAATTTTTCTGCCTTGAGGTTGGTCAATTTGAGACGTGAGGCTCTGCTCAGCATAAAGTTTGATCAACTAATCAATGCATTTGCTGCAGGATAGGCTAGAAAAATTTATCTTTGAAATTAATATTTACATTTAAAGCATTCTATTGAGGCGGGTTGGATGGTATCGGACACATAAGCTTTTTTTATATTATAAAATAGTTTCATACCTCAATTGGACCAGATTTTATTCCATGCATAACTTTATTGTTCAATAAATACAACTCTGAAAGCACATTTTTAATAAATACAACTCTGAAAGCACATTTTTCTAAGATAAAAATTTCAAATGTTTTTACACTTTTTTTAAACGTTACATTTTTACGAATTTTATTTGTGGAGAGCTGTATCGAACATAAAAAAAATGTGCACCGCGATGTTTACTTTCCAATTCCCAAACAACTTTTTTATTATCACAGTTATTTTTAAGAAATTTATAAAAGTGAAAATTATAGATCTTAAAACAAGTTAATACATTATAAAAATAGTAGTACAAGTGAGGAAAATTAAAAAAAATATGAGACTTTAAAAATTTAACTAATCATAAAGAAGAATATGCTATCTGTGTTTCCTTCTTTTTGGTAAAAAAAAAACGTCACTTCCATAAAAAAAAATAATGTTTCCCTTAAGATTGGCGTAATTTTCATGAGCCCGAGCTTCACATATCTTACACTGAATCCAGTCTTCAAGTGTTTCTCCACGAATGGTGTATTGAGTCTCTTGGCTGCCTTCTTTTTCTTCTTCAAATTTTAATTCTTGTTGAAATTTCTTTTCATTTTGAACAAGTGTCCCTGGGAAATTCAAGTTCGTTTATCGTCTTTATGGGTACAAGATGCCAGTCGATTTGATCTCTTCTTGAACAAATTAATTTTTATAATATATCTGTAAAAAAATTTCTTTTATGACACGCATCAATAACACTGCCGTTTGATTGAATTTGGAGGCAATCTGAACTGAATTCCTTTGCTCAGTATAATAGTATCTTAACAGGTGCTGCCATCTTCAGCAAATGTTACGAACTACGCTTGTCCTATACTGCTCCTATTCAAACTATATGTTTTTAAAACTTTATTCTAACTTCTTTTCAGGTCATTATATCCAATATAATGTTGAACATTTTTCAGTGATATACTTGAATAATTTAATAAAATTATTGTATTTTCGAGCTACTATTGTTGTCTTATTTATTTCACTTCGTTCTGTGTGTATTAATTTAAGCGAACATTTAAAAATGTTGCATAAAAGTGTTTTAAAAAATTAAAATATTTAAAATTATTCAAAATAAAAAAGAGATTTATCCCCTCTAAATTCTATGATTCTAAAAAGGAAATTCTTTCCTTTCCCAATTACATTTTGAAAAACAGAAGGGAGCACGAAATCTTCAATATCTACAAGGCTGCTAAAACCACTTAATAGGACTCAAGATATCAGTCGTTTGGATTTCGTTAAAAAATAATCCACAATCGCCATCGTGTCAGTGTTTTGCTTAAATACTTAATTTAATTAACACATGTGCCTTAGCCATCGAAAATCATTTGTTCGATTCTTCTCACTCGCATTAAATCGACTGACATTATTTGATTCGGATGTGCTGCCATCTGCAGTTCAAAATCTGGATCAAACTTAAAGAGGCAACTAATGATTTTTATTCATGCCATTTTGGACGTACTTAAACTACATGTCCGTAGACATTCGTTCTAATCAACTAAACCAAATAATATTCTCGTCTGGGTCTATTATTAGTGATTTTCGTTATTGTGATTGCCAATTTGGATTAGTGAGACAGAAACTTCTTCAAAAGCATTTTTTTTTATTGATAAAAATTGAAGAACCTCGATTGCTTATAATGACAGACATCAAATGAGTACAAGGAACTTGGATATTTCTTTATACAAACAATAACTCTTGAAAATTGTTAAACAAAAGTATATAAACAATGTAATTACAATATGGAAGAATTTTTGAGACCCAAATAAGAAATGATTGGAGATACTGATTACATTATTTTACTTTATAAGCTCAATTATTGAATCCATAGTTCTGCATTTTTTGCGTATGCCAGTTAATATAAACGTATAGAAAGTAGAATACATTACTTACAATTTCCATAACTCGTTTATGAAGATGTTCATTTAGGTATATTGTGATGCAGATCCCACTATTTTGTACAATTGAGTCTCGAAATCAAAATGTATCATCTACTAATCTCTTTAAGCTACTACTGCACTTTCTTTAGAATCTTAGATTTTTTTTTTCAAAAATTTCTATCTACTCAGTTTGAGATAAAGAACAATTAATATTATTACAAAGTCAGTTTTAAGACAAAAATATTGCTGAAATTTTTTAACAAATAAAGTGCACATTTTTTGTAGAAATGAAATTACTTGGTAAAACTTGCACCCAATTTCGTAGTAAACTTCCTTAATCATAAATATTTGAGATAAAATTTATTTTTTTGAGTCCACTTTTTTGTACAAGTATTTTTTTCTTTCTTTCGGATATTATTTCTATCAAGAAACTAAGAATTTTTATTTAATAAAAATGTTCTTTTGATGGTGAGTTAAACAAAAGCTTGGGAACTAATGAGTGTTTTCAGAAATGTTTGTTGAATTTTTATATTTTATTATTCTGGCTACTTATAACTTGAAATTAAAATTTCAACAAGTATTTTTCTTATTAATGAAGTACGAATGTTTTTTTTTTTTTTTTGATATTTTATGATTTTATTCAATTCCTGAAATAGACTGTAATTTCCGCAAGATTTCGAGGAAGACTTTATTTATTTAAAAGTTTAAGTCATACCAAAATGATGCAATGGATGACATTGTGACGTTGGTCTATTCGCTGTTTCCTCTTTACTAAAATAGGGAACTTCAATTAATTACATTGTTATAATTTTAATTGTACTAAAATTCCAATTTCTTGCCAACCAAATAAAATGTAATTAGGTAAATTAGTTGAAGATAAGAGGTGAATTGATTTGGGGATAGGGAGAAAAAGTGAAATCGAATTGAAAGGAAAAAGAAGAAAGACAGATGATTACCCCAAGCTGACAGATAATTGTAGATTGGATTGAATTACTGAAATTAATCCTTTGTGGTAAAATTGGGAAATAATGACTCTTGGTTAGAATAACAGGGATCGAAATTGTTGTATTCATGAAATACCTCGCTCAATACGAGTGAGTTGCAAGCTTATATTTTATTGTTTAATTATAAGAAGTAATAATATTTGTAATTAACTGCATTGTCCTTTTTCTGACGTCTCATCAATTGAATTTATAAGTTTATTGGCTATTTAATTAAATTTTAACATGTTTGGGGAGTTAAATGTTGAATGCCAAATACCCCCACCTTTGGTTTACGTCAATCACTTTATTAATCTTATTGCTAGCGGAAAACAAAACTGATAAAATTTTAGAAATAATATTTGAGGAGAAAAAATGTGCCAACATGATCCAAATACCAACCATTTTATTGATATCAAAGAATTATATTTTCCTGAAGTAACATAACAAATTTAATAATGACGATTAATAAGTAAAGGGGATTTTCCAAAGGATGTAAAACCAGATATAAAAAAAAACTCTGAACGAGGATTAAAGATGAACTAATAGAACAGTTTGAAATTAAAATAGTTTCTAAAATATTAGCTTATCTATTTTTAAAACATTACGGAATGCAATAGAATATTAAACAGGAAAATTGTTTCATTACATGCAGATACATTTATGAAAATGCATATTTGTATAATTCTGTCAAATATTTTGAGAATTTTAGATTGAAATCAATACCATTTTCTTACTTCATTACACTCGACGAGAAAAGTAATTAATAAATGTATTGATTGATTTGTTTTTATATCATTTTAGTGTAACATGAAAATAATTGATGATATTACATGTAGTTCTAAGACCCTGGCAAGTGATGAAAATGATGCTTGAACTGGAACCTCACTCGTTTATGCTCCACTCTACGCCATTCTAGGACTTTTAAGCGAATTTTAGAGTTACAGGCAGCAGCTCTCAGCTATTCTACACGATAGTCTCCAAAGAGAAGGAAATAAAGATTTAATATTTAACATACACACCACCTACATTAACATAGGAATTATCTTAACTTATTCCATGTTTACGAAATTAAATTATGTTGAAACATCTGCTTGATTTTAATAAATTTATTTAATGATATAGTTTTCTCTCTACTTGTTATCTTTAACTGAGTATTCTTATCCAATAGTCTCTTACTACTTTCACAGTAAAAATTCTTTTATAAATATTTGGTTTGGGCTCAGCATTCTTGGCAATTATAATTACTTCAAAGTGGTTTCAGAAATTCGAAACCAATATTTTTACTAGGATTGTGATCGGGTGAAATGTTTTATAGAATATTAGATTTTTTCAGATGATAAATTCTTATATTTATTTTGCCACTTAAATAATTATTTCTTGTTAATGATATTTTCTTAAAAAAGTTTTTTTTAAACATTTTCCATTTTTAGTCTTATAATTTTTCACAGAAGTAATTGTTTGCCAGCTTAAATTTACAAAATAATTTAAATACGTTCACCGTAAAAAAAACTTGTACTCAGAAGAAAATAAGGATCGTAAATACAAATCTGGAACTCATTTCGTCTCCGTTAGATATACAAATGACTAAAATGTCATCCGCTTTGGTGCCAATGATGCCATCAATGATGTTGCTTACAGGTCTATTAGCATCCTTTTAAAGGTTTTCATTTAGCTCATAATTTTGAATCTATCTACTTTATTTGGTTTTAATTGACGACTTTGAAGTTCATAATGCTTTGGGGAAGACTCTTTTGAGAAAGGTTGCATCGTAGGAGCGCCTGAAAGCGAATGGTTTATCTGTCTGATTTTGCGTCATATCTGTCGTGAAGATGTAATTTCACTCAGTTGACGGTTTGGTACAAGAAAGCTATTGTTATCGACAAGCAGACTCAGGAAGAACTACACGCCCTTTCGAAGAATTTTAAGAAGAATTGCCCCGAAAGGGCGAAGCACACCAATGCGAGTAGCATTAAATGTAGTGAGAGTGCAGGGACCATTAGCAGACGGATGCATGCTCATGGATCGTTTACTGGGATACCATTATGGAAATTGTCCTTGACACCCCAGCAAAGTGTCAAGAGACTGCAGAGGTGGCGCAGAATGGCAGCCGGTAATCTTTAATAAAGGAACTCAATTTTGTCATAGTAAGAATAATAAGCGCTCTCATGTGTGTATGCAACAAGATCAGAGTCATGATAGACAGTTTTTTTGTCACTCACCACACATTTAGGGAGAAGGGTGCAGTGGAATAGGGTGTGGTTTCATACGACGGCCGATCATCATTAGTCTTCACCAGATCCACTTTGATGGCCGAAAAGTACGTCAAGGAGGTCTTTCTATTGATGGAGATTCCTTTTACGAATGTCCAATCCAATCGCCTATTTCAACAGGACAACACTCATATTCTAACAGTGGCCATTTCAAATGCGTACCTCTCAGCCATAGTCACTATACCTCGTCCAGCAACATCGCTGTACCTGTGACTCATAGAAACCTTATAGGATGTTGTAGGCCCTTTTGCCAGACGCTAGCACTGAATTTTCAATATATACAATGTTAAATTCAATTTGCACGGAAGAGTCGAGTTCATGAATCTGTTAAGAGCATCTACAGTTCCATGCAACAACGTGTGGCAGATTGCAGGTGCAATAAGGGTGGCCTAATGTCTATTAAGAGTTATAATGATTTTTTTACCAATAAATTTAATTATATACATTCTTAGTTTTTAATAATTTCTTGTATATACTTAGTGATTACTCAATTATTTCCAAATATCATTTCAAACTTTCTATTCATTCTAAGTACAGCATTTTTTGAGATCGAGTGTATAAGGAAAGGAACGCAGCACACTGATTCAGTACATAAAGAATAAGCATACAGGGTTTGGATATTAAAAAACGAGACTGACACTATAAAACCTTTTAATTTGATGCCATATATATTTACTTACTATCGTCTTCATTATATACCTCTCATCTTACTTTACAACTATCTTCCATTGCTCGAAACAGTGCAGGAAGTCTTTTTTCAGTTCCTTCAGGCCGCGTGTCGCTTTCTCTGTCACAGCTTCAATGACTGAAATCTTGTTCATTGTAATGCAGGTGTTACCTTAGGAAATAGATAGAAGTTTCATGGCATAAGATGCGTATGACCTAACACTGGGATGTTGTACTTGGTTAGAAACCTCTAGACAAGCAATGCGGAATGAACCTGAGCATTATCTTGGTGGAAAGATTTGTCGTACCGATTATTTATCAGATCGAAACAAATTACGAAGTTTTCAAAATTGCCATCCGTTTTTGACGGGGAAGCTCGATCAAGGTTTGATTCCTATTTAACGTCTTTTCGAGCATCTTGAAAACTCTTAAACCACTCAAAAACACGTGCCCACAATAAATATTCATTGCTATACATTTCTTTCAATTAACTATCAATAGTGGTTTTTCCAAGTTTTATGTGATATTTCTCAACAGTTTGATGCTTACTTATCATTTTTCCGACGAAATAAGAATAAAAAATAAGAACCCCCCCCTCAAATGCGAACGAAGGTTGCGGGTATACATATTTGTTTACAGAAGCGAGAGGCACTGCATTCGAAAGAAAAGGCATTATGCTAATCAGCTGTTGGTCCCTAGCATTTGGCGCATGCGTACTTCTACTGTAGTAGCATTAGTCTCGTTATTTAATAGCCACCTTTCGTACCATCGCATCGATTCAATTATTTAAGAATAAAAATACAAGAACGATTACTGCATTGAGTATATAATTTGGTCGGCTTGTAAGGGGAATGCGAAAATTTATATTAAAACTGACGATTGTAGTCAAAAAGATTATGCATTCGTCGGTTTGAATTTGATTAATTGGAAGTGGCTCAAATTACAACATCCGTCTCCAATAGCTCTCGAGCTGCTTATAGTTACAAAATTTTTAAACAAGATCATTCTAGATTCATACTGTAAGAAAAAGCATTAATCAATAATATGCTGATAGGTTTCGAAACAATTAGCATGGAAAAATTATTGAGATGATAATTATCAATATGAATGAAAATTTAGCTGGACTTTCTAACAAATTCGGTTGACTAAATATATAAAATTCAATTCCGATATCTTTGCACTTCTAATGTTTTTCTTTGTTCCCTAATGGATGCCAGTGTCATATACTTTTCTACAGTCGAGATGGCTATGAATTAAGCTGAAATAATATTTCCATTTATCCAACCAACAGAAATGATTACTTTCCTTGGTTCTAAAGAGGCGTGGCCAATTCCATTTCACTAAAAATTCCGTAGAAGATGTATCAGAAGAGAACTGCTAAGCTTTCAATTAGAACAACTGGCTCACGCACACTGTACACAATGAATCATAAATATTGTGTCTAGAAAGTAACGTAATTTACATAAGAAATGCAAGTGCAGCCAGCATTTAATTTAATTAAAATAGCTTGTATATAACAATAACACATGGATCAATAAGTCCCGAGACTGTGCGGTCGTTTTTTTGCGATTTCCTCCTTCAAACGCTCCAGCAAGTCAATATAATAATCACTGTTGATCGATTTACCTTTTTCGAGGTAGTCAATGAAAATCACGCCATGCGTATCCCAAAAAACTGACGCCATGACTTTGCCAGCTGACTGCTGTGTTTTCGGACGCTTCGGACGGCTTTCGCCAGCTGTGCGCCACTCAGATGACTGCCGCTTCGACTCTGGAGTGTAGTGATGTATCCATGTTTCGTCCATGGTCACGTAACGACGCAAGAAATCTTTTTTGTTGCGAGTTAATACGATAAACAGCTTTCTGAATCATCGACTCGTTGCTGTTTTTGTTCCATCGAAAGCAATCGCGGTACCCACTTGGAAAAAACCTTTTTCATGCTCCATTTTTCATGAAGGATAGTAAATACACTTCCATATGATATCTGTGTCATCTCAGCAATCTCACGGAGCTTCACTTTACGATCTTTCATTATAATTTTTGTCACTTCACTCACATTTTCCGGTGTAACGGCTTCCACAGGTCTACCCGAGCGTTCCGCGTCATTTGTGTCGGTACGACCCCGTTTAAACTCGGCAAACCACTTACAAATCGTTGCTTTTGATGGACAAGAGTCCGGGTAACATTTTTCAATCCATTGTTTCGCTTGCACGGTGTTTTTACCCATTAAAAAACAATGTTTTATCAGAACACGAAACTCGGTTTTTTCCATTTTTTAAACAAACTACAAAACGACTTTACTCCAACCTCGATAACTCAGCTGTTTCTGGTCCGATCGACTTAAAATTTTGACACGTTTCAAGCAAAGGTTCGTACTCTAGAAAGACC
>BMAW01075707.1:0-23589 GCA_019974015.1 Nephila pilipes
ATATATATATATATATATATATATATATATATATATATATATAATATGTCAGAAAAGAAATATATGAAACTTGCAAGGTAAATGCACTTTCAGCCATATTTGGAAATTATGTGAGATGCTTTGCAATCTGGGACATGTTTAGTGAGATATAAGGAAGACATTTTCAAATTCATCAATAATTGGGCCGCTCCATCGAGCAGAATGATCATCTTGAAACTTGTTTTCTATCGCAGAGGAGACGATTAGTATTGATTATGTCAGCTCGAAGAGCGAGACACTTCGAGCTGACCGTTGAATATACCAGAGGTATGTTGATTGGATAAAGTAGTTTGTTCCCTGCACCTAATTTCAATACATCTTCCACACTACACCGACTGTGGTAAAGATGATTGCAAGAATACAATTTAGTACATTCAAGTGGTGGCGGTACTAAAGATGATGTGAGCAGGCGTGGACTGATGTGACAGTAAGTTTCCGCTGGATTCCTTGTAAGCCACGCCAATCAACATGTTGTAACAAGAGTAGAACACAGTGCATGCTACCATATCGCTATTGAACCGGCATTCCATGTCCTAAATTAAAAATTTTGTCATTAAATCAAGAGCCCAGGAGTCTCCATTTGCAATGGACGAATCTGGTGGTCACCTCGAGAAAGTACAAATCTTGCAAAAATAGTGTAACGCCATATCGGGTGACAACGTAGCATCTTCGTTGGACGCGCACTGCTTACACAATTTATATGACTACTAGTTGGTATTTTTTTTTATTGATAATTTACTGTTATTTTCTTTTGATTATATAGTATTTTGTTCTAAATAAACTTTTTTCAGATTTTAGTGGTTGTAATTTTTATATTGTATGATTTTGTTTACATATAAATATCACTTTCTATATATATATATATATAAGCACAGACATACAAGCTTAGATCCACCTATCTATGAGTTCATACAATAGGTAATGTTAAAAGAAATATTTGATAATTATTATCCTAATTTTATAGATTTTGAAAAGGTATTTCTCGATATGTAGTTTTTCAATACTTGAATGTATTTATAAATTTACGTCTTCCATAAATCCATTTTTCAAAAGAATGAATATTTTAAAAAAGTGCAGGTTTATTTCTTCTGAATTTAAGCCTAATAACATCAACATTTTGTATTTTTCTCTTAAACAAAATATTTTATTATATTAACAATCCAAAACTTTGCTTAAGACAACCTTGATTTTTTTTAAAAAAAATTCATATGGAAATAATATTAAATACGGAAGAAGCTGAAATAATCAGAAACATTCTTTTAATTTTTAAAATTATATATGCAATAATCGAAATTCTCAATTTAAATCATCGCCTTCAAAGAAAAACCCTGTATTCTATGCTAAAGCATAATGTTAAATTTCGTAAGTAAAAAAAAAAAAATATGTTTAATGTATAATAAACTAACCTAATTCCCATTACAGGTCATTTTTTTTCTTTTATTCATTTATTATTGTTAAAATAAGCTAATTTATTATTAAATTTCATTACCATCCTCAATAATAATTCTTTACCTTACATATCCAGCAATGTCTTCGAAAATTGAAAAGCTTCTTAAATTATCTGGGTAGGATTAAAATGGTTGACTGTTTAACCAACAATGGGTCTTTGTTATTAACTGATTAATTCTTTTTGTTATGTTAGTACCTCAGTCGCCTCTGTTAGCAATACATTTAAGGTGTTAGCAATTCTCGATAATCTCAACAAAATGCATAGTATAAGCGGATTAATTATCTTCCGACATGAAATATCTTCTTATATCACGCCTCACTCGATTTGCGATGCAATTACTTAAAATAATGTAAATGTCTTTGAATTTTCCTGTTAATGCAATAACTATTATGGGTAACGTAATTTGTTTTGGTATTTCTAAAGCTAGTATTTAATTGCTGCGTATTTTTTTAGTTTCTTAGTTGGTATTTTGGAATTGTTTGTATTCAACCCGATGAGACACATGCTTAATGCAAAACACAAATAGAACGTTTATATAAAGGCCATCATGTGAAGCCTTGATAAAAGTGTCTTTTCGTCAAAATGCTTATGAATATGCTATGAAATTAAATATAAGAAAGAGGAGGGATATGTTTCACTTCATAAGTCTAAATTATTATGTATATTCACAAATCAGATTTTTCTATGGGTTTTTGTATCAGATTTAAATACTATATTTTTATACAAATGAGGGAAATTTGTAGTAAATAAACATGCTTATTTACTGATTATATACACACATGTGTGCGATTTATGAAAATAATATACATTTTAATTAAATATGTATTTATATACACATAAGAAATAAAAGCTTTTTTTTTATGAAAAACACAATTTCTAGATCAAATGTTTCTGATAACGCGGTAGGTAATTGCAGTTACTTTTCAAATAATTACTTGTAAGTATGTGTATGAAAAGATTTATGTTAAATTAGTTACTAGTTTTACACTACGCCTTAATTAATAAAGATGTCTGCATAGAGTTACATTTATTTCTAAAGTTATCAGCCACTTCATAAGAAACAGAATTTTATATAGGAAAATATAGAAATTAAAATTTTAAGAAAATCGTTTCGGGAAAATGTAGCTTTATTGCTTCTAATTTTAAGCTGTTTCCAGTGATTATTAAGTAGACATTAAATGTAGAACTTAAAGTGTAAAAAAGAATCATTAGGGGAAAAAGTAGCTTTCCTTGTTTCTGTACTGTAAGCAATTTATGGTGATTATTAATATCTTAAAATTTCGGAGCATAAAACTGAATAAAGATAACAGTGACTTTAGAATGATAAATTATAAATAAAGGTCTTATAAATCTGTATTTTTTTTTAAATAAACTTTTTGCTTCCCTGAGAATAATTTATACTTTTTGTTAAAGGTAAGATTAATCAAAGAAACAAATTTATTTACAAAGAGTTCATATTAAAATAACTTTTTTCTTCAATCATCATTTTTTGTTGGAAAAGAGAATTAATGCATTCCCTGTAAATAAAGGTTGCTTTTATATATATATATATATATATATATATATATATATATATATACATAACCTGAATTCAGCAATTTCCTAAGCAAATAAATCCAATTTATTATTACACTATTCTGACTTTACTTTTTTACAGAGAATCAGCACATTTTATTTTTTTACTCATTTCAATCTGATTCAATCTCCATTTTTAAATCAAAAATAACATAGATACCTCGTTTCTTACATTTTAAAGCAAACTAAATGGGTATTAAAGCAATTGAGACTTAAAATGCTTTACATCTTTAATTTGTTTGTTTATAAAACATGAAGTGTACGTCCCTGAATCTTTTGATGTATTATTTATCAGAATCTGATCAATAAAATTGAAACTTAAGTTATTAAACGTGCCTTTCTAAGCATACAAACATGTTTATTTGCATATTTTTTTAAATCGTGTATCTTAGGATTCTAATACATTTTCCTAAATCGCTACTTTTTCCGAAGTATTGTTATTTTCCACTGTAGGAACTGAGGGAATTTTATACACTGTGAATATAGTTTTCGTCAAAATGTGCTCATACATTTCAGCATGCTACAATATTTGATTAAAATTATGGATAACTTAAAACACAAAATTTAAATTTCTAATTTAATTGAAATTTTGATATTATAATTATGTTAAGTATGTGACATGCTATGTTTGCAAGTACTCTGCAAATTTGTGCTCCTTAAAATGGATTAATTTATTGAATAGAAGCGGCCGTAAGTACTTAGCTTATAAATATAATACAACTATGAAATATTTTAACTGTACATATATAATTATTTATTTTTATAAACATATGGCTCAAAAGGAACTTAATCCTTAAGCATCTGACCACTCTCACCCCATTATCATTTTTATAAGCATCCCCGAAAGTAGATGGTGTTCACTATGGTTTATTTCATCAAAGCCTTAAAATGGGATGTCAATGAATGAGAAAAATACAATCTTATTTTGACTGAATAACTCATTTCTACGAAAGTTCCTTCTTATTATTTTATTATAAAATTGAAGTTAAAGATTTTGGGCAATTGATCAACAATTATCGTATACCTCCTTATACTCTTAAAATGAAAGATTAAAATAATATCTAGTAAGAAAACGGGTTTATTATTATACGTTAGAATTATTAGTCTTTTTTTTATAAATTGAAAAGTAAACATACTCTAATGGAAGAAGAAAGCTTCAGAATTATCAATTAATCCCTTTGATAACAGACCGTTATAAAGAAAGGAGTAATAATCAAGTGTTCATAATTAATGGAAGCTAAGAAATAAAATATTAAATTGTTGTTGTATTTTGAAATAAATTTATAAAAACATTAATTCGACATAAAATTTTTATCCTATTAAATAACTTTTTTCCTGTTATTTTCACTATATTGCTCCTCAAAAATTAGAAAATATAAAATTAGTTTGATAAGTTTCCTATTCGAATATGAATTTATGGTTACTTCCTTTAATGAATTCTGGAACATGGAGAGGTTTGATTAATAACTGCTCATGATTATATACGGGTTTGTAAAATATTAAATTCCCTTCGACACGTTTTGGTCAGAAGTTTGAGGTAAATGATTTTACAGTGCTTTGGTTCCTTTAATATATTCATCTTATATGAGTAAGTCAAATTAGTTTCGCTATCAAGGGGTTTGACACGTAAATAGCTCATATCATTATTCGAGTCAGTGTACCAAAAATTTAATAATGAGATTATTATTAGATCAATGTCATTTTAATATTCCCAGCCTTCATTAATACTTATAGAGAGAGACTTATTTTTAAAATTCATGAGAAATGATTTTATACTTCATCAGCTTTTAAATATTAAATATTTTTGTAGTTCTTCTCTCTTAAAATTGTAAGAAATTAGCTAAGATAAAATTTCAAACTTAACTGTAATTCGAATCGTTATTTCCTTGCATTAACAGAGAAAGAAATTTTAGGATAAAAATATTAAGATAATATAAGAAAAAACATGAATGTAACAAAAATAATTAAAATGCATAAACGTTTTGTGGAAATAAATGATATAACAGTAAAGGAAAATTTTCTAAGATTAGAAAAAATAACTAATTTTTCAGAACATATTCTAAGACATTCCAGAAAATTATCATGAAATGAATAAATAAAATTTTCAATGACTGTAATTTGAAAAAAAGTAGGTTATTCTTCTTGTAAATAATTGATAATAAATGTTGCAGAGGAATTAATTAGTATTCATACTGAATGTAGACAGTTTTAACTTGGTTAGGAAGTAAATTTAAAAGTGTACGTCAAAAAAAAGAAACATTTTACTGAGCTCAGAATAAATGTAATCTGATGTTTTAATGAATTTTAAAAAAGTGTTATTTTTATTTATTATCGACCCTTTTTTGCTCATTTAGTCTGATGTGGATTTAAAAAAATTATCTAAATGTATACATCCTTTATGACAGATCCTGGTTTGAGAAAAGAGAGATAATAACAAAATGCTCAAACAAACAAATATATTCATTAGTTTCAAGTTAAGAAAAGAAGAAGAAGAAGCTTACTGTTAACTTCATAAAATAAAGAATGAAGTTCACTGTAATTGTATAAGGGTAATGAAAGAGAATGGTTAGCAACCATAAGTCTATTATTCATTTAATAATATTTATTTTGATGGCAAACGCTGAAATAGTGCTAAATATAATTTTAACTTAATATATGTTTTATTTTATTTTATTTAAGCATTCCCTTTTCTCATATATTTTTTTTGTTGTTATTATATGCATAGTTTTTAAATAAGAATCCATAGTTAAATGAATATCTTACTTTTCTTTTATAATACAAATTGATTAAAATATATTGAAAAGTTCGTTTTCGTGAACATTCAATACACAATATTAAAATATACAGATTTATGTTAAATTTCAATTCTCTGCTGTACAATAACTTCTGCTAGTTAATTATTTTTAATTTAAAGTTTTCTTAAGCGACAACCTTCAGTACAATTCTTTTGTCCATGTTCTTCCATTATGCACTAATATCTCGAGACGAACTGATAACCAAGATGTAGTACACAATAATCAACATACTTTTTCATTTGTACAGAGTTACAACTGTTTCCCTTCCAACAGACATTGTCTGTGTGCAGCAAGTCACCTATTAGTGAAGAAAGATATGTGAGGGTCATCGTTTTTCCGTCTTTCAAGAAATGAATGTAAAACTTCTACAATTATATACAGTTAAATACATATACCATGTCATGTTTGGCTGCTCCTTGTAGGAACAGATCTAATAAATACATTAACATTTTACATATTTACGGTCATTTTGTGTTCATCTCATTTTGCTATTGATTGGCATTTTCTGTAGCATCGCAGAAAAAGTGTAACGCGAATGTAGTGGGATCAACTTTGTCCATTTATTAAATACCGCGTTTCTTACTTCTCTTGCTTCAGCATAAAAATAAGGACAAACATATAGTAATACACTTTGTACGTTTGTTGGGGAATACATATTGTCATAAACGCTTTGGGAATAAAGCTTTCTCGACGATTTAGGAGCGTTCACAACATCGTATAAAATAATTCATCTTACTTCTCTATATAGTCACCAAGAATGATCATACATTTGTTTCGTTAGTAGGACAACATATCAAATTCGAGGTCGAAGAAATCGATGTAAAGCTAGTGGAAGGGGGTTTGATCAGTATCGGCTATGAAAAGTCAAATTTGCACGTAATTCTTTAAAATTTCGAAGAGATGTAATCAAGATGTTTGAAGTCCGAACTTCGAAAAGGGACGCAATGTCATCTGTGGTGAATTGGTTTTGCCACACAATTATTTCCTCGTCTTGTTTTGGTGTGGTTTAATTAATAAAGAAAAAGAAGAGGCAATACGATTGCTATTGGAGACGGACCTCGGAATTTTGAAGCTTTTTCAAATGACGAGGATGATACCTGTACTAGCACCTTCCTCTCTTAACTTTTGCACCACGCCAAGGAGACGACATTGAGACACAACACATTTAACGTGCATCGTCTCTGGCTATCCAGCGATTTTTTAGAGAACTTCGAGGAATGAATCCACGACTCATCGAAAAACATGGGCCGTGACCTAGACCACAAGGCTACCGTGGTCATACATATAATATATATATATATATATATATATATATATATATATATATATATATATATATATATCTGTGTGTGTGTGTGTGTGTGTTTGTGTGTGTACTAGATTGAGTCAAAAAATATACTTAACACTTTTCGTTCAACAATTTTACCAAGCAAATACAGATGATGGCAGCAGGCGCATTCTTCGAGATGGTATGTCTGTGGTAACGTGTGTGAAACTTAATTACGATCACATCGTATGTCATCTCGCTACAACGGCAATCAGCTCCGCTATCAGATTTCACCAAAGTGGAGCAACAAAGAGTGAGCAGAACTCTGTGGTCAGAGGGTGTGATAGATGTTGAAATTCTTTGGAAATTTTATCAAAATACAGAAAATTACTTTATGTCACAAAAACTATTTTTTGTTGAACGAAATGATTAAAAGTGGACGAACAAGTGTAAAACAAAACGCAAGATCTGAGAGACCATTAATTTCAACCAACAACGTTAGTTTGGGATTTGAGACCCCAGAATACCCTTCCTACAGTTCAGTTTTCTCTCCCTCAGACTTTCATCTCTTTTAAGCACTCAAGGAAGCTTAAAGAGGCCTTAAACTTGGAACATGAATGTTTCAACAAGGACGTTTGAAGGCCATTTGTCTCAGACGTGGACTTTTAGGATGCGATGTGAATGTGGCTTCAAAAACAACTGGAAAACTACTAAGAAGTTATATGAAAGCTTGTGGCTTGCTGGACCAAGTTGGACTCGCTAATGGCGAGGACTATATCGAAAAATAATATGTCTGTTTTTTACTAATCTATATTTAAAAAAAATGTAGAACTAAAAGTGTATGTAATTTTAGACTTACCCTTGTATACACATACACACACACACACAAACACACACACACACACACACACATATATATATATATATATATATATATATATATAGTTAAAACAAAAATGCAAATATGGATATATGCAACTAGATATGAGAACTGACTGAAAAAATTTCTCTCTCAATCTGATTTCATGTATGATTATACATTATTCATTTATAAGTTAAAAGTTAAATAAAATATTCAAGTGCTTAACAATATTATAAGAGACTATTAAATGAAATAGCGTTCTTCTTTTTAATAATTGTTTTGAATTAAATATATTACAATAATTGCATTGTTACAAAATATATATCAATTCCATGACTTTTCTATGACATCGAAATAAGTTTAAAAGGAACATGTCAAAACGCAGAAAAATGCTTTCTACATAAATTAAACAAAGGATAAAAAATGCTGATTATTTAATCGGCAAAGTATATTTATTCTAATTATTTTAATCATTTCCATTACAGTGATATTTCATTCATTCTGCCACGAACAATTTCGGAATAGTGATCACCTTCAATAATTCTCTAAGACTCCTTAAAGGCTGCTCAATTGATCTGTAACAATTGTCTTTCTTACTCACCTGACTCAATCTGTGTGTCAAGAGTTAAAAAGAATATTATTCTCATTTGGATACAATTAAATACAATGATGTGGCTTAGATGAATGTAAAGGTGTAAAATTTGATTATTGAGTCTAATAGCATTGCCATAAATATTCGTGACACGGAAATAGCCAAAAAACATGTGTGACTGACTTAAAAATTATTTTTTTAAAAATTATTTTAGAAATATTTTGTATTATTTAGAAAGCTATTGTATATTACGAGAATTAAACAATTTAATGAATGGTCAGAAATAGTTAATTTAAATTAGTTACAATATATTTACCTCAATTTGTTTCGAAGTTTTATCCTCCTGCATTTACACGCTGGTTCCACGGCTCATATAATTAGTTCGAAATACTAAAGGAAATTTTATATTTTGAAAACATTCTTCAGTTACTTTAATCTCCTCTTCTGGATTAGCAAAATAGTGTCCCTTGAATTTTTATTTTAGCCAATGCGAAAGATAAAATTTTTCTGATGCTAGATCGAGGGATTACAGAAATGCTTTCTGAGGTATTTATTGTGCTTGGTAAGGTACTTTTCGTAATTAGAAAGTGATGTACAGTAACATTGTTATGAAACAAGTAATATATATATATATATATATATATATACATATATATACATAATATACACATTTATACAGACATACATACATATATATACATAATATACACATTTATACAGACATACATACATACATATATATATATATATATACACATACATACAGACATACATACATACATATATATATATACACATACATACATTCATATATATATACATACATACATATGTATGTATATATATATATATATGTGTGTGTGTGTGTGTGTGTGTATGTATGTATATAACTTGAAAAAATCCTATTGAATATTAATTATATTTTTAAAATGCAACACATGTAGCATCATCATAATAGAAAAAATGTTTAAAACTATAAATATATAGATTGTACCTTTCAGATTCTGTTTTTATGATATTATTTAAGAGTGAACTGAGAGAATTTGATTATCTATAAAAATATACATTAATTTGAAATATTTTTGAGACCTATGTTGTATCTTTAATAATAGGAAAATAAAACCATTTTGGAAATAAGTTAAATAGAATAATAATTTACAAATAAATTATATATCTTTAAAATGAATTTCGAATATTAAACATGAGTTTCATTGCTGATAGTGAAACAAAATCTAACAAAGGATTTAGATTTTTCTCAATGCGCCAATGAGAAAATCTAAAACCTTATGTATTATGAATAATTAACTTAAAATATTGTGAATTACATAATTCGATGAATAATAATCAAAACGTAAGTGTATTTGGTATATTATCAATGTTTATATTAATTAAGATTTAAATGTGTATTCCTCCAATATTGTTATTACTTCAAGACAAAATAATGAACAGCCTGGATGGTTTCAGGAACAAATATTATTTAATACTTGATACGTTCCACAACACAAGACAGGATACAAAACGTATATAAAACACAGATTCACGAACATAATCATCATTGTGCTAAGAGAAGTCGCTCTCTTTTTTTTTTTTTTTTGGACTTCTGCTTGCCATCTTCACTGTGCTTGCGCTTGTCTCCTAACCAAAAAGAACATGTGGCGCCATCTGGCTATCGTTTAATAGTACATGGAAGGTAGTGCTAAATTTCGGTGTTACAAATGTAATATATTCTTTTTCAAGAATAATTTAAATAGTTTCCTTCTTTTTTTTTTAACTACAATTCTTGTTATGAGGATTATATTTTTCTAAACTGAATTTTTACCCTTAGTAGTTCTTTCATAAAAAAAAATAGTTAATTCATTTAGCTTTCCGGTAATATAATTACGTTATTGATTTATACACACATCCACGAAGTATGTGTTCATGGATTAAAATTAATTCTTCCATGAATTCCGTATAATATATTTTATTTGAAGATCAAAAATACCCTTACACTTTATGTACGTTTAAAAAATGAATCCAATAGATAAAAATGAAGATTTTGATTATTATTCATTTAAAATTAAGTTATGCTAAAGTTTCAGGATAAGTAGCTTTCGTTTTGTGACAAGTTTTAAGAGTATAATTTTTAAAATTCCTATTTAATTACTTATTCAAAGCAGTAAAAATTACATAAATAATTGTCAGATTTGAGCACGATTAAAATAAATGAGGTAGTTGTCAAGTGCATAAAAATACATTAAATATTATTATTATCATCAGTGAATATAAAGGGCGAACTAGTTATAACTTTTACAAATACATCTTCCACAACACTCACAAAATGATTCAAAACCATTCCAATTCACTTTTAGATTCCTTCTAACTACCTTCTTAGAGTTCTACCTTGACTCATCATCGTCCCTTCTTCTCCACCTAAGAATAAAATATTCACGAGTACCTTATTCACCAAAATATTATTTTCTCTCTCCAAGCTGAAATATTTTCGCAGATATTGTCCGAAGTTAAGTCCGTCAGAAAGCGTATTTATGAGTTACGCTTTACGATTTAAAGTCAGAATCTTAATACTCTAAAAGCTTCAACTGGAAGAGAATCATAAAAATACTATTAACTTAGAACAGGAATGGAAAATGGGTGTAGGAATAAAAATATTTAGCTTAGATTGGTGATTCAAGTTTCTGTGTTTCTATAATCATTTTTCTATGGTTATTTGGCAGAAAAAAAATATGGATAAAATGTGAATTATATATTGTTTTAAATTATATTCATCATTAAAATTTGTAACATGGGGCTTTTCAAGAAACATCCACAAACATTTGGGGTTTCTTTATGACTTTATATTTAATTTTTCAGCTTTCTTTTATCGAAATCCAGCATGATAAGGCAAATTACGTAAACTTCATAAGTGGAGAAAATAGAAAGCGCGGAGTTTAACATAAATTTACAGGGACTAATCAAAATTTTCTCCATTGCTGATTAACTCTCGTTAGAACGGAGTATTCGGGTAAAAATAATATTTGATATGTATAAAATTAGTTAATATTTGTGGGGAAGGACAGTGGACGAGAAGGGAGAATGAGATAATTATATTTCTTAGAAAAAAATAAATAAGTGTTTGAAAAATTATTGACTACATTCTTGAACGGATTTTATGTGACTATTCTAACTAATTTATATGTGCTTAGAATTAAGTTGAAGACTTTAGATTTGCTATGAGGTAAATATATTACATCATGTAACACGTATACGTTACACACGCTTAAAACCAATACCGTTTATTGAATACATTTAACAACGAGATTAGATCCCATTCTCGGATAAGTCTATCTTGATATGAATTTTATCGTTCTCAGTTCATAAAAGGAATTTCAGTAAATTAAATTTATTTTAAGAACCAAAAACAATACTTACTATGTTCATTATTTTTTCTTTGTAGATGCGAGGCCAAATTTGATCTGAAAAAAATAAAATATGATAAAGTAATCAGTAAAACAATAAGTAAATACGTTTTTCTTTGACGAACTAATCTTAAGATGTTGCACTTATTACTTGTCTACTAATTCAATAAAATTATATACTCTAATCTTTCAAATGAAAATTTACACGTTGCTTGGATTACAACATTTTTAAAAATACCAAAGCATAATTGTAGAATAACATTAAGAACTCTTATTAAAAGCTTACTTTTCCGATTTATAATAAGAGATTTTGCTTTATAGCATGGTTCTTAAACTTTCTAGTTTAGGGACTCAATTTTTTTAGTTTTGGACTTAGAGAAAAAGTTTTTATTCATCAGATTTGAACATATAAAAAAACATAAATTTTTGAAAAGTAAAAAAAAAAATAATAATAATTTTCAAACAAGTAATTATTAAAAATCAAAATTTTTTTCTCAAAATTTTAATTTCTCTAAATTATTTCTACTTCTAGTGTTTTTAATATTTATATAATTATTTTTCTCAATCTCTTAATGTTTCTCACAATTATGTGCATGTATTTGGTTGTTTTAATTTTATTTAAAGTTTTAAAAATCTCTTTTTATCAGAAATTTTGAAAAACAATACAAGGAACAGATATATATATATCGAAAATTGTGGGATTTATTTTTAAAAAGTATTTATCTAAATCCATATACAATTCAAACATTTACCAATCATATGTACAAAATAATGAGAAAAAATACAAACCTTTAGAGTTTTTACTTAAGAATACTTTACGTTTCAAGTACATTGCCGTCATAAAAATTTTGAAAAATCAAAGAAAAAACAAATTAGATTTTTGAAGATCAGCGTAGTTATTGGGGGCACTGTCGATAAAATGTAAAGTACTTGATAAATAATGTAGTTAGAGCTATGAAATTATGTATATATATTATGAAATGACATACAATTAAAATTGGGTAATACTTTTTTTGTAATTTTATAAATAATTTTTAAGGTACTGTGTCCTCTTAAAGTATTGCGATACTGTTTCCTTAGAATTTAAAAACGATTTAGTCATTTTCATAGCTGTGTTACAGTTTAAGTTTGGAAATTGTAAGAAAATTTATTGTATTAATCCTTACCAGTGATTTGTTAAATTTTTTTCTAAGTGCCTTTTCAATTCTATATATTTTGTTTCTTAATAGATTTATTTAGAAATATTGGAAAATTATGTCCAAATTTTAAGTAAAATAATTTGAAAATAATCTTATTAGTGAAGAAATGAATTTTTTGAGAAATATTTATCCATAGAAAAAAAATTGTTTCATATATTTATTATTATAAAATAGGAAAACTACTTTTTCTTGTCCAAAATATTTTTTTTATTTCCACTTTCTATTTTATGTTATTTAAAATTCTAGAAAAAAAAACACTTTGAGCTGAAAAATATATAACTTTCAATCTCATATCAACGGTATAAACACTGCAATCACTAACCAATTAATCATTCAAAACAAAGCAACTCATATTAATATATGTAATTTCTTTTTAAAATCATACCACCTAATTTAATACATGTAATTATCATTAAAACACATTTATTTACGAAATTATAATTGTTTCTATTAAAGTGATGCCACGAGTCGCCATCGTTTGAAACAACGATAATGATTAAAAACACATTTTTTTAAAGTAATCAGTACAAAAAATCGGTACAGAAAATGCAAATTTACTAGAAATGAAATATTTGTATCACACAAATTAAAAGTGATGAGAAATTCAAACTGTTCTATTATTATAGTTATGTAAAATTGCTTTGTTACTACTTATTGAAATTATTTCACTAAAGTAATATTTTCTATATTATATATGTATATAAGTTTCTCTAAGATGAAAATATTGATTGAATTAAATAAAACAGAAATTCAGGATAGTTTCAAAAAATAAAGTTAATGCGTTTCTTAGTAATTTAATAAAACCTCAGCGTCCAGAAGAGGTAAATAAGAAATGTGAAAAATTCTTCATCACTTAAAAAAATGGCTGCATATATAGTTTCTGAAATATAAATATTGTAATTTAAATATGGAGTGTAGTCAAGGTTAACAGTCCCCATCGAAAAAAATGTTATGAATTAACACACGATTTGGACTACAAACGCATATTTCATTACCTTATGTGGCTTTCAAATTAGAAAACCATTATTTATTAACAAAGTACTCAAATATATATATATATATATATTAAATTTAATAATCCAGAGTAAATTTAATCCAACAAAACAGTAATCGATTGAAAGCTCCAAAATAATATGGAAAAAATTTGCATACACGGTTGGTACTCATTTTACAAATAAAATATAAAACATTCATCCTTTGCTAAGATTTCCATTTTGTGATGTAAGATTAATTTTAATATTATATACCTCATTACAATTTTACGAATAATATATTTAACTTAATAACTATTTTATATTTACAGGCAACATTTTATTTATTTTGAAATACTAATATGTTCAAAACAAATTCATAAAAATATGATGTTTTTCAAATGTTTTCATAAGATCCTTAATTTGTACGTTTTATAGAGGAAACCTAAATAATAACATATTAGACCAAAAAAAAATATCTTTTTTAATTTGATGTTCACCTACAATTAATCATCACATTTTAAGCTACAAATAATAGATGTTCCTCATTAAATATGTTAATATAAATAAAGGAATATAGTATACATACATGCATAGACTATTCAAAATGTACTTGACACCGGTTTGTAAAATAGACAAACGGATATATCTTTACGAAACCGACGGAGTAATGCAGCTAAGACCTTCAACTATACATATCAAGTGATTTCATTCACTTCTGAGTAAGTTCATATGTATGCATAACCGAAAAAAAAAGAGAGATCAACGAACGAACATTAAACTTTATTTCAAATTGCAAAAATCGGCCAATGGTTTGGTAATCCAATGGCCAATGGTAAAAAATACAATGGTTTGAATAATTCTCGGGTATTTCAGTGGTTTTTGAGATTTAAAGCTGGAAGAAACTTGACAGAAGAAAAAGACAAACCAGGTCGTCTAACTTTAAGCCCAAATGATGAAAATATAGATACAAATTGAATTGACTTTCGGATATTGGATAGGCTGTTGAAACGAATCCGGCGTATGTGGTTTGATTTGTTAGACAGTGAAAATTTAATCTTCTTTCGCAACACAGCACCGGTTCACAAGTCCTTCCTTGTTCAGCATATTTTGTGAAAAGGCAGATTGAGTTTATAAATTACATCCTGTTCTCATCAGCTTTGTATTTGTTTTTCTGATTTCTATACACCAGATCTATGGCTTCCTGAAACTAAACAAATCAATATTTATAGCTATAATTTGCTACAGTATATACTTAAGGATCAATTAATATGAAAAATAAATTTTGTCAAGATCGATTAATAAATTCTTAATAATTATATATTAATTAATATTTAAACCTTTTTTAATAATTCGTCTTATACTGAGTAAACATAGATTATTATCCAATTTATAAACTCGAATAATAGAAATAATTTTTCAATGTGACTGTAGTGTTAAAATATCAGGCATTTTCTAAAGGCTTTTGTAAACTCTTATCTTAAAAAATGCACCATTTTTACAAACATTTTTCTTGCACGATAATTGGATTTTGCATTCAATACTAAAGATATTATATGTAAGTTATGTTTGCCAGTTAAAATGTGTATCAATAAGTAAGAAGGTTGTTTTAAAAATACTTGTTTTTATACACATAGATTTACTAAGGGGAATAGTTGTTGCTTGTGTGGGCTACCATCTGGTAAATTGCATATAAACTAATTTAACACTGACTTATAGGTTAGTTTTCTTTCGGTAGTTATTTGTTGAACATCCAAATAGGATTGAAGCCGCGTCAAATCTTCACCTAAGACTATATCTGGATGCTGTAATATACATCAGAAATTAAAGAACAATCAAAACATTGAATGTCTTACGGTACAATAAAAAGAGGAAAGAGGTTCTCCTGCCATGGTGCCAACTCTTCAGAAAGCAAAGGATGTAACAGTCAGGAACACATTTGGAAAAGGAATAACAATCAAAATGATAAATACTACAAGGAGTAACTTCATTTTCGTTTTACAATCCTAATTTCCTATTACTCATTCCAAACACGGTTACTTTTCAATTTTTTTGAACGTTTATTAATATAATCTGGAAAGTTAGATTTCAGACTGTATTTAATTTATTTGTGTGACTGAGAGTACCTAATAATTATTAAATCTATAGAAATCACGTTTAGAAAGAAATTATGAACACTTTTCTTCAAATTTCTTTAGAATAAAAGTAATTGGAAAAAGTTTTACAAACCAAGAATCTTCTAAATTTAGTAAGAATCTGTGATTTGAACTAATTCTTTTTATTTAGGTAAGCCAATCAATGATCTGAAATGGTTAATTTACACAGATAAACAAATCGTCATCTTATGATGATCAAGTATTCTTAAGTCTTAAAGCTTTTCTTTAAAACTTACGAGTTACGAAAAAAACTTTTCTTTAAAGCTAATACTATTTGCGTAATTTAACATAATTGTTAAATACGCAGCAAGAAACCAAATTTAAACTAAAAATTATTCTTATTAAATTTCAAAATATTTTTCTTACTGTTATATTTATTTTATTTACATATTTTTACATTTACATTTATTTTATTTATATATATTTACTTTTATACTTATTTTATTTATATATATTTACTTTTACATCAATTAATTTATATTTTTATCTTTCACTTATTCATTTATTTATAAAAAAATTTAGAACGGTTGTAGGAATTCCATAAGATTAACATTACGTTCGCGATATCAAAATTGTCGGTAGACAAGAGCCTTAGATTGAGCCTAAATAAAATTTTAGTCTAAAATCCTTACAATTTAGGAATTCTTATACTTTAATAATTTCAAATTACAAAGTTCACAAAAATGAAATAAATAAAAACTTCAGTTTTTATCCAGTTTCATTTTAAAATTTATAATCATGCTTAACGTAATAGAATTTCACAGATTAATTTTCATGCATGTAATATATATGGAAACTTTTGTAACTCTAGAATTATAATTGTTTCATAGTCTTGTGGAAAAGTGTAAGAATTACAAAGTTTAAAGATTTAATTTCCCTTATTTTTAATAAATACAAAAAGTTTAACTTAAAATGCTCCTTCTTCATATGTAGGATCATCTAGTTCTATTAAGTGCTCATAAAACGCTTTTTATTTTCATTCTAGTATCCTTATGCGCCTATAATGCGGAATATTTATTCAATATTTACTGTTTTTATTTGCTCATAATTAGCGTGTAGATTAGACGTAACAATAAAATGTCCTCATTTAAATCGAAGAGAACTCATATTGATCTGTCATTCCTTCATTACACATTACCAGTGTTTGATTTACAGCTATGTCAAAAATTGTTTTTAGTAAACCGAAAGATTTGGTACAATAATTCCAAATAATATCAAACTTCATTATATAGTCAAAAATAAACATGGAGATTAAGCAGTGATTAGAAGAAAAATTACATGAGGCAATAAACTTTAAAATTTAAGATAACAAAATACGATTTGCTTACAATATTCTAAAGAGTAATTCATGACTGACTCTTGACGTTTTTGTATAGTTACTGGCACGCTTTTGGACTGATTTCAATGCAGCTTACTTTAAAAAAAATCACTAATAATTAAACTATATTTAAACATATTTGTGACAATACTAATATTTAAATATATTTGTGACAAAACAATTTCTTGATTGTCCAAAGATATAATCCACAATTGAAGCATAAAGTGAAATGAATAAGAAAATAATCTATTACAATAATAAAAGAACATTGTTATCGAGGAGCTACAATAAATATATGTAGAACAGTAATAAGATTTGTGTCTATCACATTTACCACGACTTTGAATTGTGGAATTTTCAGCCAGATAAAAGAAGCAAATAAAGTAATGTTTTGAAATTTTCGAATACTACGAAAGGGAACAAAGAAAAGACTATAATAGATACACTATCGACTCCATTAAAAAAGAGGAAGGAACACTGTCATTCTTCATAATATTACTTTTAGGGAAAACCTCTCAGCCTCTTCCATCTCTGATTATGATAGTGTGTGTGTTCTACCTCCAGCTATTCTTTCTCATCCCTCAGAGAGAAACGCTATCAATGTTATGTAATTTTGCAACAATATCACATACGATTTTTCTGTTATTTGCTATATTGATGGCAGAGCTAGCCTCGTATCTGTGCTCTTTAGTTAAGGCATCGAAATCGAATACTTTTAATATGGAATCCGAGATTAATGCACGGTGTTTGTAGCTGAACTTTTATATTTAAACATCGCTATCAAATGTATCGCTGAACAAAACAGTGTCGTATCAGGCTTTATTATTTTTACCGACTCCCTTTCATTGAAATGTATTTCTCCCTACAATAATATAATTTTAGAGATTTAAAGTCAACCCAAAATCCTAAAAGTTCAAAACGCCTCGTTTGCCTTTTCATTTGTTAGTTGACACACGGGGTATTTTTGTAAACGAACGGGCCGATTTTCCAGCACAGACTATCAAAAAGCGATAAATTGGCATTATTGTAAATATTCCTATATCCTTCTATAATAGGTCACGAGAGAAAGTATAGTGGAGAATTGGAACAAACGATATAACTCAAACAAAGGGACCTTAACAAACAAATTTGCCCCTTCCATTAAAATGAGATTGTCATACCATCACTTTTTCACCAATTTAAAAATGAACCAATTCCTCACTGGTAATGGTAACTTAAAAAGTTTCCATAGCAGATTCAATTTAGATTCAGCGACTTTCTGTAGTTAAAGCGTTAATGACGAGGAAAATGCGGAAAATGTGATTATTTTATGCTCTAAATTCATCAATGAAATAAAGATCCTAAAATTAGCATTGAAAAGCATCCTCATCGATTGGCCTTCAGATTTTCAACGGCATGTATCTAAAAGAAATTGCATTACACTATTTTTACAAATCCATTTTAAATTCTTTGTAAATATTCATAATCCCTTTTTCTCTTAAATTTCCAAATTTGTTTTTTTACCTTATTTAATGTGTTTTCATACTTACTTCTGTAAGCCCCATGCAAACTTTGTGGTGCATGGGGATTTGTTGGTGTTCGCAATAAATAAAATGAAAAAAAAAAGTGCAGAAATTATTTAAAGGATGTAATTTTTAAAAGTAAATAAAATGCATTTCTGAAAGTTGCGTTTTTGTTTTATAAAAGAGCAAATGAGAATTATTAATAAATAAATAAATTTATTTCCCTTTTAAATTTTAATGACTTTCACCCTCTTTCTATGTATAATTTACATGCAATTCAGAATGAAAGTACAAGATTTCATATATGTCTGGCGTGATAAATATTCGATAATATAGGTTATCAAGGAAAATATTGATGTTGTGCTCTGTAGCTAAAATATTTTTCAGTTGAATATAGAATTCAATTTTATAATCATTTCTCTAATATTTCTAAAATTAATATTTTTCAACATTTTCTCTTTTTCTATCTGTATTATTTTTTGTTTCATTTACAATTTGAACGAGCCACAAATACAAAGTATCAATTAAACAGCAAATTTGTATCTGTTAAGAAATATTTTGTGAATTATGATTACTATGTAAAACAAGTAATTATTTTGAAAACGTAAAGGAAATATTTGCTTTTACAGTTACATACTCCTTCTCAATTCATCATGATGTAAATAATAGTATTGTTTACGATTGCTCGGATTTTCAAATATAAATAAAGAAACATATGAAAATATAAGTAAGAAATAAACAAAACATGAATAAGTGAAAGATCTACATACATTACATAAAAAAATAGATATTTAATATTTTAGAATCGTCATAAACATGCATTTAACGATATATTTTGCTTCTAGGCAAAGTTTCCCTTGGGTCATAGTAATTTGAATCTGGTTGGAATAAATCATTAAATGACAAAAGTTTTACGTATGGAGCAGTAATTCAAAATTATTTTACTCTAAATAAAGAGTAAATAATGATAATTTAATTCGTTATTTTTTTTATCTAC
Organism: Nephila pilipes; assembly: GCA_019974015.1. Taxonomy (NCBI): domain Eukaryota; kingdom Metazoa; phylum Arthropoda; class Arachnida; order Araneae; family Nephilidae; genus Nephila; species Nephila pilipes. The sequence continues at coordinate 20,119 of BMAW01075707.1, forward strand.
TCTTAAGTAGATATCCGATTCATATAATTTATGTCAGAAACAAGTTTTGTTTATACTCTGTTTGTGCTCATTTGCATTTTTCCGTGTTATTATAGAATAATTTTAAGCACACTTCTTGCATTTCTTAATTCCTTTATATAGAAGAATTTTTCAAGCCGAATAATTTAACATTTTTTCACTATGTTAACGAACATGAATTTAAGTCGCATAATTAAGTCCGAATCACTAATGTATAACTAAACTAAGTCCTGAAAAGCCTCTGTAAGAGGCAAAACAAACGCCAATGTTTCTTATGTTAAAATACTTCTTGCAATGTTGAATTTGAGAAAAAATACTACAAAAATTGTAACAATAGTTTTCTTTTTATTCCTCTTTGAGCTGTACCTAGTCCAATATTTAAACTAATGAAACATTTTTCACAAAAGAATAATTTTAAATGTAAGAATTGAGTCTCAGATATTTAATACAGTTGTTGAGTCTCAGATATTTAATTTCTTTGTTGTTTTTTAATTTCCTACTATTAGCTCACACTCTCTCTATATATATCTTGTTCAAATTTTCAATCGTTAATAGAATACATTTTATTCCTCCACTCAAGTTCAAATACATTTTTTTAAACTTGTAATGGATGGCACTTGATGTTAATTAAGTTTTTAAAATATTAATTCATTTAATTAAATTTAATTGATGGAAATGCAGTTTTGCCCAACCACTTGGCCCGATTTCAATAATTGCCATTCTTGGCGATTTTTTCTTGGCTGAACTTTAAATCCGCGAAGCTTTATTTAGCTTTATTTAAGGTAGCTTTATTTAGCAAAATACCCCCAAATAATTCCTTTTGCAATAGATGGTTGAGCTAAACTTTATTCCAACCATTTAATTTACCAGATGAATTAAGAAACAAGCCAATGGTTCTATTATGTCATTTGTCTTGCAATGGCGAATTTGGTTGAACGTCGGAGTAGAATCTTCATGCCTTCGGATCGAATCTCGTCGAAACTTAAATTTTTTTTATTTGATTTTTAAATAAATAATTTTAGTTTCTTATGGCAGAAAAAAAATTTCTCTTATAAAAGATATTTAGCAGGATATAAATTTAGGAATAAATACCGTCATTACGAAAAAACATACATTACGTCATTACTGGAAAAAAAATTCTTTTCCCACTTAAAATTATTAATAATTCTGTCATATGTATTTACATATTTATATTAATTGTAATTATTTAATAAAGATTAGCTAAAATAAAAAGTTTCTTTGTAGACTTAAGTAGGAATTGACTTTATTATTATTTTTTTATATTACCTGTTTCTGATCATTTTCGATTCCTCTGCCATTGGTGAATACTACATAAATAAGTTACGTCTTCCCCAAAATATTGTTCCACAGCTATTTGATATTAGAATATCTCCTTAGTTCAAAACTAGATTTCAGACTACATTTGTACCTCCAGACATGCTCATTTTTAAAAGTTTATCATTTACGTGTAGATGAAAGTGATAGAAAATCATTGAATGTTTTTTTTTTAACTATTATGCGATGCAGGAGGATTGAATTAAAAAATATGCTTTAGAGTTGGTTAATAGTTCCCGTAGGAAAAATAACAGTTTTATCGTATTTTGATGTTTTTAAAGTAACTTAGATATTGTTAGAATAAGTGATGCGAATATAAAGACGTGGAATTTGATTTATGACTGCATTCATCATCAGTGGTGTGTTTCATAAAAGCTTTATTCGTTGTAAGCTGTGTCTTTTGAAGATATTTTCAAGGATTTCCTTGTTTTGCTTAAATTAAATAAAAGTAATCAATTTAACTTTTCAATTTAAAAGAAATGTGAATTAAAAAGATTTTCATAAATGAAATTTAGTTGTCTTTATAAGAAGAATGTATTATAAAAAGATAAATTTACTAGTTTTTTAGCGCTACATTTGAAAAAAAGAAAAGTAAAAAAAAAAACCTTGAAGTATTAGCTTGATTCATCTATGAAAGAAATTAATATGTAGTAAAAAAAACATTTTAAATGGCATAAATCTGATTTTTTAAATAAAAACTTTATTGTAAAAATAGAAGCTTGTACTAATTTTAGTAAAGAATATCGTAATTAGTGTTTGAAAACGACATTTTTACCCATAAAAAGTATTTCTTATTAAAATTTGATTGAACATTTGACTCCCTGAGCTGTATATGTAGGTAGTAAATCAAAGTAAGCAAACAAATATTTTTATATAAAAATGTTTGGTCCGACAAAAGCATTTCATATAAAAGCTGTTGTTAAACCACATATACAAAAATTCAAATTTTTGAAATAAATAATTTCTAGTGCATCTGCAGGATTTTATAATTTTTTTTTCAGAAACACGTTTTAAACCATACTAAAAACTGCTATAGTGCTTGAAAAATAATAATTTTGACTACAAAAATTTGTTTTTAATAAATTCCTTTAAAATATTTAGAGTGTTGAAATGAATATTTGAATCTTTACACTTATTTTCGGAATACGTTTAAAATAATTATAGTTCAACTTTAAGCTTGTGAGACAGAATTTGACATTTTAAAAATTACATTATCTCATATATCATATGGGTTATTTATATTTCACTGCATAAGAAAATATCGACATTCTGAAACTGATCTTATTCGTTTTAATTTCAAGTAATCAATTTCAATTATATTATCATATATGTTATTATTATTATTGTATCCTATTTACAAACGAGTTTTCCTTTTTAAGAAAAAAAAAACAGTTTTACATACGTGAATCAAAATTATAAGGATCTCGAAATATTTAATTTCATTTCAGAATTGAAATCGCTAAAATAGCTTCTTAAAAATATTTTAGCTCAAACAAATGAAAATTTTACTCTGCATTTCTACCTTAATCTTTTCTACATCACCAAAATGATGTCTAATTGAATTAAAGTAAGTATTTTCATAAATAATTACTAAGGCAATTTTTTTCAAGGTCTGATTGGTCACGAAATGAAAACCTCAGTAATACTCAAAACTTTTTTATTTCGATTACTTAGATACGCCTTCAAGCTACCAGTCTACACAATGGTCGCTCCGAATTAGACATAGGTCGCAGCGGGAAACTAACTTTGCAATACCCTCGTCTTAGAAGGCCACCTGTGCTTTCTGCAAAGTCTCGACATTGCCTTGCAGCTCGTTGTCTGAACCAAACACTTCTGCCTTCCTAAGCAGCATTTCACGTGAACAAAGGGATGGAAATTGAAGGAGGCAAGTACGGTTTGTATAGTGGATGATCAAACAAGTCTCTTGAAAGCACTGTAACACATGGATCAATAAGTTCCGAGACTAACCCAGAGATGGCGCTCGTAGTAAACCAGTAACCAGATCTTTCTAGAGTACTAACCTTTGCTTGAAACGTGTCAAAATTTTAAGTCGATCGGACCAGAAACAGCTGAGTTATCGAGGTTGGAGTAAAGTCGTTTTGTAGTTTGTTTAAAAAA